>VDFB02373365.1:260395252-260522469 GCA_007258455.2 Sequoia sempervirens
TGGAAAAGAGTTTGGAACAAGTTCTCTTGGCCAAAGTGTAATTTCTTTGTGTGGAATTTGGCATGGAATAGGTGTTTGACTTGGGATAATCTCTAGAAGAGGGGATTTTAGGGCCCTTCTGTCTATGTTTTGTGTGGGGATGGTGGGGAGGACTCTTCTCATTTTTTCTTCTATTGTCCCTTCTCTTTGTAGCTTTGGAATTTTTTTTGGGGTGTTTGGAAAAGCCCTTGTGTCCATGCTTCATCCCTAGTGTAATTTTGGAGTAGTTTGGGCAGGCCTCCTTCTATGGCCTCTTTCTTGCATGATGTGTGGTATGTTGGTCCAATCTTCTTACTTTGGCAGATTTGGATAGAACAGAATCAGAGAATATTTTGCAGAGAAAAGTTTTTGGTTCTGTAGGTTTGGCAAAGAATTATGGGTATGATTTAGGAGACAGTGGAAACTAAATGTGAAGTTTTGTTTCCTTTGGCGAAAGGGGATGTTGAGACTGTGGATATGTTCATGCCAAAGATTGGCAAGGTAACAGCCTTTATGAGAAGCTCAATTAATGGGGGGACCAATTGCACTAAACTAAGTGACCTTCGAGATTTTAAAGAAGTCAACTTCTTCTATAATTGGGGTTTTCAAATGGGAAAAGGAAGCATATATAAAAAATAAAGACCCAACTAAGGCAATGCGCCAAGATTTAGATATAAGGCACAATAAACCTATCTTTTGGATGCAATTTAAGGGCTCGTTCAACAATCTACTATGTCCTAGAATAACATAAATTAGAGATAGAAGCATGAAAAATTCATTTAATGACATAAAATGATTCTCATACACATTCACTAAAAAGAGGAGTCAAAGACATGATCTAAACTAGAAAACTTCTATTAAAATCATAGAAGTTTTGCAAAAAAATAATTCAGGACAATAATGGCACAGTATAAAGTTTTATCAAATATCTAAGAAAATAGAAAGGTTGAAAAATGGCTCCGTCTGATAATTCTTTTGCAATAATCTAAAAGCAATACAAAAGGCCTGGTGTCTTTTCCCTAATTTTTTTGTATCTTCCAAACTCATTTTCAGAAGGAAGAAGCAGTATATATAGAAGAAATTCCCATCATCTAGTGGGATAGTAACAAAAAAAATCTCATATCTCGAGCAATGATGCCAACAACAATGATCATCTTCAATTGTTGCAACAAAAAAAGATTTGAGTTGTGAATGTAGTCGCTTCCCGACCAAATGCATCCCCTGCAAATGATGGCAGTGGTCCCAGAAAAACCCTGTGCAGACAAGTGTCACTTCCCATTGGAGGTAGTTAGAACATGTGGCAGTACATCGCAGCTTGTCATTCGCTCCATCCTTCCCTTTGGTAGAATATTCGCCGAGGAGACACATGGCAGTATGTCGCAGCCCATTATTCATTCCTCTCTTCGCACGATGAAAGCTTGCACTAAGAAGACAAGTGGAAACATCTTTTACTAAAGGTGTCGACTATGTAGTCCGCCAAAAAGTGTACATGGATGAAAGCTATGTGGCACACAGATGAGGCCTGACTAAATATTGAAGGGAAGCAAACTATGAATGCCCGATGAGTTGAAACATGGAAGCATGGCGAGGGCCGGTTGAAAGGTGAAGGGAAGAATCCCTTCGGAGAGCACCTAGCAAACACATGGCGACAACCAATGGAGTTAACCAAAAAGGGGTTGATGATGTTAAAATAATTGAGGCATAGGTCGATATTTAACAAAAACAAAATAAAAAATCCAAAGGGAGCTCAATGAATTTTATATTCACAAATTTTGGCGACTACCAGGGGTGTTTTTCCTGTGGAACGAGGAACCCAAAAATTTTCTGGCTTACAGACCATAGTCTCATTCATTGGGTGACGAAGTTAAAACTTAGAGAGAGTGGCCTATAAAGGAAACCAATCAGCCTTAGATGGTGTTGATAATTTGCACAGATTCTCTTGCGCTTTGCTTAGATCGATCATTTCTTTGTAAGGAAGTGTCGCAGATAAGCTAACCCCAGACTCAAGTTGGAAGAGTAGCCGCACAATTTGATGAGTGACACCTTTGATATCTGTTGCGGTAGGGGGTTGGCTAAAACTTTGGAAAGCGGATGTGTCCTGCTACTTCTCTGCAATCTTCACTACAATTTTATTTGTTGTGGCCACCAACTCATTTGCAAGAAACAGGGAGGGCAGGCCCATCTCAGTTAGCTAGGAAAATTTCTCCCGCATGCTATCCATAGTCTGGCTCAAAGTGGTTGTGCATGTGTTAGCATGGAGGATGGATTCATGGGAGTGGATGAACCTGTTCACTATTTTGGAAGTGGCTTTTATATCTCCAATCCCTACTTTTGCTAAGTCCTCATCCAAGACCATGTATAGCTTATCTAGTTAAATTCTTGCCTCAGGAACCCTCTCTATGATAACCGGCGGGAACTGCTCAATTTCTCCATGAACCTCCCTACCCAAACTTTTTTCCTTCACCATAAATTGAAGCATTGGCTAAAGTTTCAGGAAAAATTCCTTGACCTTTTCCTAGTATGAAACATATAACTGTTGGGCCACCAAGAGGAGATCTTTTTGGGCAGCAGGGACTTGGGGAACACTCTTCAAAATATTGATCTTAGTGTCTCTTGATCCGACGTCCTGTGTAAGTTCCAAAAATTCTTTTGTTTGCAGTTGTAAGTTGTCCTTCAATGTTTCTCAATTCTGCAAACTAGTTTTCCTCGGCCCAACTTTTGTTCGCTGACTCCACCTCAAGGGAAAGCTTTATTTCTTGAAGTTCCTTCTCCAATTGGGCCTTTCAACTCTCAAAGTCTACATCATTCTACTGTATCTTTTGCTCGAATTGAGCATACTAAAGTTCAAGCTATTCTCATTTTTGTTTCACCCCCTACTCAACTAGGGCCAACTGGTGTTGATATTCCTAGTTCCTCTACCACAACACATCAACCAAAGTGGGGTCATAGGATTGGAACCTGGCAAGTTCCTCTCATAGTTTAGTCTGCTTCACCTCTACTGCTAGAGTTTTCTCTAATAAGCGCACAATTTCTACTTCTTTCTCCTTTTCCCTCACCATCAGGAGCTCAACCCTTTCTTTGACAAGTTTTAGCTCTTCCTCTTTCTTCTTTAGCTGGCAACCAGACTTGAGGAAGTCAGTGTTCACCACTCACTATGTTTCTTCCATGAGCTCAACTTTGTCCTACGATCAAGCTATGCTCAGATAGAGTCCCATGGAAAACATGTTGTAATCATCTAATCACATTCCCCCTTGTGGTTTGATGACGTTTGGGTACATGGTTGAGAAATTTAGTGATTTTTGAGCTTCATTGAAAACAATATACACCTTTGGCTCCATCGGCTTCTTGGCATCCTTGGCCTTTCACTTCTGGATTCTAATAGCTTGTGCTTCCTTTGTATTTTCACTATGCGCCATAAATTGAGTTGGCAACTGAACTAGCCCTCATGCGAAAGGTGCACCAGGATGAAATGTGAAAGGGAATATGAGGGTAGTGGTCCCAATTTTTTTCTTCTTTGGGAGATTGATAGTAAGTGAAGAGAAATGAGGAATTTGACAAAGTTCAATTTGTGAACCGATGAGAGGGCTCATTGGGTTTTGCGGTGATAGCGGAGTCAGTGTAGATTCCAACTGTTGGGCAGACTGAGTTGGGCCTGATACAAAATTAGCAGGAGGGGTCTCAATGGTGGTCATAGATGTAGAAAGTAAAGCGAAGGTGGACTGAGCAATGGTGGAAGGTGTAAGGGTCCACGAAGGTGTCAAGATAAATGGTACTATTTGCAAAAACTAGGAGAAACCTCCCGTGACCATTGTAGCAATAGTTGAAAAAGTAGGGCCAACACTTGCAGTGATAGGCGCTACAGAGGCAGCAGGGGATACTAAAGATTGTGAAGTAAGAGAAGAGGGAGAAAAAGTTACTTGTTGTTCCGATGGTTGCAGTCTTTGGCTTGTCGTTGGCTCCTTGCTTATTGTGGGACTCAGGCTTGTTATAGGCTCCTGTGAACCCCCTCCCTCAACTGCATCCATGTGCTGCTTCTTTTTGGGTGGCAAGTCCTCCACCTCTATAGTCTCTAACTATTTCTACAGAGTCATTCTTGTCCTTTTGTTGGCCCAAGTGTGTGTCCACAAGGCTCCCGACCGTATATTGAAACACACATTTGAAGATACCCTGCTTGGCTGCTCCATTTCCTTTTCTTTCTATTGAACTGGGGCCGCTTCTACCTATTTGCCTTTTTCTTTCTCCCTTTCTATATATGGTTCCACATCCTTTGGGTCAATATCTTCCCCACTGCCTGCATCACTTGCATCAGAATTTGTATGCTCATCATTCCACAACTTATCAAATTGGTCATCCAACTTCACACATCCATAAGGGGCATCAAGTTGTTTGGTCTCTTGGCAATACACCCATAAATCTTTAATTTTTTCCTCCTTCCATCCTTCATTCCTTGATAATTCATTGTGCAAGGTGGCCCCTATTTGGTGCTTTTCATTATACTTCACTAACTAAAAGTAGAACTTGAGCCATGGCAGCCTACTATCATTGATGAGAATATGAGCCAAGTCCACCAATAGATCGTCACGCTCCTCCCTCGGACTCTGCCTTTTTTCCCAATACAATTGGGGGTTGTGGGTTACCTTGATGAACTCATTACCTAAGTCATCGAAGGGGTTGTAATTCCATTTGTTGCGGATCATCACTAACCCTAGATGAGCTAACTTTTCTTCTAGCAGCTTGTGCATCATTTTCTTGATCATAACCACCCATTTGAACGTTAACAAGCAAGTGAAAAATCCTCTCTTCTTGGTCGGGCCTCCGCAAAACTTATAATCAATAATGGACATCTACCTAAACATTTCAAGGGCTAGTACCCTATGTGTAACATACCCTGGGAGCCAGAATGGCTCCTCAGTAAAGCCACACATACGGATAAATGTAAAACCCCTCCCAAGGAACCAGTCATACTTAGGAGTGAAGCTCTGCATCCACTCCATCTGGTCAGCGAAAAGCCAATAGATACAGCCATCCTTATCGAAGTCTTGCAGAATCAGAGTTAAGAAAAACTTCAAAAATGCATAGTAGTTATTGCTTGTGGAAATGAGTGGAGTCCATACAGAAATTGGCTTTCTAGCTCCCTTATTAGTGAAAATGGACAATGGAAACATTCTATTGAAGAAATTGGGATTCTGGTATAAGAACATATGAGCAAGCAAGGAAGAAAACCTAAACTTGCATTGCATCTTGTACCCTCGTATTTGGCTCATCATTTCTCGGTAAATGAATCTTGCGAAGTCATACCAGAACAAGGAATTTTTTCTTCTCAACTAAAATCCTAAACCCAACTAAAATTGTTGCACCCATTTATCTTCGTCCAAGCTGCAAACAAACACCATCATAGAGAGCACATCCTACATACCCTACTTGAAAGCGTTGTGCATAACTGGTATTACTAGCGGCTCATTCCTTGATTCCTCAGGCCTCTGCATTTCTTCATTATAAAATTCCAAGGCTCGTCTTCTTCCTCTCCAAAAGTCACACCCATTTTTTGAAGTAAATGATTCCATTTCTTTCACCTGAGAGTGATGTTCAGGGATGCATAACATGCTCTAGATAACGTCTTTGTTGATGTTGAATCTCAACGTCCAACCTTTGATGGTGTTGGTATTTGGGTTGAATTGTTCGATTGCCTCGTGAACAAGCTTTGAGTAGTAATGCACCAAGGGGACCATGTACTACGGAAGACAACTAAACCATAGCTTATATTCCATTTTCCTTGTGTTTTCAGCTACTTTCATTCTTTTGCAAGTTCCTTGCCTAAGAGTCTTAGGGTTTTTTGTGATGATGGGGTCATGGATATTGTCCCATTCCTCCTTTATTTGGCATTGGTCCCTAGCATTTTTTGACTTGTCCAGGATGAACATGTGAAACCATTCTGGCTTTTCCATTGTTCCAAGTGACACATAAGAGATGTCGTCAAATAAATTGATGACCTTTGTTGCTATCATGGCATCATACAAGATTTGGGTCACCTCAACTTGTACTTCCCTCTAAGAAATTTCAGCCATCTTCTCTTTTTCTATAAATTTGCTTATACTCATTTTTTTGCAATTTTCTTTAGCTCTAACTATGCTTAATACTTTTTCCCTATGGTGTGATAAAAAATATTTTACAATGCTAAACATTAGCATGCAATACTTAGCTATTTTTCTCATAGTGGTAGACAATGGTTGCCTTTTTGCATTTAATTTAGAATGTACCACCAACCTTTTGGCTTGTGCAAAATAAATTACTTTCCATTTTGAAACGACAAGAATTCATAATGATGATTGGTAATTGTGTTGTACAACATGATTTCTTTGGAACTTGAGCCAGTGATTTGAAGGCAACTTAGGCATTCGCATTCTTTGGCAATTAATATCCCAAAAGGAATGATTAAGCCCAAATATGCAATAAGTGCTTGAAAAGATACAAGTTTTTCTTTGGAGTTTGGGAAATTCTTGCAGAGTGACACATCAACATTTGGTCGTGCAGACTACTGCTGATGACTGCCACTAGCTTATGCATATTAGTTATCCCTTATTAACTTTGTAGGCAGCAAATTGTACCTAGCAAACGCAACTGGGTGAGAATTTCGAGCAAGCTCTTGGTGAAATTTTCAAGATGGTACTAAATTAACATCATTCTTATGGCACATATATAACCATGCATAACCTGGATATTTCTATAAATAGGCACTTAGGCAATAGCAAAATCATACTTAGCAATTTGAACAGAATTGGCAATAGGCAGTTGGCTAGAATTTAGCGTTTAGGCAATTGAGTAGGATTTTCATAGGGCAAACTTAGGCAGTCGGGCAAAGTTTAGCGTTAGGCAGTTGCATGGATTTTGTGTGATGAACACTCCAATCAGGCTAGTTTACAATAAATCCCAAACAACATTTTTGGGTGAAATTTTGACTAGGCGTCTCAAAAGAATGACCAAGAATAAACATTCATTGACCATTATAGTGATGAAATGGGTTATGGGGAGGAACTATATTGAATATGAAGACAAGTATAGAGTTAATACTGATGTATGCTCAACATCCAGGTTCCCAAGCCATTGGTTCTTCGCCCGGTGATTGAAATTTTTCTGAAGAAGTACCTAAACAACCTCAGAGAGGTTGTGGCAAACGTTGCATTTGGTCTAGGCTTACAAATTGCAAGTGACCTGCATAATTATATTGAAGAAGACGTAGTAGTACCATGGGTGTCATTCCTGAGCGAGTTCTGCATCCAATCATAAGAAGAGCATAGTCAAAGGGTAACCTGTTCCTGCCACTTCTTGTTTCACTTGTACAATGTGGTGCTCTTCTACGACATTGACTAGTACATCAACTTTAGGAACCTGGTGTTCCCTTTGCCACTCGCCATTGTCCCTATAGATGTGCTACTATTGTTGTTGTTGATGTTGCCATTGATGATGATGTTGACAATGCCCCTATTTCTACTGCCTAAAGCTAAGACTAAAATTTTCTTTTATGCTTTAATACTTCGTTAGTTTGTTTTTTGTACATATGCCTAGAAAAGACTTTATCGTAGATATATAAGAAGAAGATATAGAAAATAGATATACTTTTTAAAAGTGTGGCTTTAGAGCCATTATTCCAATGTAATTATCAAAGCATATATATAATGAAAATATAGATTATATAATCATTCTCTCTCCTTTTCTCATTTGATTCTGCAATGTGGGTTCTTGTTTTCTTTTCCTGCATATATATGTTCATTTCAATTTTGCATATGGGAGTCATTTTTCTCTACTTCATGAGTTACAAGTAAGTTCTCTCCGCCCTTTGCAATAATGGGTTTCATTTTTTTTTGCCTCTTCAAACCATAAAATTAATGAAAAGATCGACTGACAAACAAAAAGGGAAAGTAATTACACTACTCACATATTTACATTAGCAGGATAATTGTGATGCTTAATTAAACAATTTAAGGTGAATCCCGTTAACTGGAATTCCTAATGCTTCCTACTCCATGTTTTCTTATTCATATACATTTGTTTCTTTCATTGAATTATTTTGAAAGGGCCTCCCCAAAGGTTGTAAACTTTTTGTGCTAACCTGGCTTTACCGCCCTTTCTTTAAATTTTAGCACTAGGTCCTCGTACTTTAGATCTTGTTTTGAGGCTTTCTTGTGGAACCATCTCTTAACCACCTACTGGCAGCTGGACATGGCTATTATGATGTTTTCCCTCTTTTCTTGCATTTTCAACAACTTGGCCAGAAAAACCTCCATGGCACCATTTTGTTCCACCTCAAGAGATTTGAGCAATTACTACGTTGGAATTTCCATAGAGATAGGCAATAGCACTTCCTTTCCATATACTAGCTTGTACAATGAAGTATTTAGGACTTTCTTGGGGGTTATGCGGTCTACCCACAACAATTCCTGAAGGTTTTTGTGACATTCTCTTTGGTGCGCCGATCTGATCCTTTTGATGAGTCAGACTAGATTTTTGTTAGTCGATTCGGCCAGGCCATTCCCCTGCGGGTAGTAGTTTGATGAAATTTTTAGGAATATGCCATGCATAAGCATGAATTGATATACCTTAGAGCCTAGGAAAGCCTTGGCGTTGTCAGAGATGATAGTTTTGGGTGGGCCAAATCTCATCACCAGTTCCTCAAGGAAATCCACTATCTCCACCTTCGTCGCATTCTTCAGGGGCATGGCTTCGATCCATTGGTAAAGTAGTCTGTGGCCATTAGGATCCATTTGTGTCTGACGCTAGAGGTGGGATTGATCATTCTAATGAAATCAAGGCCCCATTATGCAAATGGCTCATCAACCACTATCAGATTAAGAGGCATCGCAAAAAAATTTCTTCCTGCAAAGAATTGGCATTCCTTGTAATGTTTTACCAAGGAGTAGGAGTCGTTAAATAGCATAGGCCAGAAGTACCCAGTGCACATGATTTTGATGGTGGTGGTATTTGCAAAGAAGTGTCCACCCATGGGACTATTGTGGAAAGTGTCAAGAATTCTTTTTTCTTGCTCTATGGTGACACATCGCAGCAGAACGTCGTTGAAGTTCCTTTTGAAAAGGACCCCCTCGATGAGTGCATATCCATTGTTCTACAATCGATAGAATATTTTCTTCTGAGAAGGAAGACCCGATGGGTATTTCCCTGTGTGCATGAAACTTTCTGAGAAGGAAGACCCGATGGGTATTTCCCTGTGTGCATGAACCTTACTCTTTCTACCATCCAGTAGCCTTCAAACTCAGAATCATTTGTTAGAACTAGCTCTGGTTGCTCTTCTTCGGCCATCATTTCTTTGACGTGCACCAGATATTCGCAGAGTCCTCTTCCTCGAACGGTCTTTGTAGGCCTGACCTCAATGTCGTATTCAAGGATCTTGGTGATCCAATTGGCCCCTTTTTTGGCAATTTCTCCCTCCATGATGTATTCATGCACACTGGAATGCGTGACATAAACAATCACCTTATTGCAAGATATCAGGTGTCAAAAATTCTTGAGTCCCTTTACTATTGTGAACTCTTACCTCTCAAAGAAGTTGTAGTTCATCTCATATTCCTTTAGGGTCCATAAGTGAAATGCTATCAAATGTTCTCCCTTTCCTTCATCATCTTTCTGAGTTAAGACAGTAGTAATGCTTGACTTGCTACTAAATACATACATTATGAAGTCCTTCGACAGGTCTGGATTGACCAACATAGGAGCTGAGGAAATAACATCCTTAACCTTTTTGAAGGCTTCTCTAGCTTCTTTTGTCCATTTGAATGTTTGATCCTTTTTCAACATTAGGGTGATTGGCATAATTATTCCTACAAAATCATAAATAAATTTTCTCACAAAGTTAACCTTCCCTAAGAAAGATTGGACTCCTTTCTTGTTGACCAGAAGGGGAAGCTATTTGATTGCTTTCACCCACTTGGGATCAATTGAAATTCCCTCTTTGGAAACTAAATGTCCCAATATCTTGCCTTGCAGTACTCCGAAGATAGATTCTTTTGGGTTCAGGGATACCCCAAATGTTGGAATCAAGGAACACTGAGAGGGGGGGTGAATCAGTGTTTTGCAAAATTTAACTTTATTAATCTGATCTTTAAACCACTTACAGCATTGAAGCAAAAGAAAGATGCAAGGAAAAAAAGAAATCAACCACAACACCATAACACAAGGATTTTTTTATGTGGAAACCATGTTAGGGGAAAAACCATGGTGGAGGTCAATCCACAATCAAAGTATACTCAAATATAAGTGTTTACAAATGGGGAATGCACATGCATTCGGGCACACTGCCTAGAGCTCACTGCTCAGATACAAAAAGAAGCCTCATTGTCTTACAAAAGATTTGGATTACATCTAGAAGATTTGAACTTTGAGAATAGCATCTGCTAATGCCTGATTACAGTTCTAGTTAAGCACATCAATCTCATTCTTGACCTTTTGTTCAATTTTTCTCTTTTGCTCTATCTTCTTTAATTCAGATCACAAATCCTTTTATGCACAAGTGAAATTGTGCATAATCACTCTACAATCCTTTTGAATTTCACAACATCCATAAACACACTTTGTACATACATCCAAATGATATAAAATGATCGCTTATATATATCTATAACTAAAGATTTATTCAACCACATGTCAGCTTCAATAAAACATAAAATATTTACAAACCGTCTGCTCAAACCACAAATAATATTCAATGCGCACCAACCAAAGTCAGCCACAACACAATGATGACTGAAAATAACATCCTTGAACATGAAACACCTTCAAACAATTACTCCTCGAAGATCCACAACATGCTATATTCACTTAGTTGGCCTCCTTGCATTGATAAACATAAAATCAATCAACTAGATCTTCTATCTTGCACACCAATCGATATGAGGCTCTTAGATTTAAGGATAACATAGAACATATATCGAAAAACCTTCCCTGAGATCCACAACTCAAAATGATAATAGAAAATTGCATATGAATCGATGAACACAATTCTATCAGATGATCTATTCTAAATTGGTAGTTAATCACTTAGCTTCAATCTGACATCTCGTACGAACAAATACTAATGTGCAGATCGAATCAATGACTAGGGTTTCCATCAATGAAAACACCATATGACATGTGCAGTGTCTCTTGCCAACAATTTCCCTCTTTGGAATTGATGGAAACAATTAGTGAAAAATGGCAACACTTAATGAAAAATGACTAAGTGTCGAAATCAATACCAACATGAATATACTGCCAACATTCAAAACTTCAAAACAAAACTCCACCTGAGATGAATAAAGGAATTTTTCACTATCCCACTCTCCCCCTTTGACATCAATGGCAAAGATGGGAATCTGCATACTAAAAATCAAACAAAATTACTATGAACAAACTACATATGTACAAACATGCTTCTACAAATTACATAAACTTGAATATATCTAAAAAAATTGTTCTTCAACAGGTTTAAACTTGTGTCCCAACCCTTTTTGAGACTCTCCAAAATATTCATGTGACCACAAAATAAGTAAGATTGAATCTTTGTTGACTCAAGGTTTGTCGGATCATTGACAACCATAACATATTGTGCTTCCTTCAATGCACTAAGCATTGTCTTCATCTCAAGACCAATCAATCCTCCAAGCTCACATACTCTTTCAACAATTCTTCCTTCTTCGTGCTTCAAACTTTTGACTTTTTCAAGCAAGGATATGACTTGACCTTCTTGCTTTCCAACATAAACAGTTAGAGGATCAAATGCTTGAGAGATATCTGCTAACTGTTTCTCATGTTCCTTCATTTTCTTTTCAGTGTCCTCAATGAACCTAGACAATGATAAAAATGACTTGTAAATATTTCCACCTTCAGACAAAGCACCTTGAATGTTCTTTACATAGGTAGCTAACAAAAATTTATCATTAGCAATCATCCCCTTTAATCTACCAAACCTTTTAGCATCAAATTCCTTCTGAACCTTATCCATATCTAGCTTCTCAAGTGACTCAAAGTGAGTACTTACAAAATTGACAAGTTTCTTCAGCTGACCGGATGGAGAATCAGATGAATCCTTAACATATGTAGGCATGATCTTCTCAAGGATACCAGATGCAAGACTCAACAACTCACTATCTTCAATATGAGATTTCAATATTTCCTCCCTTGCCTTGGCCTGAGCAAATGATGCTACCTTTAGTTTCTCAATGGGAGATATAGTGGCCAAGTTGATAGGACCTTTAATCAATTCAAAATCAAACTCCTCCTGTTGCTCCTCCAAAAACTCCTTTACTGCCTTAACAGTGTCTCTTGCTTCCACATGAATTTCCTTTACTTCAGCCTTCTTCTCTTTAGTCACTAATTCTCCCTTTGCTTTAGGAATCTCTACTTCTTCACCTGACATCTCTTTAGGAGCTTCAGTCTCCATAAGTATTTCAACATCTTGCATGTCAAGAGGATTCAGAGTATCCTCAAATGTATCTTCATTTCCTTCAAGTTTCAGACCAAATGGAACATTTTCAACATGAACTTCTTCAGAAACAACATTGTGCCTATTCTTCAATAGAATTTCCTTCAGTATTTTCTCAGTGTCTTTTTTCACCTCTTTAGTTTTCCCAATCATTAGCTTATTCACCCTTTTCTTTCTCTTAAAATCCCTTTTTTCATCACTTAGAATCTTCTACATCTCTTCTATTGACATCACCAGACACAGATCAACAAGTATTTTTTCTCTCATTTTCTCTTCTTCAGTTCTTTCATTCACTCTCCTCATTTCTAAGACTTCATACAAACCTTTAGGTAACTCAGACATTTTTTCAATGAGAGTCATATTGAAATTATTCAAATACTTTATTGTGGCTTCCTCAAGAATTCTTTGATTGACACTATCAAAAGTGTCATACCATTCACAAAGTGGCCTAAGATTACCATCCTTAATCAAAGCTTTTTCCATTTCTTCTACAGACATACCTGATTTTTTAGTTTTCACCTTTTTCTTTGCTTTCTCTTCATTGGAGGGCTTGTCCTTTGAGACTTTAGATGCTTTTGAGCCTTTATGCTTGATTTATCTTACCTCTTCATTAGATTCAATTTCTTCATCTTCTGAAACAATAACATATACTCTTGTTCTTTTATCCTTCTTCCTCTTTCTTGCTCTCCCGGATGTCTTGACTTGAGCTTTCAAAAGGCTTAACTTCTTTGTAAGACCAAATGAGAGTGCAGAGATCCTTGTAGATCTAGATCTGGCAGAGGATGTTGCTGGACTAGTAGATTCAATTCTAGCAGACTCTCCTTTATCTTGTTCTCTTTTCCTCCTAGCTTCCCTTATATCTTCAACTGATATACCATACTTTCTGCAAAAGCTTCCACTTCTTTTCTTACCTTCTGGATTATCATAGGCTTCTTCAATTTTGCATGCACTTGCATATTCTTTTCTTCAAAGGTACCAAACCTCTCTTTTTTTAGATCTTGAGGTTTACTCAATGGGTGTTGAGAATATAGCTCTAAAATGTGTTCCTTATCCTCATAACCCGTAGGCATTATCCAAACTATTCTAGGTTCTACAACTTCCATTAAGCACTGATCAATATCAACCATGAAAAAAATTGTGTCCTTGTACTTTTCCACAATAGATGTGGGAATCCTTTCCCTAGCTTGCATTTCATTCTGAAAACTCTTAAAATAAATAGTAGTTTTTCTAGCTTTGTTGTCACCAATTCCATACAAGATGTCTTTGATTTGAACAATTATTGGCTTATCACTTTTCCAATGCACTTTTCCAACTTCTGAAACTTCATTCATTAAATAGAAGAATAAACATAGCAATAGATTACCATACTTGAAAGAATTATTCTTATTCTTCTTGATTTTGCCAAGATTCTCAATTAATTGGCTTCAGAGTAAGTTGGCTCTGGAGTAACTCACATAGGTCATATTCTGTATTTTCCTTGACCATCTAATATGTTGCATATATTGTTGTGCCAGCTATAGAATTATCCTAGCTGGAGTGATAGATTTTGTACCCAATGACCATAGAAGAAAATATCACATCCACTTCAATAATATCATCAATTGTAATTGTAGACACCCAAATTTGTTCACTCCCATATGATCAAATTTACCTCTTTATTCATCAATTATGTCAATATTAATTTATTTAATTAATATTACGCTTCTCACATAAGACTCTTAAAGTATTTAATTTAATAATTAAACACTTTATCTGGTGCCTTTATCTTCTCTAAATTAAATAAATACACCAATTTATTTAATTTAGTCATCCTAATCTTTTGAATTAAAATCAATTAAAAATTCTTCTTTTCTCCCTCCTTGTCACATCCTCCATAATCCATCTCTAATATGAATTAATTTAATTAATTCATATTTAGGGTGTGCATCCTCTTAATCAAGGATTAATGTCACATCCTCCTACATTTTCCACTTGTCTCTAATCTCGCATTAATTATCATAATCAAGTATTTGCACAACTTTAATCAAAGTCATTAACCATTTTTAGCACCACTTTTTAGTCAATCTTTCTATTTTTCCTTTTTGGACATTGACCCTCTTTCCCATGAGAATTTTTAATTCTCATTTATTCATCATATGTCTCTCTCTTCCCCATGTGAATTTTTAATTCACATTTTGTCTTTCCAAGGCTTCTAGAATGTTTGGCATGTCACCTCATGCACATGTGACCAATTCCCACATTTTTGGAGACCCTCTCTTATCTATTAGGTTCTCCTATAAATGTGAATTTTTAATACACATTTATTTCTCCAACCTCTTTCTCTTTTCCCATGGAGATTTTTGAGAAATTCCAAAATTCTTCAAATGTCATTTTCACTCCCACTTGGGGATAAGGAGTTCCTTTTTAAAGAAATCTTCTCACTCCCCAAGGTACTTGGAAGGTACTTCCCCTTCCTCCACATCATGTACCTCTCTTCCACATCACCTACACATCATCCTACCTTTATCCACTTCACAATCAACATGTTAAGATGTGAGGGCTTGTGAGTCCTCAACTCACCTTAGCCCTTCATCTTGGCCATGTTGGATAAATCTCAACCATTGAATTCTCTAGATAATTCAAGTTTCTTTATAAATACCCCTTCCTCTAAGACATTTCTAACACTTTCATTTTGAGCAACCTTATGCTGCCAATTTGCATTCTCAAGCATTTGCTATCATTTAGCCATCCATTTAGTCATTTTGCATTATCAATCTTGCATCTAGTAACATTAAAAGCCATCTAAGGAGCATACAAATTCATCTAAATCTAGGGCCAACCAAGGAGTCTTCAATAGAAAGGAAGGTATAATCGATTTGCATTTTATTCCATTTATTTTCCTTGTTTTATCACTCTTTAGGCTAATCATTGAAGTGTTCTTAGTGTTTTATCATTTGCATTTTGAGATATTTTGCACATTAAAATAGGGTAAAATTCAAAGGTACACATTTCTGGCACGCCCGGTGGGACCCACAAATGGGTTCCTATATTTCACGTTTGTTGTTAAGTTTTTTGCAGGAATACGTCGCAGTGGGGCGACTACGCCCCTGATTTTTCCGCAATGGAGCGACTACGCCCCTGATTTTCTGTAGTGGGGCGACCACCCCTAATTTTTTTGTAGTGGGGCGACTACGCCCCCTGGGCTGAAAATTATTTTTGGCTAACACTTTTCTGTAGTGAGGCAACTACGCCCCCTGGGCTGAAAATTATTTTTGGCTAACACTTTTATGTAGTGAGGCAACTACGCCCCCCTGGGCTAAAAATTATTTTTGGCTAACACATTTTCTGCAATGAGGTGACTATGCCCCCCCAGGCTGAAAATTATTTTTGGCTAACACTTTTTTGTAGTGAGGCGACTACACCCCCCTGGGCTGAAAATTATTTTTGGCTAACACATTTTTTGCAGTGAGGCGACTACGCCCCCCCTAGGCTGAAAATTATTTTTGGTTAACACTTTTCCTGCAGTGAGGCGACTATGCCCTCCCTGGGCTGAAAATTATTTTTGGCTAACACTTTTTCTGCAGTGAGGTGACTATGCCCCCCCGGGCTGAAAATTATTTTTGGCTAACACTTTTCTGCAGTGAGGCGACTACGCCCCCTGGGTTGAAAATTATTTTTGGCTAACACATTTTCTGCAGTGAGGCGACTACGCCCCCTAGGCTAAAAATTATTTTTGGCTAACACTTTTCCTACAGTGAGGCGACTACGCCCTCCCTGGGCTGAAAATTATTTTTGGCTAACACTTTTTCTGCAGTGAGGTGACTACGCCCCCTGGGCTGAAAATTATTTTTTGGCTAACACATTTTCTGCAGTGGGGCGACTGCGCCCCTAATTTTCTGCAGTGGGGCGACTACGCCCCTGATTTTTCAAAGTGAGGCGATTACGCCCCTGATTTTCTGCAGTGGGGTGACTATGCCCCTGATTTTTCGTAGTGAGACAATTATGCCCTTGATTTTCCGCAGTGAGGCGACTGCGCCCCTGATTTACTATAGAAGGGCGACTACGCCCCCTTGTCACCACGAAATAACACATTTTGAAAGGTAAAACTATCATTTTGACTTCAGTTTTTTGTTATTTTAAGATATTAACCCCCTAACACTGTTCATGCAAGGATATTGGTGTTTTTTGCTAACTTTTTGCAACATATTTTTGTGAAGTTGATGAAGAAAGTGGGATAAAACATCTAACATGTGCTTGCAGGGCTATCTGTTTGCTCAAACTTTTTAAAAATATCCTTGATGTTTGGCTTAATCTAAGAACATAGTTTAATTAGGGGGAGTAATATTCATTGCTTGTTGTGTCTATCTTTTCTGTTACCCAAAGAGAGCATTAGCTTATTTTCGCTTTCCCCTTGCACTTCGTGTGAGCCTAGGGAGTAGTTGGAAACAGTTAGTGCTTTCTTTCTAGTGGGACCTGCTTGGTGATTTCATCACCCCAAGGGACGATTCCAACCACGTGTACCGGTGGGGTATATAAAGGGGGGAGAGCGAAAGCTATACCCTAATCCAGTCACATCGTAATTAGCAGAGTGTCGAAGCTAGGGTGATACCTAGATAGATGTGAAGAGTTTGTCCGAGCCCTTCAGTATCTTGTTGGGGTTCCCGACTCACGCTTGTGATGGGCTAGTGTTCACAGTTGTGTCTCACGTATCGAGAGTATATCAAGGACTCCCTAGACACCTTGTGCATCCTAGATTAAGATCTCTTTGGCCATACCCTTAACACTAATCATAGGATTGTGTTTGCTTGAGAGTGTTTTCTTGTGAAAAACCAGTGAAATTCTTGACAAATTGGCCTTATCATTATCATTTTAAAGTCCTTGCCATAGTCATTTTCATCAAACCAAGTCCCAAATTTTTCACAGTGGGGCGATTACTCCCCTAATTTTCTGCAGTGAGGTGATTACGCCCCTGATTTTTCGCAGTGAGGCGATTACGCCCTTGATTTTCCACAGTGAGGTGATTATGCCCCTGATTTTCCATAGTGAGGCGATTACGCCCTTGATTTTCTACAGTGAGGTGATTACGCCCCTGATTTTCTACAGTGAGGCGATTATGCCTTTGATTTACTACAGAGGGGCGAATTTGCCCTCTTGAACACCCGAAATTGCCCCATTTGGATCCGTTTAGCCTCTAAATCATCATCTAATCATCCCAAACCTTTGTATCATCATCCCAAGCCTTCATTTTGTCATTCTAAACCTCTGAAAACCTCCATTTGATCATTTTAAACCCCCATTTTTACCATTCCAAACCTTCACTTAGCCATTCCAACATTCGTTTGACTAAGTAGTCTTTCATCCCTTTCAAATCCTCTGCTCACTCGTTTCGAGTAATCTTTCATCCCTTCCAAGCATTCATCTCCTCATTCTGAGAGTTGTTCATCCTTTCCAATCAATCGTTTACTCGTTTCAAACTTTCAATCATTCATCCATTCTAAGAAATCATTAGTTTCGAGTGCTTGATCATTCATCCATTCCAATCATTTTCCCAAATCCGATCATCTATTTCCTCAATCTGATTATCCAACACCCCATTCTAATCACCCGTCTCTTCGTTTTAACAGCCCATTTACCCACTTAGAAAATCCACCCCATAATGGGGCGAATCTGCCCTGAAAAGGGGCGAATTTTCCCCTCAGTGGGGGCACAGACTCCCTAGGGGGCACAGACACCCCAGGTAGGGCACAGATGCCCCATGTAGGGCACAGATGCCCCAGGGGGGTACAGACACCCCAGGTAGGGCACAAATGCCCCAAGTAGTGCACATATGCCCCAAGGAGGCCAAAGATGCCCCAGGGGGCACAGTTGCCCCTCTGCACAATAATTTGGAAAACAAGCATATATAGTTCCCAAATCTGACCAGTGACACCAATCCCATCATATCTTTCAATCCAATCTTAATTACAAGCACTCGTTCACTCGTTCTTAGTATTCATTCATCTATTTCAAATCTTCTTCCCCTTGTTCTGAGTCATTCATCTATTCTGAGCACCCATTTGCTGTCATCAACAATTTTCTGAAAGTCATCATTTCATCACCAAAATCACATAAGTACCACTTAGAACATCATTAGAGTCCATATCTAGCATCAAATCATCCCTCCCAATCACCTAGACTTCATTTTGGGAATTTTGATTTTTGTGTTGAAACTTCCGGAGGCCATAACTTTTGACTCGGGTGTCTGAGCTGAAATTTTAAGGGTGGTTGCATTATGAGATGGCATGTGGATCCGTGACCGATTGGAAGTCCCTCGGACCCCGTTTTTCCACATTTGAGGCCTCAAACTTTCATCTTGACCCTCAAAATCACAATTTAGTGTTTTTTTCCAACATTTTAATAAATCATTTTTGTCAATAACTTGAAATGCATGTCTCAAATTTGGGATATTAGTTGGAAATTCATCCTATCTTTGTTTTGGGTATTTTTTGGGAAAAAATTGAACTCTCAAAAGTACGTTCGTGAGGTTTCCTAAAATGGAAAAATTTGACAATTTTTGAAAATTGCCAAATCTGGAAAAATCTGATTATCAACACCTTACAGCCCTTAAACTCTGGAAGTTGGTGTAGAATCAATCCCATCACATCCTCCAATCATTCTATGATTTAATTCAATCCTAATTTGAGCTTTAATCTAATACCAATCTGAGCTTAACCAAAACCCTAATCTGAGCTTTAGTCATTTCAACCTTTCATTCATCCATTCTGAATAGTTATTCTCCCTTTTCGATCATCTGTTTCCCTGTTTTGAGTAAACACTCATATATTTTGAACCTTCATCTATCATCTCAAACTTTCATTCTGACATTTTGATCATCTGTTTATTCGTTCTGAGTAAACCTTCATCCATTTCAAACCCCCTTTCATCATTTCAAACCCCCGTTTAGTCGTTCTGATCATTTGTTTACTCGTGCCGAGTAAAAATTCATCCATTTCACACATCCTTTCATCATTATGAACTCTCGTTCTATCATTTTGATCATCTGTTTACTCATTCTGAGTAAATGTTCATCCATTTCACACATCCTTTCATCATTCCAAACTCTTTTTCTATCATTTTGATCATCCGTTTACTCATTCTGAGTAAACATTCATCCATTTCACACATCCTTTCATCATTCTGAACTTTCGTTCTATCATTTTGATCATCCGTTTACTCGTTATGAGTAAATGTTCATCCATTTCACACATCCTTTCATCATTCCGAACTCTCGTTCTATCATTCTGATCATCTGTTTACTCATCCAGAGTAAACGTTCATCCATTTCACACGACCTTCAATCATTTTGAACTCTCATTCAACAATCCTGATCAATCATATACTTGTTCCGAGTAACCTGTCATTCATTCTGAGCTTTCATCTTCTCATTCGGAGCTTTCATCTTCTCGTTCCGAGAGTCATCCGTTCTTAATAGTCATTTACTCATTCCAAGTAATCGTTCATCCATCTCGATCAATGGTTTGCTCATTTTGAGTATTTTTTCATCCATTTCTCCAATCAAATCATCATTTCCCCCATCGAAATCCCTTGAACTTCATCTCGGGTTATTATCCAAATTGACCTAAGTGTCTGATCTAATCCTCATCATCAACATCCACTTAGGATTGTAATCTGTCCTAAGTCAATCATCATCGTCGGCCCAATCAATTTGTTTTCAATCTCAAAGTGGATTCAGTGTCGTAATCATTTGCTCATCCTTTAATCTGATCAATGAGTATCCTACGTCACCTAGGGTAATCTCTGAACAAGGTTTACAGTCCCTTTTGTCATCCTACCTGATCCCTCAGTCTGTCTTATCAATCATTGATCGATATTATCCAATCCAATCCAATCCAATCCATTCACATTCCTATCCAATCACCTTTGACCCAATCAATCTACTTCCATCTTGAAGTAGATTCGGTGTCGCAATCATCCTTTGATAATCAAATCTTATCGTCAAAATCAATCCCATCGCATCATCCAATTATCCTAATCTGAGCTTTAATCCAATCCTGATCTGAGCTTGCCCTAAATCCCGAGTTGAGCTTTAGTCCATTCCCATCCAAAATCTTTGATCCATCTTCTTTATCCTTTCATCGTCATGAATCCTTATCCTCCATCAATAGTGGTCAAAGGAAACCCTAATTGCATTGACAACGATAACAAAAGTCTTGTCAATCAAGAAGAATGTGACATAGATCCCCTTGACTCTATCATTGATAGTAAGCTTTCTCCACCCACTTTCCAAAATCCAATCACCCCTTTGAGTTATCCCATTATGCCTTCATTCATGCCTAATCATGCTCCTTATGCCACCTTTAACAAGGGATATCCGTCATATCCATCATACCCTTCATCTACATCATCCTCTTATCCAACACCCGCCTCCTCTTGTCCTAGTCTGCCATCACAATACCCCTATCTTAATCCCCTGTCCACATCATCCTATCTCAATCCTTCATCGACATATACCCACTACCCTAATCTTCCATACCAATTTGCTCACCCTAATCATACACTCACACCAACTTATCCTAATCCAACATCTACATCAACTTATCCTAATCTAACATCCACATTTCCCTATCTCAATTCTCCATCTCAATCTTCCCATCCTAATCCACCATCCCAATACCCTTACTACAATCCACCACCCATATCCTCATGTCCTAATTCACCATTCCAATATCCCTATCTTAACCCTTCATCTAACCTTAATCCCCCATCTATTTCCAGTCCTGCATCCAATCCCATTCTCCCATCTAATCCTAGTCCACCAATCCATAATCCCTCATCCACTCCTACCACGCCATCTCAGCCTAGAGCATTCAAGTTTTTCACTCCAAAAGTTCTCCATGGACTTATAACAAAGAAGAAATCTCCTACTCCCCACCTTGAAGTCGTGGAATAATTCCATCCCAACCCATCATCCACAGACATTAGTGACGAGACCCTTCTCCACCCAACACCTATCATTGATGATACCACCCCTAGCACCACTCAAACCATCGAAACCATCACATCCTTTGAATCCACTGGGCCCCCATCTCCGACCATCACACCCTCTGAATCCACTGAGCCCCCATCTCCTACCATCACATCCTTTAAATCCGCTGAGCCCACTGAACACCCACTTCCTTCTCCAAGAGTTGTTGAACCCATCGACAACACCCTAATCCAATCAACTTCTTCCACTCCTAGTGTCACTAAAATCCATTCCCATGAATGTTTTGAATTTTCCATCCCTCCATCTTCCCCACTTGAAGAGTCCTACCAAGACTCCATTATCATGCCTCTCGCACATAATGAGTCATTCCAAGAGCCTAATCCAAAGCATGCTAACATGTCCCCTTCTCTAGATCAAGATCCTACCATCCCATCCAGTCCACCTCAAGATCATAGTCCCCCATCCCTTCCATCCCATGATCCCCATGATCCCCTTGTCATTCAAGCTTCCACCGCACCATCTCCATCACATGATCCCACTACTACAACTCCAGATCCTATCATATCCCATAATCCCTCTCCTGATATCACCCATCCAAATTTTGCTATCCCATCATCTTCCTCTCATGATCCCCCATCATCGCCTAAAACTGCTATCCCTACACCGCTTGCATATCCCCTTGGTACTCTCACATTCTTCCATGGTGGCCTCCTTGCAGAAGAAAAGCATAGTGTATTTACCACCCATCATCCTCCACCTAATAATGGACTCGCATCATGTTTTTAGAATAACACAAATCCTATCATGGATCGCATGCTCAAGAAAATGAACTATCAAGGAAAGGGTCTAGGCCTTCATGAGCAAGGTATCGTAGAGCCCCATCCAAGTCAAAGAACAAATCTGCATGCAAGGTCTTGGACCTATTTCCCAAGACTCACAATCTAAAGATGTTGGTACAACCTCTAGACGTCCTCAACATGCCTCTTCCAAAATAAATATAGGCTCTTTCCATCACTCCACAAAATCATATGCTACCATCCCTCCTCCTCTATCGTATTGCCTCAAAACAACCATCCATATTCCTCCTTCATCTGATCCATCCATTTTGGGTCCTTACATCCTTCCATCCACCATCTCCCATCCTTCATGTACTCCATCCATCTTGGGTTCTTATGTCCCTCCACCCACTCTGTTTGCTTTGGGTCCATATATCCCAAGATCACCTCCTCCATCTCATCATTTCATCCATGCAACACCTATCCACATCACCCATCATAAACATCTCACTCGCATATCCCATAATCAGGATCAACAAAGGCACATATCCGCACATCCTCCATCCACATATAATCCTCAAAATCCCATCTCCATTGCTCCACCTCATCCATCCACTCACACCCATCCCATTGCTAGTAAAAGCACTTTGGATGCCAAAGCAAAAATGCCTAAATCTAAAGATCCACATGAACCTCACGCTCCTCATGTCCCCTCTAAAAGATATGATGAAGAGAAGAAAAATCTAAATCCAAATCAAATCCATAGGCCACAAAGGCCCGCCAAAGCAAAGATCAAAACCATATGGATCCCAAAGAAAAAAGATGCAATTCCATCACATGCAAAATCTGTAAGAACATCCAAAGTCGCTAATCCAAAAGCTAATCATACACCCTTTTCATCTCCTAAGTCTGTTTTGGGTCCCTATGTCCCGAAATTCACCATTCCATCTCCTCCATTATCCCCACATTTTACTCTTATCTTTTCACATCCACCACAACATGTGCCAATGTTGGTCCTGAACACATCTCCCCATCACATATCCACCCCATCATTCTATCCATACACTTTCCAACACCCCACCCATTACCCCAGATATCTTCCCCATCAAATCCCTCTAATTCATCCTCTTGCATAATCCATTTATAAGATTGTACCAACATCCAATAGTCGGTTTGAACATAGGCTCTTAATACCTCGTATGGAACTTGATGCTTGGGTCCTTCATCCATATCCTTATAGCATGTCTTCTAAATCCCCTTATCAACATCCCTATCCTTATCCATTTTCATCCCCTTGCTATCTACAAATCTAAAAAAGTAAAAAAAAAAAACAAAATCCAAAAAAAATCAAAAAAGTAAAATAATAAAGAGAAATAATTCGTCCAATGGTGAAAACTTGGAAAACAAGCCCTTGGATAAGTACCATGATGAAAACCTAGCAAACAGGCATCATGTGTAAATCCCCATCTGCACACTGGGGGCAACTTCCTAATATACATTCCCTCCATCCGCTATGCTTCCTGCTATGCTTCCAGCTATGCGCTCGTAATCCCCCCCATCCCACCTATCTTATGCATCCTACCATCATATCCCATTTATCTCCCATCCCTCCATCCTTCTTGTGATCTTGATCAAAACAGGGGCACCTATCTATACATGCTTTGGCCACCTCTTGGTATACATTCCCTTCATCCATGCTCTGTTGTATTCCTTGGTCACTCATCCTATCCACCTCTAGTTATCTCCTTTATCTTCCCATCCACTCATCTCCCATCCCTCATGCCTCATCATATATGACATATCTAGAGTGGGGGCATCTGCTTCTTTTGTGACAGTCCTTGGAGACATCATCTATCATAACATCCCTTCATCTCCCTATCCATCTATCATAGCATCCCTTCCATCTCCCCATCCTTATCTTCGTATCCATCTATCCTAGCATCTCTTTCATCTCCCAATCTTTATATCCCTATCCATCTATCACATCATCCCTTCCATCTCCCCATCCTTATCTTCGTATCCATCTATCCTAACATCCCTTTCATCTCTCAATCCTTATATTCCTATCCATCCAAACAATTCCTCCCATCCCCCATCCCTATATCTCTATCCATTCTTTCATCTTTATCCTCATCCCATCTCACAATCCCTTGTCATTGGTATCTAGCTATAGGCCTCCCTCCATGCAACCCAATGCCATTTATCTAATCGTCATCACTCCTACTTCTCTTCCACATCTTTCCAATCCCCTATCCTTTCTCATCATTCATCTCTCCATCATACCATCCTCCCAATTCATCTTTTGATGATTTGGATAACTATCCCATCCCTGAGCTTTATGTGATCATCATCATCCTATCCAATCCAACGGTCTCCTCCATTTCTTTCTATCAAGAAGTCATCCGGGCCCCCCTTATTTCTTCCCCAACCGCCCTCTTGAGGGGGCATACCCTATCACTTTCTTCCATCCATTTGAAGCAGGCACTGGGGCATCCCTCTCCTTCTCTTTCAGGTTGGGGCATCAATCCCTATCACTTTCTTCATCCCCAACATTTTATTTTTCTTCGAAACATTGTTATTTTAACAAAATTTCGAAGAGGGGCAAAATGTAGACACCCAAATTTGATCACTCCCATATGATCAAATTTACCTCTTTATTCATCAATTATGTCAATATTAATTTATTTAATTAATGTTACACTTCTCACATAAGACTCTTAAAGTATTTAATTTAATAATTAAACACTTTATTTGGTGCCTTTATCTTCTCTAAATTAAATAAATACACCAATTTATTTAATTTAGTCATCCTAATCTTTTGAATTAAAATCAATTTAAAATTCTTCTTTTCTCCCTCCTTGTCACATCCTCCATAATCCATCTCTAATATGAATTAATTTAATTAATTCATATTTAGGGTGTGCATCCTCTTAATCAAGGATTAATGTCACATCCTCCTACATTTGCCACTTGTCTCTAATCTCCCATTAATTATCATAATCAAGTATTTGCACAACTTTAATCAAAGTCATTAACCATTTTTAGCACCACTTTTTAGTCAATCTTTCCATTTTTCCTTTTTGGACATTGACCCTCTTTCCCATGAGAATTTTTAATTCTCATTTATTCATCCTATGTCTCTCTCCTCCCCATGTGAATTTTTAATTAATTCATATTTTTTCTTTCCAAGGCTTCTAGAATGTTTGACATGTCACCTCATGCACATATGACCAATTCCCACCTTTTTGGAAACCCTCTCTTATCCATTAGGTTCTCCTATAAATGTGAATTTTTAATACACATTTATTTCTCCAACCTCTTTCTCTTTTCCCATGGAGATTTTTGAGAAATTCCAAAATTCTTCAAATGTCATTTTCACTCCCACTTGGGGATAAGAAGTTCCTTTTTAAAGAAATATTTTCACTCCCCAAGGTACTTGGAAGGTACTTGTCCTTCCTCCACATCATGTACCTCTCTTCCACATCACCTACACATCATCCTACCTTTATCCACTTCACAATCAACATGTTAAGATGTGAGGGCTTGTGATTCCTCAACTCACCTTAGCCCTTCATCTTGGCCATGTTGGATAAATATCAACCATTGAATTCTCTAGAGAATTCAAGTTTATTTATAAATACCCCTTCCTCTAAGGCATTTCTATCACTTTCATTTTGAGCAACCTTATGCTGCCAATTTGCATTCTTAAGCATTTGCTATCATTTATCCATCCATTTAGTCATTTTGCATTATCAATCTTGCATCTAGTAACATCAAAAGCCATCTAAGGAGCATACAAATTCATCTAAATCTAGGGGCAACCAAGGAGTCTTCAACAACAAGGAAGGTATAATCGATTTGCATTTTATTCCATTTATTTTCCTTGTTTTATCACTCTTTAGGCTAATCATTGAAATGTTCTTAGTGTTTTATCATTTGCATTTTGAGATATTTTGCACATTAAAATAGGGTAAAATTCCAAGGTACACAGTCATAACTCTCTTGTCGAACACTGAACCAATTGTATGTGTAACTGTTTGATTCTTCACATCTTTCAATGTGGGCAACCCACCAAATGAATTCAAACTAGTAACTATCCTTATATCTTCCTTTGTAATCTTGAAAGTTTGACTTAACCACATGAAGTCGGCATGCACTTGACTCAATATATACTGAACCCATTCATTTTCTTCGAACACGGTAAATTTCAAATTTTTAAATTCAGGTTTCACACATAAATCTTCTCCCACAATATGATTGGTATACAAATTTAGCAATTGGGAGCTTCCTAACTCTACAACATTTGAATGAATGTATGCCCTAATATCTTTGATATGCAAAATTCCATACGAAATAGAAGAAAATGCACCTAATGGTTTTGTCTCGATGAATTTGAATGGGTTCCATTTGAATTTTAAACATGGCCTATCCTTAATATCAACAACCAATGGAGTTTCCATTTCTAGAAATTTTAAATTCACAAGTTTCCAAATAAATACCTTTCGTCGGATTAGGGTTTGATCATCGAATCACCTCCAAACTTGAATCACACTAAATTTCACTTGCAGAGCTCTCCAACCTTCTTATTCTCAAAGTGCAATGTGACAAATGAGGGATAGAAATGACTTTTTATCATTCGCACACCTAACTTTTTCATTGCAATAAATTATTTTTCCCTAGGTCTTCTGGATACCCTATTTTCACAGATTGTGAAAGAAAATTCTTCTGCAGACCTTCAATTTTGCATAAATCTCCTCCACAAAAGATCCCAAAAAATTTGCACATCACTAATGCAATCATTTCTATCTGCCACATTCTGGTACCAACTACCGACAAGGGGGTTAAAAGATTTTCTTGAGAACTCCCCCTAGGCTAGAGGCCATAACCTAATTCTCATAGGAATTACCAGAACTAGATTCTGGTGCAGAACCATTTCCTGCATTAGAAGAACTCTTCTTCACCCATGTCTTCTTCATTTGCTTCCTGATCTCATTTGTAGTGAATTTTCCTTTTCCCTTTTCATCCTTCTGCATGTTTTTCCCTTGATTTAACAGACCCTTTCTGCTTCTACAAAATCTTGCAATGTACCGGATTTGTTACAATTAGAGCACACAACATTTCTTTGTCTAGACTAGTGGTTCCATTGATTTTCTCTTGATCTACACTGGTTAGCAATATGGCCAAATCTATTGCAAGTATAACATCTGACATCTCTATTGAAAAAGTTGTTTGACATATTTCTACATTCAACTGACTTATGACCATACTTATTGCAATTGAAACACTGACTAGAGAATGATGGACCACTTGGATTCATTCTACTTCTACATTGAGCAGCCATATGACCAAATTTATTACAAACAAAATAGTAACCATTGAACCTTTGAGCATTAGGTTGTCTTACTAGATACCTTCCATCTCTGTTCATCTGATTTCCTTGCCTGAAATTCCTTTGTCTAGATCCGAAACTTTCTCCTTTCTCATATCCAAGACCTCGCTTGTCACTTCTAGTCCTCTAACTTTTAATCAGTTCATCAATCTTGGCTGAGCTAATCTTGAAATTATTCTTATATTTTTAGACACATAAAATATACTGATTGACATCATGTATCTGATCCGAACTCACTAACATTGTTTCTTCTTGAATCATCCCTCAGTCTAACCGTTTAATAAAATCCCCCCTATCTAATTAAATTCATCAATATTCCTCTCTTGAATAAATAAATCATTTTATCTAATCAAGTCATCTCTTTTGTTAATTAAATCAATCCATCTGATCTAATTATCTCTATTTAATTAAATAATCAATTTAATTGATTAAATCTCTAAAGTCTGTCCATTAAATTAAATAAATTAAAACCTTATTTGATTTAATCTAACACCATCTCTTTTAATTAAATAAATCAAAATCCTTATTTAATTAATCTCTTGTCATATTCCTCTCTTATTTTATTCAAATAAATCCATAAATTTGAGTCAAATAGGTCACATTATCTAACCTCTCTTATTAAATTAATTAACCCTTGATTAATTTAATCTCATCTCATGTCCCATCCTCTAGATAATACAAGTTACACATGAAAATAGATTTAATTTATTTATTAAATCTCCATTTTCCTCACAAGGCATCTTTTGGAATATTCTCTCAATTTAAATTCAAAAAATTCCAAGTCAACATGTACATCCAACAAGGCAATAACTTCATCTTACATGTCCTTTGCCTTGAGCCAAGTGGCATTTATTGCATTTACCCTTCCCTCTTGCATGTCATTTCAACAAATTTGAATTTCAAATATTTGCATTTATAGGCACAAACCCCAAATCTTGCACATCCTTCATCTATTCATAGCTTGACAAGTGGCATCATATTATTAGATGAATATTAGTCCCACATTGCTCAAATTTGGACATTCACCCATTTTGGAATTCTATAAATAAAGAGTTCATATCCTCATTTCAACATCCACAGTCTAGGAAAAGTTACCATGCTCAAATATCTCTTGAATTTCATCCATTGTCATTGAGTCATAGCTAGGTTTTTTGCAGATTTTAGCTTGGAGTTCTCATTCTTCTCCAACAAAGTGGATCAATCTCTTCAACATTTGAAGCTTGCATCATAGGAATTGGGAAAGGGCCAATTTTCACATCAAATTGGCACCAATTCCCCCATGGGATCACGAGTTTGCACATCTAATTAGGATTTGATCTTTTTTTTATCATTTTCATTGTGTTTGTTATTTCCTTTCCTAGTTTGAGGTTGTAAATGGATTTCATGGGGAATCTTTGTTTTGGCTTGCAATCACCTGTTTAACTTGTTTATTCTTGTTGTTTTGCAGGTACCAAGGTTGGGGTTCACACTTTTGATGCTAGAAGGAGGGCGTGATATCATTCTTTTCTATCTTCTCTTAAATTTTTTGCGTTTTCACTCACACAAAAAATTCCAATGCTGGGAGCTCAGCGTCGTTTTTTTGGCACCGTGGGCTCTTCAGCATCGCTATATGGCACCGCTTGAAATTAAAACTGTGACGTTGGACTCATCCCGCCAAAATATTTGAATATCAAACTCCGCCACTAGACTCGTTGACCTATAGAAAATTTTCAAATTTTTTTAAACTCTGACGCTAGATGCAAACTGCAATGCGGGGTGAAAAGAGTGATTCCATTAAGCTCTTTGTCCCGATACATGTTAGAATAGCCAAGATCTGATTGCAAACCTAAAAATACCTTCCACAGAAGAGGAAAAAGAAAAAAATAGAGATTGCATAAAAACATGCAATTTGATATATTCGAAAAGGACAATTAATTACAAGAGATAATTTGCTTTATAAAAGCAAAGATTCCTAAACCTAATCTTATCTTGAGCAACAAGATAGCTCAAAAGATAATGATGAAAATAAATAAACCTAGGAATTAAATAATGCCTAAGTAAACTTATGCTAAGTGTAATTAATAATTAATTACACCAACACCCCCCCATAAGTGCAACTTAGGGAGAAGCAGATTATTATGCAAATATGAGTCCCGACAACAAGGCCTGATCAGGTACTCATGTACAAATGCAAAGAGAGAGAAACCCCCCTCAGTGAGATGAACTGCTGCGAAGAATCACTGGAAGAACACTGTGGAGTAACACTGGAAATTGATATAGGCAAGCAAGGAAATATTCTTCTATATACTACTGAAACCGGATGAGAGCCACTGATTGACTCAAGGAATCATGATAAAGCAACAGAAGACCCGATGCCACGGAACACTCGAAAACTCCAAACGGGAACAACCCTGGAATCTGTGAAGCAATAGGAGATGAGATGATGACATAATCTGGAAACCATGTATCTCGATGCCGATGCCAAACTATGACTAAAACTCTTCCATGGGAAGGAGTACCAAAAATAGACTCTCGAACAATACCCACAAAAAAATGGCCCTCAAATTGAGATGGATCCAATGTGGATCATTAACCATAGGCTCTCAATCTGAAGTGTGAACCAATGAATCCGACATGTGTCAAGCAAGACAAGAAATGTGGCCAAAAGAAACTAAGAGACCAGATAACCCATACGAGTTGCCATCAAAACAAAATGAAATATGGGATCAAAGTGAAAAACAACACTCTAATCAGATTATTATGCATGAAACCCCCCTGAAAGGAACTTTATATCAGTTCATTTATTACAATACCCAATGATTGCATAAGGAGATAATGCAAAACTACAGAAACATATGTGAAAATGCAAACCTAGAGCACGAAACAAAAATGAATGCATGCCTAAAAAAAGTTATACATTTTCTGTAAATGACCTCAAATCTGCATAGAGGCTGAAACCAGCTTTCCAATGCCGCAAAAATCGCGAAAATCGGATAAGCGAGTCAAAAGATATGGGTCCCAGAGTGAAAATGGAAACATCTGACTTCCAAGGCCGAAAAAAGCATCAAAAAAGAAAAAACAGAAAATTTCACCATAACCAATGTGTAGATCTTGGAAACAGCTTTCCATCAATATCTCGTTTGCAAAAAAGTGACACCGTATGTGAAAGTTATGCGCGTTTCCGTAAAACTGCTCAAATCTGCCCAATAAGGTCTCCATTAAGCCCTCAGGGGCTGAAAAGGTTCGACCCCTGGTCGCTTGGGCGGACCAGGGGGCTGGCGGCTGGCTCTTGGGGCCGAGACCCTGGTCGCTCATGTGACCATGGCGCGGAGCTGGAATCCCGGCGGGGGGCTGACAGGTTAGCTCTTGGTCACCAAATGACCACCGACTGGCAAATTTAAGCCCACGGGGGCTGATGCGCTGCATGGGGAAGCCACCGGCGGCCGCCTGGTGGCCTCCGAGTGGCTCATCCCTTTATAACGGGTGGCACCAGATTTTACAGATTTTTTTTAATTTTTTAATAATTTTTTGAATTTTTCTCGATTTCTGAACCTCGGTATGCATGCTTGGGGGCCGTACGGCCCTCGGGTAAAAAAATTTTGCCTCCTCGGACGACTGTGTCCAAATTGGACAAAATTTATATGAAAATGGGGGTTTTTGGGCGCTGTGAATCCAACGGCAAGGTCTGTTTGGGGCCAAAGTGCTCTAAAAAATAGGTGACCCTAGATCTATCAGATAAATCACCGATCTAACAACCCTCGCAGATCTGGCAAACGGTGATGAAAATCAATGAAATAAAAGTCATTTCTAACTTTTTCCAGCGCTCTAAATCCAATGGAAAACCCTGATCTGATCCAAGACACTGTATAAATGTACTCAAGGATTGAAACCCTCGAGGGACCTCGAACGAGCTTTGCAACGAAATCCTGCAAAAACGCTGAGAAGGGGCTGCGAATCGAGGCTCTGATACCATGTTAGAATAGCCAAGATCTGATTGCAAACCTGAAAATACCTTCCACAGAAGAGGAAAATAAAAAAAATAGAGATTGCATAAAAACATGCAATTTGATATATTCGAAAAGGACAATTAATTACAAGAGATAATTTGCTTTATAAAAGCAAAGATTCCTAAACCTAATCTTATCTTGAGCAACAAGATAGCTCAAAAGATAATGATGAAAATAAATAAACCTAGGAATTAAATAATGCCTAAGTAAACTTATGCTAAGTGTAATTAATAATTAATTACACCAACAATACAGAGTGACGCTGACTAGTAAGCGGTGCTCTTAGGGCACCGCTGGGAGAACAAACTGCGACACAGTCACGAGTTGCAATGTTGGAAGACAGTAAAAAGGGAAAATTTGATTTTAGCACGTGCTTTTGATTTATGATTAATGTGTCTTCTGTTTTCTGGTTTTTAACTTCTGTATTTTCTAGAATCTGACTAGTTTTTCTCACTTGTAGGTTGGAAATCGAAAACAAAGGAAGGAGGAGCATGATGATGATATTTTGTCAAATCAAAGTGTTTTTAAACACTTTAGTGTTTGTTTAACACTTCTTTAAGGAAATTATTAGCACTTCTTTCTTAAGACACTAATCTTCCTTTGGGTTTAAAAAGAATCTTTTTGTTTATTTCTTGCAAAGGGATAAAACGAACTTTAGGATCACAACTTACTAGATTTTTTTTATAAGATTAACAATTGAAAAAAAGTCTTTCCCTTTGTCATTTGGTGCTTAAAATGAACTCACATTTTGCTTTGAGGATTTAAAAAGAACAAGTGTGACTTTGTTTTTTTGTGAGAGCTTACTTAAACTAAAGCCATTGAAAAAGGACGTATACACTTCTCTCACACTTTATAGCAATCTTGAGAATCAAAAGGCCTTTTTTTCATGAATTTAGGGTGAGACAAAGCAATCACCTCCACACTTCAATTTGGGTTTAAAATTGAACATCTTGTGCGAGTGTGAGTGGGGGAATTGTTGCGTACATTCTCTCTCCTTGTTGCAACAAGGATTGATCGAGTTACGAACATTGTTCTTCATTCGCTTTTGTTTATATTAGAGGGCTTGGCTTGGGAAAAAAGTACTCACCCAAGGGAATGACTCAACCAGTAACACTCTAAAGCCAAGAGTATTTCCAACTGGTATATAAATGTGGGTATTGGAGTCAATGCCAATATCACGCAGTTGATTCCAACAAGATGGATCCGAAAGGGGACTCTTGCTATATGGGTCAATCTCCATGAATGGAAAGTCCTTACTAAAACCCATGTGCTAGAATTTTCCAAAATCCTTTAAACTATTTGTTGGTGCAAGAACAGTTGTTCTCAAGCCACCCCACACTTTTATGGTCTTCTAGTAGAAATGGAAAACATGCCATGGGAGTTTCATGGGTGTTGATGCTTGGCTGCCCCGTATAAGTGAGTACCATGGAGGGGAGCTAGTGGGGTCAAGCATCTAACCATTCGCTAGAGATAAGCATAGCTAGACTTGTCCAAGTAGGAATCCAACAAATATTGTCTTACACATCCATAGGATTGTACTTATTCTTGGGTTACAAAATGCATTGTTTGATCAAAAACACCATGGAAACAAACACTTGAACCTCATCCAAAATTCAAACCCTTTTGAAGACAAATACAATTGACTCAATCCATATGTTATTGCTTTCCCTTGGGATTCACATCTTTAGAGGTTTCTAAACATTGGATTATATCTCGATTTGTCTCCTTAAGTAAACAATAGGAAAACCCTTGCCTTAAGTTCATTGAGTTTCCACATAACATATCTTGTGGGGTTTGAAGAAATTAAAACATTGGACATCTTAGTTTGAAAACCTAATCAAAGAAAATGTTTTTGGTAAAATAAAGACATTAAGAAAAGCTAAGAAAAATGGACTTTCATATGTGTTGAAGACTCACAATCCCAAAGCAAAAAAATCATTGGTTGGAAATCCGAAAATGAATGTTCAAAAGAAATCATTTCTTGGTCACAAAGGTCTTTAGGAATCATTTGCATGCTCTTCAATACCTAGGTCTAGGCAAACAAAGTGTCATTTTTAGGTTCATCTTAGGATCAAAAGCAAACCAAAATATTTTTCATCCATCCTCCAAAACATCAAAAGAACATCATCTCATCATCACCTTTTGATAAATCTTGAAATCATCCTTAATACTAGGCTTTTTGGAAAAATCAAAAATCATCAAAATCATTGAGACTAAATCCTTGAAAACATTATCAAAAACACCTTTTGCTAGGTATGTGTAGATGCATCGTTTTGCATATGCTTAGTCAAAGTTATCAAAATCATCTTGTCTAGCTTAGTGTATGTAGATGAATCCTTCTTCATATACTTAGTGAAATAATCATCTTCTTTGAATAGGTGAGAGTAGATGTATCCTTCTCCTCGCACATATTCAAATCATCATCCATTGAACAAATCTATCCCTTAGATCATCATCCAACATCTTAGGGTCTTTTTGTTCAAAATCAAAAGCAAATCAAAATCAAAATCAAGGACAAAATCCCAAAACCAAAAACAAATCAAAACCAAAAATTGCAAGTCCTAAAAGCCTAATATCTCATTCAAGATTTATCAAAAGCCAAAAACATCCATATAATCCATCCCTAACATCATCATCATATCATCACCTTTGATCCTCAAGGCATCCTAAAACTTTCTACTTTGGGCATAAAATAGAGATCAATCCAAAGAATCAAGAGATTGATCTCCCATATTCTTGAAGATTGATCCTTGTTTTAGGGTTCTAACTAGATCTCAATACAAGAAGAGTATGGAAACCAACAAAGAAACACCCGCTTCAAGCGATCTTAGCCAAACAAACACATAAATGAATCACGCTGAATCAAGTAATCCATTGACCCTCTTATCATCACAAAATCTGCAAGAAGAAAACCAAGGAGAGGATCTTACTTTTGGAATGTCTCGCGAAGAAATGACTGAAATGCTCCAAAATCATGACAACCATAGAATCATCAACATCATGATGAGGCTCAACCCTTCGTTATACATGCTTGAGCTATCAAAACAAGGGGCCAAGTTACCTTTGGATTTTGATGTGAGTACTATAGTGGAGACATCTTTTCCTCCAATATAATCCACCATCCCCATTTCATCTACACCCCAATCTCAAAACATCATGCAAAACATTCTGCAAATCACAACATTGTTGGCTCCAACCCAACCCAACATTGATAAGGGAAGTGCATTTCTCAATGCAATTCAAACACACCCCCTTGTTAATAATAAAAATTTGGATGCTAACACCACCTTGGAACAAAGCATACCCCAAAACCCATTACACAAAAATGTTCCTCTCACCTTCCATCATGATCCATCATCATCATTTTTTCACACAACACCTCAAACACCTCTTCTCACAAATTCACAAGAAAAGGGAGATATGTTCAGACCAGGGGGCATATTCGACACCATGACATTCTTGCAACAACTCACACCCCTTACATTTCCACCTCTCCCACCATTTCCATTATCATCCGCACCACTCCTTGGTTTAGGGCTTCCCCCTCTACCAAGTATCAATCAAACCGCTATCCCAAATATTAATCAAAGCATCACACCAAACACTCAAAACTTGTCATTGATATCGCAACAACAAATGATAAACACCCCCTTAACATCACAAAGCATGGTCTCTCAAGAACCAACCATATCAACAACACCATCCATCACACAAAATATCAACACCACCTCTACAAATACCATTCCAAATCCACCACCACCTCCCCCAGCACCAACTTCCACAACATCAAGCCAATACGACGTGGTATTGCAAGTTGCTTTCCAAAGAGGATACTGACAAGTTCATAAACTAAAAGCCGAACAACTAGCTGCTCAGGAACTGCTCAAGTTGCCCAGGCCACCCAAGCAACCCAAGTGTTATTGCAACAACAACAACAAGTCACCCAAGCTACACAAGCCACACAAGCATTACAAGCACAAAGAGCCACTCAAGCACAAGCCGCACAAGCGTAGGCTCAAGTAAAAGCTCAATATCAGGCACAACAAGCTCAATATCAAACACAACTTCTTGCACAAAGACAAGCAGCGCAATTGCAAGCATATCAGCAACCATTAAAGCAATACCAAGAGCAACAAGAAGTAGCAGAATTGGTATCCCAACAACAAGCATTGTTGGAACAACAACAAGCACAAATCTTAGCGCAGTAACAGCAAGACCAACAACAAGCGTTGTTCATACAAAAGAAGGTGGAAGCCTACCTCACTCACTAGAACATATAGATACCATCAAACAACATGTCGAACAACACACCAACTAATGCACCCATCCAACCCACAATTGAAACACCTCAAAACACTTTCATCCCACCCCCTGATCCACAAAATGATGTGACGACACAACTCAGGTTGCTATCGCAACAAGTACTTGACCTTCAATCAGGGCGAACAACTAAAACACCAAGCAACTTGTGACCCTATCCATTTGATAGGAGCTTAGTAATGAAACCATTCCCCAAGGGATTTGAAATCCCCAAATTTGACAAATATAGAGGGATGGGAAACCTTCAAGATCACTTCAGGGAATTCTAGGTTCATTGCATGGAGGTTGCATATGATGATACTTATCTGATACGGCTATTTCCTAGGAGCTTGGCAAGCCATGCTATAGAATGGTTCTCTCGCTTACCTTCAGGAATTAGAACATTCCAAGAAATTAGGGATGCATTCATTAAAAATTATGCATGCAACATTGCAATGGATGTTAGTCTCGAAGAACTCTACGCTCTCAAACAAGGAAAGGGTGAGTCATTCGCCTCATTCCTACAATGATGGTGATCCAAGGCCAATCGGAGCAAGTGGACCATGCTAGAAGAACAACAAGTTTGCACCATCATAGCTAACCTTGAAGGTTGCTTGGCATTTCATCTCAAGGTTCATGGTATCACAACATACGATCAGTTGATCCCCAAGGCACTTAGCATCAAAAGAGCCCTTGTGACTCAACCCACGGAATCAACATCATACCACAAAAAACAAAACAACCGCCCACCATAAAATTACAATGATAAACCTCACACGTGGGAAGAGAACAAAAACGTTACTAATGATGGTATCATCAATTCCAAGGTGGTCATTAGTGCCCCACGCCAACATACACCCGCACCACAAATCCAAATTTAACACCAAAACCACCATCACACAACACACCAACCCAACAATAATCCAACCATCAATAATCTCAATGACCAAAGAGGACCACCCCAACGCAAAAGTTATCCAAAGTGAAAATACACCATTTTGGGGGAACCCCTTGAAGACATAATGAAAAAGTTGATCGACGAAAAACTCATCAAGCCTCCTACATTCAAGAATTACCAAGAACCTGATTTCAAACCTCCTTGGTATAACGAGAATAAACTTTGCAAATTTCATAAAATCAAAGGCCACACCACAAACAGTTGCATGAGACTCAAAAACATCATCCAAGATCTCATCGATAAGAAAATCATAAACATGGAACAACCTACAGGAAATCAAGATCTTAAGATATATACGAATCCGATGCCAAATCATGGCAACAAAGGGAATAAAAATGATAAAGGGAAGGGTAGTGTAAATCATGTGTACGAAACAGTTGTTGCCTCCCTAAATGAAGACTGCATGGTCATCACCATCTAGGGCACCCATGCCGAAGATTGTGGAGTCACCACAAGAGGAGGCAAAGTCACCATCGCAGGATCATCCCAACCAAATAGAGTCCCTGCATCTAGATCCATTCCTAATGGCTACAATGTCCTAGACCAACTCAAGAGAATTATAGCACACGTCTCCATCATGGAGTTGTTAAAAATATCATCAGCTCATAAAAAGATTCTTGAGGAAGCATTAGCCTCATCCGCTGTCCCCGCAGATCTCGATGCGGAGCAATTCTAAGCTATGGTCAGAAATATCATAATGCCTAATCTCCTTACATTTTTTGACCAAGATTTCCCCACCCAACCATCTCACAATAGTGCACTTCACTTGGAAGCTATTGTACACAAGAGCAAAATCAAAAGGGTTTTGGTGGATGGAGGTGCAGGTTTGAACATCTATTCTGTTAGCCTCATCAAGTAGTTAAAAATATCAGAAGATTCCATTGCCAAAGGAAAGGGCATCATGATAAGAGCATATGATGACCAAGAAAGAGTGTCTCAAGGCATGATTAAACTCCCTATTCAAGTAAGGCCGACTCTCATGAAAACCACTTGTCAGGTCTTGGACCTCGACTTTCCATACAATATCCTCCTGGGATGCCCATGGATCCATGCGATGAAAGCCGTAGCATCAACCTTCCACCAATGTGTGAAATTTACAAATAATGGACAAGAGGTTACTGTCCATGGAGATCTCGAACCTTTTTCATATTGCAAAAATCTTGAAGCAAAGTATTACAAAATCCCCCAAGTGCCAAAAAATGATGAGGGCCCATCCACACCATACATCGACCCCGCCACCCTCATGTCCAATTCTGTGACAGAGACACCCGCCATTCCCACCATCCCCGCCATCTCTGACATCAAGCTCATCATCCAGGAGGACGGTTGTGGAAGCTACAAGCTCCCTAACAATGCATTTGTGATAGGAGAGTTGCCACAATCTCCTAGATCATGGGGACGTCCACAAGAGAACCAAGCTTCCACATCACAAACATTTCTAGAAGACTATCCCAAATTCACAAGATGGGGAGACATTGGCCAGGAGGTTATTGAAGCAGATCCATCTCACATGTTATATCAAGATGAAAGACCAACACCTAAATTACCAATGGATGAGACAAGCAAGGGCCTACAAATGATGCTCGCAATAGGCTACGATAGAAATAAAAGACTGGGACAAAATGACAATGGGCTCATAATACCTATCATGCCAGAGACACGACCCATAACAAATCTTGGCCTTGGATGTACCCCTCTAAGAATAACCATACATGGCTGAAGTCCTTCGGTTAGAATGGTTAATATTTCTCCTCAGCCAATACTAGTAGAAGTACACTCACTAATATCCATAGGTAGAGACATACATAACTTTATAACTAAGGCCTATATTAGTAGCGATGATGAGGATACCATGACCAATCTACATAGGTTATTTGAGGACACCACCCTATGTATGATTAGCACCCTCTCCTTCGAACTAGAACAACAAAATCATGAGATCCACCTAGTTTATCCCCAACTCATAGACTATGACCAACAAGGACCACCAGTTCTTGATACATTCAAAAATGATGAGGCAATCTTATAATTCATGGGATTGTGGGACAACATTCCAGATGGGGATCACAAAGTAGGGTTTATAATGGAGTTGGACACACATGCCTATTACGGGGAAACGATTGAATCCTTCAGTCGCAAAAGTGAGAAAATAAGAATCACATCTAAGTCCTTGAGTGAAAACCACACTGTGGCACTCTCTGACAAGAAAATAGTAAAAGAAAAGGACGTATCCAATGGTGAAAACCTCTCTGAGGCACCCGAGGATGAAGGATTTAATCTTCATTTAAGAGCTATTCATCAGGAGAAGTCAACAATCTTGGCTGAAAAATGCAATCCTGTCAACCTAGGAACCGAGGAGACCTCGCATATTACATTCTATGCAGAATCATTATTATCAAAATAGCAAGAACTCCTAGTGGCATTCCTAAAGGAAAGACAAATAAACTTCGCATGGAATTATGCTAACATGCCAAGACTTGATCCAAAGATTGTGGTTCACCACTTAGCAGTTTATCTAGAAGCAAAACCTATCAGACAAAAGCTTCCAAAAATGCATCCTCAAATTGCCTTATTGGTCAAAATGGAGCTCAAAAAGTTGTTAGATGTAGGATTCATCCGACCAATCGATTATCTAGAATGGGTGTCAAATTTGGTACCTGTTTCAAAACCTGATGGAGCCATTAGAATCTGTACAAACTTCAGATATTTGAACAAAGCATGTCCAAAGGATGATTTCTTGCTTCCCAACATCAACATGATAGTAGACATGACAATAGGACATGAGATGCTATCACTAATGGATGGGTTTTTAGGATACAATCAAATCATGATAGCAAAATAGGATCAACATAAGACAGCTTTCACTTGTCCATGGGGGACCTACTACTAGAACATGATGCCATTCGGCCTAAATAAATCAGGAGCAACCTACCAAAGGGCTATGATGTTGATATTCCATGACATGATTCATAAAATAGTCGAAGACCATGTCAACGAAATTCTAGCTAAGTCAAGAAAAATACAAGATCATATAGCAACCCTAAGTGCTATCTTTGACAGACTGGAGGAATAAAAAGTCAGACTAAATCCCAAGAAGTGTGTCTTCGGCATACAATCAAGTAAATTGCTAGGATACATAGTGTCCATGAGGGGTATCGAGGTGGATCCAGCAAAGGTGAAAGCAATCCTCGAAATGGAGGTACCAAAGACATTAAAACAAATTTGAGGACTCCAAGGTAGACTTCAATCTATCCGACGATTCATAGCACAACTAGCAGACAAGCAGAACCCATACTCTCACCTACTCCACAAGGGGGTAACGTACAAATGGGATACAAAATGTGAAGAGGCATTTAAAAAAATCAAGGAATATCTACTCACACCACCAGTTTTAATGCCACCCATCCCAAGAAAGCCATTGATCTTATATGTATCAGCAATAGCAGCAGCCCTTGGAGCTCTCCTTGCTCAACATGATGAAAACGGAACAGAGAGGGCTATCTACTACATTATTAGAACAATGGTTGGTCATGAGTTAAACTATTCATTTATCGAGAAAGCATGCCTCGTAGTAGTGTTTGCATCCCAAAAATTTAGACATTACATGTTGGAACACAAGATAAGGCTCATCGCCAAAATTGACCCCCTCAAATATTTACTATCAAAGGCAATGCTCACAGGAAGAATGGAAAAATGGGTGATGATACTGTCAGAGTATGACATTGAGTATGTGGAGAGAAAAGCAATCAAGGGTCAAGTTATTGTAGATCAACTAGCAAAAGCACCTATTTATTTTGAGAATCCTCTTGTCTCAGAGTTTCCAGATGAATCCATTTTTAACCTCAACATAGCTGACCACTGGAAACTACACTTTGATGGCTCATACACGTAGCATGGATCATGAGCTAGTGTCTTCTTCATCACCCCACAAGGGGATTTCATACCAAGGTCATACAAACTGGCATTTCCTTGCACTAAAAATATTGTAGAATACGAGGCTTTGACTATAAGTCTTAGGATAGCAGTACAATGGAACATCATAGCTCTAAAAGTGTACAAAGACTCTTAGTTGATCATAAATCAAGTCAATAATGAATATCAGACAAAGGATGACAAGCTCACTCCATACAAGAAATTGGTGGAGACTCTCAAAGAATCTTTTATAGAAATAACATTTGAACAGATTCCTAGAACCAACAACAGAGCAACAGATGCCATGGCGACAATTGGGTCCCTACTAGACATCCCCAACAATGTTCCAAAGTATGAATTATTGATTGAGCAGCTTCTCATTCCCGCATTCGAGGTACCGGAATCAGAATTCATGTGTGAAATCATTGGTCCCGGTGATCCTTGGTACCATGACATCTACACATATCTTCGCATAGGAATCATACCTGCTAACCTATCATCAAACCTAAAACGAACCTTTGTTAAAAAGGCATCCAGATTTGTCATCCTAGGTGATACCCTATACCATAGAAGCATAGAAGGTACCTTTCTACACTGTTTAAATGTTGAGGAGGCATTAACCACTCTAACTGAGGTACACAACAGTATCTGTGGTTCGCACTTGACTGGAATAACCATAGCCAAGAAACTATTAAGGATGGGGTATTATTGGCCCACAATGGAATGGGAAGCACATGATCATGCCAGAAAATGTCTACAATGTTAGCAGCATGGGGACCTCATCCATGCTCTAGCTCAAGAGCTTCACCCGATCATCACACCATGGCCCTTTTCGCAGTGGGGACTCGATCTCATTGGGAAAATCACACCCACCTCATCCAATGGCCACAAATTCATCATAACTACAACTGAGTACTTCACAAAGTGGGTGGAGGCCATACCCATGACATATATAACTAGGAAGCAGATCTCAAAATTCATCCTGAACTATCTTATCTATCATTACAGTGTCCCACAAGCCATTATCTCAGATAATGGGACACCATTCAAGAACCAGGAGGTTCATGACTTGTGCAAAAAATTCAAAATCCAATATCACTTCTCCACCCCGTACTATCCCCAAGGCAATGGCCAGGCAGAAGCTACAAACAAAACCATCCTCAAAATCCTCAAGAAAATAGTCAATGATGTAGGTTGTGACTAGCATTTGTATCTTAATCCCACCCTCTGGGCTTATCGAACCAGCATCCGCACACCCACTGGTGCCACCCCCTTCTCCTTGGTCTACGGATCAGAAGTCATACTCCCCATTGAGATTGAGCTCCAGCTCCCATCCCTTAGGATATCACTGCAAAACCTTATCACGGATGAAGAGTATCGGGTATCAAGACTAAATGAGCTAGAGTTACTGGATGAGAGATGTATGGATGTTTTAAATCACTTGCAAGTCTATCAGAATAGACTCAAAAGAAGCTACAATAAGAAAATCAAAAGCAATACTTTCCAAGTTAGAGAATTGGTCTTAAAAGAGAATAAAAAGAATGCCCCAAACCCAAGCAACAAAGGAAAGTTTGAACCTAATTGATTGGGACCATTCATCATAATAGCAAGTTACAAATCAGGGGCATATCAGTTATCAACACCCGAAGGGGAACCTCTGCAAGAACCTATGAATAACACTCATCTCAAAAAGTTGTATGCCTAATCTTCCAAGGTATAGAACCAAAAATCAAAAAAATAAAAAAATGCCCTGAAAAAATGGTTACTTTGGTGAAAACTTGGCAAACAAGCGTCTTGGTGACAACAAAAAAAGCAAAAAATAAAAAAATAAAAAAAAATCAGAAAATGGATCAAAAAAATTGTCCTCTAGTGAAAACCACTTTGGTGGTACTTTGGGCAAGTACCTTGGTGAAAACCTGGCAAACAGGCACCTTGTTTAAATAAGCACTTTCCATCCACTAGGATCTTTATGGCTTGTTTGGCATCATCCCTCCATTTTTCTTTCATCATCCATCACATTCAGATCTCCATCCATCACTCATCCACTCACATCCATACCATAGCTTGGTCCTGTTTTCGTATCATGATCCCTCCTAATACTACTCGGCCCATCCTCAAGGTCAGTTTGTCCTACCTTTATCGGGGTAGTCTATTGCATCACGCTGGGGGAATATTCTTATCGGATTGGATTCGTGTATGATCTTAAAGTCCTCAAACCAAAAAATCCAAAAACATCAAAAAATCAGAAAATCTAAAAACATCAAAATATCAAAAAATCCAAAAACAGGTCAAAAGGTCAAAAACAAAGTCATCAGTTGAACTACGTCATCTCTAAGCTTTAACTTAGGCAAGGTTAATCTTTGATCATCCCCTGAGACATTTAGGTTAGTCCTATAGGAGTCCGTCATAATAAATTGACATCTCATCATGTATATCGTCATCTGTAAATTGGTCAAGACGTCAGTCAAACTACGTGGTCTCTGCATGTATAACATAGGCAAGGCTAATCTGTTGATCAGCCCTCGAGACCCCTAGGATAGGTCTTTAGGCTAGTCTCATGGTCAAAATCTCAAAAAATCCCAAAAGCACTGGAAAATCAAAAATCAAAACATTGGCAAAATCTCAAAAAAATACCAAAAACAGCCTCAAAACATTGCAAAACATTGCAAAACATCCAAATATTTGAAAAAATTCATTCACCTCATCTCGTCGGCACCCGCAATAACACCACTCATAATAAACTGATCATCATCATCAACCTTTGGTGAAACAGTTGGAAACAAGTCTAGCAGATTAAAAGTAAAACTCCAAACGTCAAGTCTTAAGTTTAAGTCAGTGCGTAAGCAAGTTGGTCATCTCTTCGTATTGGTAACTCATCATCTAAATTGGTCCCATATCAATCATCCCTTAGAACACTTTGAATAAATGAAATGACGTGCTGCCATCCACTAACATATCCTAGGATGAATCCTTCCTACAATGGGCATTATCTTTTGGCAGTAAGTTTCAGTTCTTATCCTTAGAAAACACATCCTCTTTCCGTTAGCGATATTGAAGAGCATCAGCTTGTTTGTGTGCTTTATCTTTTTCTTTTGACTTATCTTATTTTTGCTCATTCCAAGGACGTCTCGATGACATCCCAAAAATAGAGGATTTAGAGAAATAGGAATGGGGCAACGATCATTATTTTTTGTCTGCTCTGCTTGTTGGACGTTCTTCTAATATAACCTTAGCGAATACTTGCTTTGTTAGGTATGTATGGAAGAGGTCTAGGGCAACTTGTTGACTATTGCTTGGATAGGTTTACCTTTCTGTGTTTTGGTCTGAGGTGTCTAAAACTTCTGAAATGCATCCTAGCAAGGTTTCCATATGTCAGGTGTGAACAAGAATACTCCTATCTGCTTGTCAAGTCAAAGTTCATCTCACTAGGTACAATGTCATCCTGGTTTTCTATACCTTGATGCATCATACCAAGTGTGTTATCAAACATAAGAAAATTTGGTCCTTAGAAAATCCCAATTCCTCGGCAAGTAATCATCATCATCATCATTTGCATTTGCGTCATCTTGTGTCATGTTGAAATGACTTCTTCTTTTCTTACTAACCGCACTAACAAAGGTACTATGATAGTCGATCATCATCGCCTTCATCGTCATCAATCCTACATCCAAAATCATTAGCATAGCACATAAACATATCATATAGGAAACATACGCATTGCATAAACGTATCATATAGGAAACATACGCATTGCATTTTTATCATCATATAAACGGGTTATCATAAACAATCTTCATAGATAGATGCATCCATTTCATTGCATTTCATCCATTACATTGCATCGTGTGGCATTATATTAATTATTACATAAACACTCATTTGCATTTTACAACCATTTCATATTACCATTTATCATATAAATCATCGCATAGCATCTACAAATAGGTATATAAGCATTTAATTCATTAGGAATACATATTTGCATAACATCATAACATCATCTCACCACTTTATGTTCGCATAACATTACGCAACAATAGATCACTTTGCATTAACATATCATTGCATCACATACATCATCATTTATTACATTTTTGATAATAACATTGGTTATTCTAAGCATCTCATAAAACCATCTCATTATGCATTAACACCATTTCATTTGCAACATATTACGACCATTGCATTTCATATTTCATTATCCATGTCATCTCATAAATAACATCATATAACATTAATTGCATAAAAAATTCCACATAGGCATACACGTATAAAATTCATTACAAACAATTCATATATGCATCATTTCATTAACATTTCATAAGCATAATTTACATATCATTTCGCATATGCACAATAGATCATATCATTTCACATATCGGACCATCGTATTTGTATTATTATAAATGGACCATCACATTTGCATTTCATAGGTTAACATAATATAGATCTGTTAGTTATAATCATTATAAATAAATGCATCCATAAAGACATCATTGTAAAGCATATAGAAATAAATCATCAATGCATAGAAGAGAACATGGTACATCGCATCAAAATTGGCTCATATATATCATCAATAATGTCACTGTCATAGTACAAAGAATAAATCAGATCACTGTACATATATGTCAATCAGTACAAAATGCTCATCGGGCTATCAAAAACAAGCCCATAAGATACAAAAATATATATGTAACATCTTGATCAAGCTCGGTCCCTGTGGATGCTACCCTCACCTCTGTCACCATGACCCTCTACTGGTCTGTGGCTGGCCCGCTCTGAGTACTCAGGGACCCACTCTGCTCTAGGTATTGTCTCATGATAAGCCTGTCGGTAGTACTTTTCCTCTCGAATGGCATCCCTGTAGGATCAAACAGACACTGTACCCTGGGAGGAGGAGGCTTTCATGCTCTCTATCTATTGTTAGCGGCCTAGCTCAGTGGCTTCCTATACCTCTATAGCCTATCTTTGTTGCACAGCTTGATCTCTCTTTGGCCTGAGCTGCTCTCTCTCAGCCCTCGCCTAGTCTCTCTCTACTGTCACCGCCTGAACATGGGCCTAGAGATACAAAATCAAGGTGTCCCATGTGTCTGCCTATCCTGCTGGTTGTATTCATGGCTGCACATGAGGCTGATCCTCACCCTTGGCTCGTGGTGGTGGGACTGGTGGATCCTACTGCTAATCCTACATATGTACATCCCTGTGACCTAGCAGGACTAGGAGCATAGCTAGTGGATCCTATCGAATATTGACCCTTGGTCCTCACCCTCGTCCTCTCCCTCTGCCTCTAACTCTGCGCAGATCTGGGTCCTCACCTAGAATGGTCAATCGAAGTGGAGGTCTGAACTAGTCCCTGTAGGCCTGAGTGGTGCCGGGATTTTCCAGGCCCTGATCATAAGCCCACGGTCAGGCTACCAAATGCCAGAAGCTATCAACTGCCTCTGAAGTAGGAATACCATGTCCCCATGACACTTGTGTCATACTGCGAGCAAAGATGGCTACATAATCATCATCAGGTCAATCCTGCGGCTCTCTGAACTGATGTTGTATGCACCTGATTAGGTACCTCTCGATCATCGTATGCTCCCGCCCCTTCATGTATCAGTCCTGGCAGCAATAAAAGAGCTGATTGGCATCATTGGCTCATCCAGGCTAACCAAGGTATGGACGCCAAGTGAAAACTAGCATCTCGTCTAGGACCTGCCTCCAGAAGGGGATCCTGTGCTCTCTAGTGTGTGTAAAGGACACACCGCCTCTGTATCATGCCACTAGGGCATCGTCTGCCCCCATCGAAACTAGAACAACAGATGGACGCAGCACAAAAATGTGCTCCCACACCCAAACATGAAGTAAGGTCACTCCAACCCCCAGCACTCTGCCGTCCATGTAAACATACTCGTGCAAGTCTCTGTAGAGTGAGGCGAGAAGAACGGGCCCCATGTGAAGCGAACAGGCCTATCTTAGACCATTCGCTCCCAACAATACCCCTAGCCGGGACTGAAATACCACCCTCGTCTGTCTAGGGCAACAAGGCCCGAAATAATAGCTGCAACTGCCCAACAGTAGGGAGGTGCTATAAACCTGTATCGCTCTAACTCTATATGTCCCTCACAATAGATGATGTCCCATGTGGTGAGGACTCTGATGCAAGCCTCACGCCCCTTGTCCATATCAAAGATCATCTATCGGCCATGAATAGGCAATCGAAGAATGCGCCAAACATCCTCTAGAGTGATGGTAGTCTCGCCAGTGGGGAGATGAAATGACGACATCTCACTGTGCCACCTCTCGGCTAGCGCTAATAGCATCCCTAAGTGAGTGCGCACGGGTGCCGTGTATGCAATGTGCCACAACCCTGTAGTTCCCAGTCGATCCTAGTCCCTGTCGCTCGGGTCCCGTAAGACACTCGCCAAATCTTGCGACCCATGCTCCCGAGAGTAGAGCTCCCTCATCGCATCCTGCATCAAGGAAGGTCAGTGTGTCAAAAATTTTGAAAAATTCCTGATCAAACGCTTCAAAAACATCCCTAGCGGTGCAGTTTGTGATGGCATCACAGTTTGATTTTACTCAAACTCCAACGATCGAACCCAGAAAGTGCAAAATGGCACCACTGCGGTGCACTTTCCCTTCCAGCATCACAGTTTGCATGAAATGGGCAACATCGTAGCGCACTTTACCAAACCGACCCGCAGAGCCCAAGCCTAGCGTCGGAGTTTGTAAACTCTAAACTGTACCACTGCGGCACAAAATATCACCGTGTGGCACAGTTTGAATGCCGAGCGGCACTATATAGCACCGCTGGAGGCGAGCTGCTCCTTTAAGGCATTAATTAAGGCATTAAATGAAAAAACAAAGCTTGGGTAAGGGTCACATACCAGTGCCCCGATGCCAGGTGGCTGCTGGTATGTTCGAACTCGATCAGTGATGTGTAGGGGAAGCTATCGTTGCACCATATCACCGAAGAGTCAGAGCTCAAATCTCAAGGTTGCTAGCGGAGGTGTGTGAAAATGACTTGAAAGTGACCCCTCGGGCCCCTTTTAAGCCTAAAAATTAGGGATTTTTCACCCTGTTTAACTGTCCTGCTAGGGTTTTGGACCCCTGAACCTGTTTTAGTCTAGTTGAGGCTTCTTTTTCATCATTTTATTGCGTTTAGACATGTTTTTAGCCTCCTGGAGCCCTTTCGAACCTATTGGGTACTTGGTCATCTTTTTTTCGCGAGATCACCCAAAAAATTAAAATTTTCGTCTGATCTCTCGAGGGGGTATTATATTGGCATATTCTCTTCCGCTAGGTAGCAGTGGGGAAAGTTTTTAAATATTGAAATTTTTTGGCTTTGATCGAAATCGTTTATTCTTTGAACCAATGCAATGAGTGCATTGCTTCAAAGAGGGGAAAAATGTAGACACGTAAAATATACTGATTGACATTATGCATCTAATCTAGACTCACTAACATCGTTTCTTTTTGAATCATCCCCCAGTCTAACCATTTAATAAAATTCCCCCTATCTAATTAAATTCATCAATATTCCTCTCTTGAATAAATAAATCATTTTATCTAATCAAGTCATCTCTTTTGTTAATTAAATCAATTCATCTAATCTAATTATCCCTATTTAATTAAATAATCGATTTAATTGATTAAATCGCTAAAGTCTATCCATTAAATTAAATAAATTAAAACCTTATTTGATTTAATCTAACACCATCTCTTTTAATTAAATAAATCAAAATCTTTATTTAATTAATCTCTTGTCATATTCCTCTCTTATTTGATTCAAACAAATCCATAAATTTGAGTCAAATAGGTCACATCATCTAACCTCTCTTATTAAATTAATTAACCCTTGATTAATTTAATCTCATCTCATGTCCCATCCTCTAGATAAGGCAAGTTGCACATGAAAATAGATTTAATTCATTTATTAAATCTCCATTTTCCTCACAAGGCATCTTTTGGAATATTCTCTCAATTTGAATTAAAAAAATTCCAAGTCAACATGTACATCCAACAAGGCAATAACTTCATCTTACATGTCCTTTGCCTTGAGCCAAGTGGCATTTATTGCATTTTCCCTTCCCTCTTGCATGTCATTTCAAAAAAATTGAATTTCAAATATTTGCATTTATTGGCACAAACCCCAAATCTTGCACATCCTTCATCCATTCATAGCTTGACAAGTGGCATCATATCATTGGATGAATGTTAGTCCCACATTGCTCAAATTTGTGCATTCATCCATTTTGGAATTCTATAAATAAAGAGTTCATATCCTCATTTCATCATCCACAATCTAGGCAAAGTTACCATGCTCAGATATCTCTTAAATTTTATCCATTGTTATTGAGTCATAGGTAGATTTTTTGCAGATTTTAGCTTGGAGTTCTCATTCTTCTCCAACAAAGTGGATCAATCTCTTCAACATTCGAAGCTTGCATCATAGCAATTGGGAAAGGGCCAATTTTCACATCAAATTGGCACCAATTCCCCCATGGGATCATGAGTTTGCACATCTAATTAGGATTTGATCTTTGTTTTATCATTTTCATTGTGTTCTTTGTTATTTCTTTTTCTAGTTTGAGGTTGCAAAATGGATTTCATGGGGAATCCTTGTTTTGGCTTGCAATCACCCATTTAACTTGTTTATTCTTGTTGTTTTGCAGGTACAAAGGTTGGGGTTCACACATTTATCTAATCAAATCATCTCTTCTGTTAATTAAATCAATCCATCTGATCTAATTATCCCTATTTAATTAAATAATCAATTTAATTGATTAAATCTCTAAAGTCTGTCCATTAAATTAAATAAATTAAAACCTTATTTGATTTAATCTAACACCATCTCTTTTAATTAAATAAATCAAAATCCTTATTTAGTTAATCTCTTGTCATATTCCTCTCTTATTTGATTCAAATAAATCCATAAATTTGAGTCAAATAGGTCACATCATCTAACCTCTCTTATTAAATTAATTAACCCTTGATTAATTTAATCTCATCTCATGTCCCATTCTCTAGATAATGCAAGTTGCACATGAAAATAGATTTAATTCATTTATTAAATCTCCATTTTCCTCACAAGGCATCTTTTGGAATATTCTCTCAATTTGTATTCAAAAAATTCCAAGTCAACATGTACATCCAACAAGGCAATAACTTCATCTTACATGTCCTTTGCCTTGACCCAAGTGGAATTTATTGCATTTTCCCTTCCCTCTTGCATATCATTTCAACAAATTTGAATTTCAAATATTTGCATTTATTGGCACAAACCCCAAATCTTGCACATCCTTCATCCATTCATAGCTTGACAAGTGACATCATATCATTGGATGAATGTTAGTCCCACATTGCTCAAATTTGGACATTCATCCATTTTGGAATTCTATAAATAAAGAGTTCATATCCTTGTTTCATCATCCACAATCTAGGCAAAGTTACCATGCTCAAATATCTCTTGAATTTCATCCATTGTCATTGAGTCATAGGTAGGTTTTTTGCATATTTTAGCTTGAAGTTCTCATTCTTCTCAAACAATGTGGATCAATCTCTTCAACATTCGAAGCTTGTATCATAGGAATTGGGAAAAGGCCAATTTTCACATCAAATTGGCACCAATTCCCCCATGGTATCATGAGTTTGCACATCTAATTAGGATTTGATCTTTGCTTTATCATTTTCATTGTGTTCTTTGTTATTTCCTTTCCTATTTTGAGGTTGTAAATGGATTTCATGGGAAATCTTTGTTTTGGCTTGCAATCACCTATTTAACTTGTTTATTCTTGTTGTTTTGTAGGTACCAAGGTTGGGGTTCGCACAGTATTCATTTGCAATAGCAAGTTCATCCCTAAGAATAACAATCTATCTTTCAATATCTTCTTCATTGTTTTTGGATTGTTGCAAATCAAGTGCCAGCAGGGTGAAATTATCATTAATTCTATTGCATTCCTCAGATTTTTCTTTCAAGGAAAGAGTAAGATTCTCTTCATTCTTCTTCCTATCTTCAATCTCCTTGGTCATCCTCATCATAATAGATTCCATCTTATGCTTTAGGACAATGGTAAACTTTTCAAATTCTTATGTCTTTTCCTTCAAGGCTTGATTCAGGTGATCATCTTCCATGCTTTTACTTTCTTTCTGCTTAAGTTGATCATAGAGTTCCTTTCTCTTTTCCCTTGACTCATTGATTTTGTCTTTCAATGATTGGATGAACCTCTCAACATTCATGAGGCTTTTCTACAATTATTGGACTTCAAATTTTGACTAATCAAGATCATCTAGTGCCACCAAAAGTTGTTGAAGATTGCTTGAATCCATTGAATCACTTTCCCAGATCTTTCCCAAGTTTTTAAATTTCTTCTGAGGAACTAGGCTTTGATACCAATTATTGGAATCAAGGAACACTGAGAGGGGGGGTGAATCAGTGTTCTGCAAAATTTAACTTTATTAATCTGATCTTTAAACCACTTATAGCATTGAAGCAAAAGAAAGATGCAAGAACACAAAGCAATCAACCACAACACCATAACACAAGGGTTATTTTATGTGGCAACCCTGTTAGGGGAAAAACCATGGTGGAGGTCAATCCAAAATCTAAGTATGCTCAAATATAAGTGTTTACAAATGGGTAATGCACATGCATTCAGACACACTACCTAGAGCTCACTGCTCAGATACAAAAAGAAGACCCGTTGTCTTACAAAAGATTTAGATTACATCCAAAAGATTTGAACTAAGAGAATAGCATCTGCTAATGCCTTATTACAGTTCCAATTAAGCACATCAATCACATTCTTGACCTTCTATCTAATTTTTCTCTTCTGCTATGTCTGCTTTAATTCAGATCACAAATCCTTTTATGTACAAGTGAAACTATGCATAATCACTCTACAATCCTTCTGAATTTTGCAACATAAATCAACACACTTCGTACATACACCCAAATGATATAAAATGATTTCTTATATATATCCACAACTAAATATTTAATCAACCACATGTTAGATTCAATAAAACATAAAATATTTACAAACTGTCGGCTCAATCCACAAATAATTTTCAATGTGCACCAACCAAAGTCAGCCACAATATAGTGACAATCCAAAATAACATCCTCAAAAATGAAACACCTTCAAACAGTTACTCCTCAAAGATCCACAACACACTATATTCACTTAGTCGACCTTCTTGCACTAATAAACAAAAAATCAATCAACCGGATCTTCTAACTTGCACACCAATCGATACGAAGCTCTAAGATTCAAGGATAACATAGATCATACATCAAAAAACCTTCCCTGAGATCCACAACTCAAAATGATAATAGAAAATTGCATATGAATTGATGAACACAATTCTGTCAGATGCTTTGTTCTAACTTGGTAGTTAATCACTTAGCTTCAATCTGACTTTTGGTGCGAACAAATACTGACATGTATATTGAATCACTGACTAGGGTTGCCATCAATGAAAACACCAGATGACATGTGTAGTGTCTCTTACCAACACCGAACTCCTATAATTTTTTCAAAACCATCTCAAGGTGATCGAAATGATCATCATTAGACTTAGAGAACACAATTAGATCATCCAAATAGATCAGGATAATACTGTTGATCCACTCGCTAAAAGTGATATCCATTGCCCGCTAGAAAGTGGCTCCTACATTTGAGAGGCTGAAAGGAATTTTAGCGTATGAAAAAGTTCCCCACTTGGTAGTGAATGTCATTTTTTGTTGGTCCTCCTCTTTGACAGGGATCTAATTGTAACTAGAGAAACCATCTAGCAAAGAAAACATTTCTGATCCTGCCACTATCTGCAAGATTGACTCCATAGAAGGAATCAGGTAGTGATCTTTTAGGGATGCTCTGTTCATGTCATGAAAGTCAAAAAATAGGTGGATATCACTGTTCTTCTTTCAGACTGGGACCAAGTTGGATACCCACGTGCTATGCTTGATTGAGAGGACAATCTGCGACTAGATTAGCTTTGTTAGTTCTTGCACCATTAGAGCTTCAATCCTTGGATTTACTGGCCTCTGGTTTTGGTGGATTGGTTTTTCTCCTTCCGCTAGCTCTATTGTATGCTAGATGATTTTAGGATCATATCCCTTAAGGTACCACTCCTTCACACTTCTCATAAAATTTGATGAGCCTCCCTTTATCATGATGTGGGACATCTTTCTCAACTTTGAGCTTTCTAGCATCTGCGACCTGAAGGTTCATATAGTCGCTTTTGTCTGCTACAAACTTCCTCTTATCATTCCTTGCATTGTCACAGTCGAAGAGGTTTTTGAGAGTGACAAATCCTTTGGGAAGCTTTTTGGATCGTAGCTGAATGATTTTCCCTTCGTAGGCCTCAACGATCTTTGGTTGGAGTTGGTCGAAAAACTCGCTTGACTGTTGGATGAATGAGGCAATGTGTTCATCACTTTCGAACACTTTCCAACTTTGATCATTTTCTAGAATTATTGGTAAGACTATCACTCATACAAAGTGCTTGTTATGAGTTAGGTCAGAGGAAGGGTCAAATTGGGATCCAATTGCTACCGTACGGTCTACATCACCATTTTGTTCTCAAGGAACTGTTTGGATATTGAAGACTTTGAAACCCTCAATCAAGTCCCAAACTCGATGTCTATAGGATCACATGTGAATGTTCTTTGCAGTGGAGACCTATCGAACTTGATTAAATACTAGTTCAAAATCTTTGAATACCATTAGTTGCTTCATGCCCATCCGCTCTGCAAGGCTTAGACCTTGCACTAGGCCTTTGTATTCAACTTCATTGTTTAAACAAGCAAACTGGAAGCAGAAAGACCCCAGTGTCTTTTCATTGGATGGGGACGTTAAACATATTCTAGCCCCTGTGCCAACCTTGCATCTTGCTCCATGAAAGTGCAGGGTCCACAGCTCTGACGCTTGAACACTTTCAGATTCCTTAGTGACTTTCAAAGGAACTTGATCTTCATTGTAGATGACATAGATGCCCAACCCGGTAGCATGATAGTTTCCAAAATGATCAGTGTCTATGTATTCAATCAGGAGGAACTCTTCTTGATCGATCTGGTCTTTGGTCACCTTTTCATCTTCTAGTAGCTCAACATAATACATTTCTTGCTTGGTGATAAAGGTATGATCGGCTTCAAAGTTGATCATAGCCTCATCGGCCACATGTTCTGAATATAGAGCTTCAGATACTATCTTCATCTTAGATCCATGCTTGGTTCTAAGGATCATGTGTGACCAGTCCAGAGAAAGGTATCTGCCTACCTTTGAAGTGAATTTTGGGGATAGAAAAAGACCAAACATGGGGGGAACATCTATGATCACCGTATCTTGTGGTACTGTGATGCTAGGGAAGGAGAATAGAGTCAAGGGAAGGTCCTTGGTGATCCCTACAGTTTCAACTTTGTTTCCATCAAGTTGCATAATCCTCGTCTTTAAAGGTTCATTACTAAGTCCTAGGGCTTCAACTATTTGTTTAGGCATGAATGTAGTGCTAGCGCAAAAGTCAATCATGGCATTATGTAATAACTTCTCTCCCACAATAAGAGTTAGGAAGAAAGGATTAGGCTTCGGCTTATCTCTGACATCAATAGAGGCTTCTTATGTACTATTGGTGAGAACTTTGGTAGGAGGCGGTATGTCAATGACCTTTCCTTTGATCAATTTCTCTATTGCCTCAATGATTGGATCCTCCTAGAGAGCCTTCTATAGCAATTTCTTCTACTCCAAAATAGCTAATATATCCCAAAGAGACACATTAGTAGATATTTTTTCAATTGTTCCACTACACTAAAGGATGGCAAATTTGGGAGCTTTTTCTCCTTAGCTCTAGTTACAACAATTTCCCTTTGTGGCGAACAATACTGTGCCACTGCGAAGGTAGCAGGTGTCTGATCGGAAGCACTTTTGGGTTGTAGACTAACTAGTTGTGGGACGACTGGTTCACCCGTGAATCTTCTTTCTGAGTGAGTGTTGTAATCAAACTACACTTGCAGTGTTTTTGATGGGGATGCATTGTTCGTGAACACCACCTCTTCTTCTTCCATCCATGAGAAGAGTGCATGATCAAGGAAAATATATATTTCTTGTTCCAAGGACATCCCCTACATTTGCGCAGTGAGCACCATATTTTCCATTTGCGAAGAGGCATATTCATAACCTCTGTGATCTGAAGTCATGCATTAGCTGCACTGCTCTGCCACCTTTTGTTGTAGGTTGTCACTCAAGCAATTTTGGGGCATATGTGCGTTACCACAGGGTAAGCACCAAGGATTGATGTCATCGACTAGATTGTTCTACCCTAACGTTAGATCTCTACTCAAGCTTGGGTTGGAATTCTATAATGGAGAAGGCACATGTACTATTTGATTAGTTGTCTATGTTTGTGGATTTGTGTGAGCACCCCCTTGGAACTGGTTTTATTGGTAAGAAGACCTTTTGCCTTGATAATTTTGATAAGTTGGCTTTGGGGCCATGGACTAGTTTCGCTTGATGACAGTTATTTCATTGGCCATAACCTGTAACATCTCCTTGACATCACTTATATCATTCTTTGAAGATTCGGATGTAGAAGCGACATTCTGTGGGGCACTCGAATATACGTACATAGATTAAGGAGGAGTGGACGCACTAGAAGATGACATCTCCTAAACAGGAATCGATATTTCTGGAAATATAGGCATGATGGGATGGGGAAGCAACTTCCTGACATATATCAAATTGTTCTCTGCCTTGATAGCGACACTGTATGTGTCTGGTAGAGTGGTTCCTCCAAGAGACTAGATCATCATCGAGATGTCGACGTTGATAAATTTCAAGTAGAACATGAATGCCAGCTCGGGCAATAGGAAAATAACAATTTGGATCCTCTACCAAGTTGTATGGAATCGAACATTGAAGTTGGTCATGGCTTCATGTGGGCCTCGCTTTATGATAGATAGTTGATAATATATAGAGGACCTATCTTCATCGTTCAAAAATATTTCATAGATAGGATGTCTAAGTTCATCCCAGGTACTAATAGTGTAACACCCCTCTATTTTGGCTCTTTGATCGGCAGTGTTTCCTTTGTAATGGTTGTGTTTGATTATGCTTTGACTTTGGAACTTGGTTGCTTTTGACCACTATCTGTTAAACGATGTGAATGATATATTTTGATGTGATGATTATTTTACTCTGATGCTACCTTTATGGCATGTTTTGGATTAATTTAGCAAATAATTGATTTAATGATGTTTTATGCTTGTGATCATATCATTGATGTTAGAATCGTCAGTTAGTAATTGTGTATTGGTGAAGGGGACAGGATTGTATCACTCACTTGCGAGTGCCCTACGATTCTGAGATTTCCTCTTCACGGTGTGTTTGATCATATTATATATATATGCATGTTCGATGTACCCTTTGTTGTAGGTTGACAGGTACAAGACATCGACTCCACCTGGTGTCACAGGTTTGAGCATGTCCATTGACCAACGGTATTGATTGGGAGATAGTAACTAGGTTTTATGTGTCAAACCATCACCCTAGTCATAGTGTGTCGTCGGGTTTGTAGTCAGGTTCAGTTATTTTATGTTGTTAGTTTCCTCCTTGGCCTTGTATTTAAAATTGCAAGTTAAAAGTGATTAAATGGCTTTTGAAATTTATAAATGATGATTGTTTTGCCTTATTGAGATGTGGGAAAATTAGTGATTAATTAATTAATTTATTTTAATTAATAAAATAATCTAATTTTGAATTAGATTTATTTTATTGACTAATTAAATTAATAGGGATAAATTAAATCAATTTAGCCATGTTGGCATCATTAGATATTTGGATTAAATAAAAAATTAGAAATATGTTTTATATTTTACTCCTAGAAATAAAGTTGAAAATAATGTTATTATGAATTGTTGAAATTATATTTTGTTAAAAGAAATTTATTTGACCTTGGGGTTGTAAATAGATTTTTTTATTTTAAAAGGATATTATGCAAATTACACTTGGAAATAGAAATTGTTTTATGATTTTGCAAAAATGAAATATCTTCATTTAGCAATAAGTTTGGTGGGTGAGTCCATTTTAGGGCTTTGACAAATTTGGGGGAAGGGCTTGCATAAGGAAATTAGGATTTCATTTTAATTTAAAATTTTTGAAAATAGAGGATTGAAATTGGAGAGCAAAAATTGGATTGGTTTGGAAAAAGAATTGGTGAAGGGAAGATTGAAAATTGGAGAAGCTGAATTCAAAAGCAAGGGCAAGATCTCCATTAACAAATCTTCAAGCATTTGGAGAAAACAAAAGATTTTTTTTCCTTCTTGTTTTGGTTTCAATTAGTAATGATTTAGAATCTGTTCATGTTTCCTTTTAAAAGATTCAATCCTTTTGTTGCAATGAAAATACCCATCAAAAGAAAAACTAGATGCAAGATTGAACAGATAAATTGTGAAAATCTTTAAACTGGGGTTTGGAATTTCAATAATAAAAATCCATATTAGGTCTTGTTTGTGAAATTGCAAAATCTTGTTTGAAATCTAGGAGACAAAATAAATAGAATCTTGTAGAAAATGAAAAAAATGAAACAAAAGAAACCAGATTACCTTATTGGGTATTTGAGAAATTTTCATCTTTATTTGGAATTTTAGTTTTAACAGTGTTTGTTTTTCTAGAAATGATTTGCCCAATTTGGGCTGTGGAAATATATTATCCCCTTATATTTTGCAGATTGGAAATTTGTTTTCAAAAAAAAATGCTGTGTGAAATCTCGTTCTGGTCTTTTACCAGAAAAAGGGGTTTTGATTTTTTTGTTTTAATTTTGTTTTTTTAACGAAATTATGCAAGTTAAGATTTTTTATTTTTTGAAGTGTGGGGGCTGCCCACAGGGTGCGTAGCAGCCAAGGCCTTGGGCCTTTATTTGTTTTTAATATAAATTAAAATTTATTAAAACTTTTATTTATAAATTAATCTCATTTTTATAATATATATTTATTATAATATATATATATATATAATATATGTATAATTTTAAATTATATATATTATATATTTATTATAATATATACATATATTATATTTAATAATTTTTAGATTATATGTTGATAATTATATGTGTTTAAAGAATAAGATGTTAGGTGGAATTTTAAATGGGTATTTAAAGATTTATATTTAAATAATTTATTTATATGCAAATATTAGAATAATGTTAAATAGTAAATTGAAAATTTAGATGATTACATGATTATTATAAAAGAAGGAAATTGGTATTTTAATAAATAGCCATAAATTTCAAAAGAAGTGATTTTAAGCTATTATTTAAATGTATATTAAAGACATATTTTGTTTATGCAAAATAATAAGGAATAAAATATGATTAATTGAAATATATGAAATTATTAGTTATATTTTAATTAACGGGGTTTTAAATGATGTTTTGAACGGGAAATCTTGGAATCCTAAATGATCTTTTAGGGGTACACATTTAGATGATATTTGAATATCGAAAATAGAACTTACTCTAAAATGATTGTCGCATTGGTATCGAAGAAATGAAAGTTGATGTTGATCATTTGTAGAATATTGAATTCGATTAATTTATTTATTTAATCCATGTGGTAATATAGATTAAGTGATTTGATTAACATTTAGTTAAATCATTGATGTGAATTTGAATTCAAGATTAATTTATTTCATCTAGATGTCTATTTATCAAAACGCTCTAAGTATGGAAGACAATTGAGTAACTTAGAGATAATGAATGACTTAGTTCAATCAGGTGGTCCTAATCATTAATTATGGAACAAAATTGGAGAGCTTAGGATTAACAAATGATTTATTTAAAACAAAGAATTGTATTTGTCAAATGTGGATTTATTGATAACTTGATTTTGATTAATTATAGATTGATCAAGTAGAGTTGTATTATTGGATTAAATTCTTTAATGTCGGCAAGAGGATTTATGTATATACTATTTAGTATAATTGAGTGGAATATATTATGTTCAAGAAGAGATGAGATCTAGATGATTTATGTAATGCAGAGTTGAGGTTAAAACCGATTTATTTGATCTAATTGATTATTTACTAAAAGTTTAACTTATAGAATACAATGGTTAAACTTAGAAGTAATGAATGATTTAATGAATCATATGTGATTAAGTTGTTTGACTTATTGCTATAAGAGTAATTTATTTAATCCAAATGTTTTATAAATCAAGTGGATTTATTTACAGTATATGATTGTGAGACGTAGAGTGATTGATTGGTTTAATTCTAGTTCGATGATGTATTTATTTAAATGTCTTGATTTTGGAATATGGTTGTGAAATTTAGAGTATGTGATCTATTCTTTGAATATTTCTATGTTGTGAAAAGAAATGAGTTTATTAATTGGATAAATGCAAGAGATGGACTCTGTGTTTGATTGGATTTAGGAAATTCGAACATTAGCTTACTTAATTGTCTGAAATGTTTTCAGTGTTTAATTGTTCGTCTTTGATGTTGAGAGAATAGAGTCAATGTTGAAGTCTTCCAAATAGGAGTTCATATATTGGTATGGGATTGTGGCACGTGAGTCAATTTTGTTGTGTCATGGGAAAATGTGCATGTGACACCATGTTGTTTCACCTGGTTCTCACAAATGGGGATGATTTGTGCCTCCTTGGAATAGGAGAGGGTAATGTGATTTGTACCTTCTTTGAAAGGAGTGGGTTTTTGTAATTGGTTTCCTCCTATGTTTGGAGTGGGTTTGTACTTTGTTTGCCTCCAGTGTATGGAGAGGGTTTTAACCTTGTTTTCCTCCAAGTGATTGGAGTGAGTTTCCTTGTTTTGTTACCTCCTCGGATTGGAGAGGTCATGTTATTTGGTCACCTATTATGGTTTTAACCATGCGGGTTGTCTTAGGAGAGTGGCTTGCAATGGGAATCGGCACTCAAAGTGGTGCCAGGATAACCCTTTGTAAGTTGGTTAATTCAGTGATAACTAAATAAAACTTTTAGAAGCTTAGGTTGCATCAAACATTAAACAAGATAATTTGTGCCTCGCTCATGGACTCAAGGGCTAGTTCAAGACTTGGGATGAGACAGGAAGGCCTGGAATGGCAAGATCATCTATCTCATCTTCACGAGAGGTATTTGGTTCCGCATGAGTAAGCATTGGTGCCGGGATTTCGGTTGAGGCTACAAGGATAACCCATGGAATGGGGGTCGGGGCCTAGGAAGATTCCCAGAGGATATCCCTTGACGAGCTATGCGATGACACTCTTCCTAAGTCAATAGTTTGTACTTGATATTTGTGACACTCTTGATCTATTCTATGTCTGGAAGCAATGTAACCTATGACAGTGTTGTGTGAGTCATACCTAGAGTTGTATGTATGACCGTTCAGTCATGTGATGAGGTCTTGTATTTATTTCATATCAATTTTGTGTGGCCCATGCCTAGTGGTAGATGGTCTTGTGTAGGAATTCCTGGTTACTATCTCCTAGCACGGAGGGAGTGGAACCTTTTGGATTCCACGTGGTCGGGTGGCGTGCATCTTAAATCTATTGGTTCTTCTTCATGTTCGTGTGTTCGTGATTTCCAGCTGGAGAGCTCGTGGGAATCAGTTTCTTCTCATGCCTTGTTCTCTCAGTTCTTATTGTATTTTATTACCCCTCAGTTGTTATTGAGGTGGAGTTTGTAATATGTAATCTTTTTGTTGGACTTGCCTCATTCGGGGAATGAGCATTGTAATTTTATTGTAAATCATGTTATTGGAATCAAGAGGTATCTCATACTCTTGGATGTAAATTATTATGTTGGAATGTATGTGTACTTTACTTGTTAAGTAATTATTATGTTATGGTTTTAATCCTTGTTCCATGTTTGGTTTAAGTAACACAATCTCACAACCTAGGGGATTAGTTGGCAATGATTAAGTGAACTTGTATGTTAATTGTTTTAACTTACATGCTTTTGTTCTTATTTCAAAAAAAAAATAGTTTGGTTGTTTAGTAAAGTGCAACTTTCCCTAGGGTTGCATGGCGGGGTGTTACAAATAGTGTTAGCTTGTAGAGTGTGGTACCAATCCAGTGCTTTTCCCCTGAAGGAGGCCTCGAGCAATCTTAGCACTACATTTTGAGTGGTGATTCCATGCACCAAACATATGTCTGCAACATCTTAGAGATGTTTGAACAGTGTTTTTGTGCCATCCCCGGTGAATTTCAGTATAGCTTTTAAAGAAGAGGTTGGGATAGTAGTCCAGATGGCAGGTGTACTGGTGTGATAAGGGGACTTCTAGCATCCCATGCCACATAATTTTTGTTAGTGGTTGGCAACATGGCTAGTGGAAGGGACAGAGGAAGAGAAACGTTCACTATAGAGTTTGCGGCTTGTACTGTCCATAGTGGCAGCACTAACAAACCAGGATTATTCGTTGTTTGGGATCTAGTAACAGGTCGATGGCTCATACACCCTATTTGGAGTTAGATTCATTTAAGCAGTCCTATCAGGTGTGCCTAAAAAAATAAATTGTTGATTGCAAAAATTGACAAGGTAACAACCTTTATGGGAAACTCAGTTAATGGGGGGACCAATTGCACTAAACTGAGTGACCTCCAGGTTTTTAAAGAAGTCGGATTCTTCTGTAATTGGGGTTTTCAAATGGTAAAATGAAACAAATATAAAAAATAAAGACCTAACTAAGGCGATGTGCCAAGATTTAGATATAAGGTATGATAAACCTATCTTTTGGTTGCTATTTAAGGGCCTGTTCAACAATCTGCTATGTCCTAGAATAACATAAATTAGAGATAGAAGAATGAAAAATTCATTCAATGACATAAAATGATTCTCATACACATTCACTGAAATGAGGAGTCAAAGACATGATCTAAACCAACAAACTTGTATTAAAATCATAGAAGTTTTGCAAACAAATAATTTAGGACAATAATGGTACAATATAAAGTTTTATCAAATAGCTAAGAAAACAGAAAGGTCGAACAATGGTACAGTCTGATAGTTCTTTTGCAATAATCTAAAAGCAATACAAAAGGCCTGGTGTCTTTTCCCTAATTTTTATGTATCTTCCAAACTCATTTTCGGAAGGAAGAAGCAGTATATATAGAAGAAATTTCCACCGCCTAGCGGGCTAGTAACAGAAAAGATCCCATATCTCGAGCAATGATGCTAGCAGTAATGATCATCTTCGGCCGTTGCAATAGAAAAAGATTCAATCCATGAACGTAATCACTTCCCAACCAAATGAATCCCTTGCGAATGATGACATTGGTCCCCAAAAAACCCCGTGTAGATAAGTTTCGCTTCCCATTAGAGGTAGTTAGAACACGTGGCAGTAGGTCACAACTTGTTATTCATTCCATCCTTCCCTTCGGTAGAATACCCACTAAGGAGATATGTGGCAGCATGTCACATCCCGTTATTCATTCCTCCCTTTGTGCAATGAAATCTTGCACTAAGAAGACACATAGAAACATCTTTTACTATCGGTGCCGACTGTGGGGTCTGCCAAAAAGTGAACGTGGATGAAAGTTATGTGGCATGCGGATGGGGCCCGACTAAAAAGTGTAGGGAAGCAAACTCTGAATTCCCTTTGAGTTGACACGTGGAAGCACGACAGAGGCCAGTTGAAAGGCAAAGTGAAGAATCCCTTCGGAGAGCACTTAGCAGACATGTGGCGGTAGCTGATGGTGTTAATAAAAAAGGGGCCAATTATGTTCAAATAATTAAGGTGTGGGTTGATACTTAGCAAAAACAAAATAAAACACTTGAAGGGAGCTCGATGAATTTTACATTCATAGGATAGACTTGGGATTCAGTGATTGTCTTTGGCTTTTGCTTGTGTTAGAAGAGGTAGGAGTGTGAAAAAGAAAGTTCAACGGGTTGGTAGATGGCTACCCCCTTCAGTTGGCATTCTAAAGATTAATATTGATGGCTCCTCAAGAGGCAATCCTAGGCCTATAGGGATTGGCGGAGTTGGTAAGGATTCTTTGGGCTCGATTATTTTTTTATTTTATGTTCATAAAGGATTGCAGACTATCAATCTTATGGAAGGTTTGGTGATTCTCTATGCTTTTGAGAGGGTTTATGCCTTGGGGTGGCACAAGGTTATCTATAAATCTGATTCACAAGTTTTGATTAATTTTCTAAGTGAGTGAAAGGTGTCTAATGTTAGTTGGAAGTTGGCGTTGGTTATACAATAGGTTTTGTAGATTAGCTCTTTAATGGAGATGGTGTCTTTTGTCCACATTCTAAGGGAGTGGAATAGGGTGGCTGATTGTTTGGCTAAGTGGGCTTCTGAGCATGTATGGATGGTTGGATAGTTGAAGGATGGGGGAAGGGATCCGATGGGCTCTGTTAAGATTTGGAGAGGACTCTTGCAGAGGATGTGGATGGCATTGGTGAGGGATGAAGTGGTTTCTTGTTATGGCTGGTTGTCTTTGATGTTATTTGAGGCCTTGGGCCATTAATTTATTTGTAATGCTCTTTACTGATGATTAATAAAGTTTTTACCCCTTTTATTAAAAAAAATCTTAAATTTTAGGATTTTTTGGTTTTTTTTTGTGACGGATGTGCTAAGGACCTTGTTACCATAAAAAATAAAAAAATAATTTTAATAATACATTTTTAATAATGTAATAATAATATAATATAATATAATTATAATAATATAATATAATACAATGATAATAATAATATAATAATAAGATATATATCAACATATTTTATATGGATTATATTTAAGATATATATACTAGTATTATTCGTCTCATAGAATAAGACATTGCTAGATAACACTAGTTGAGACCCCATAATGGTAGTATTGAGAGACTAGGATTTATAGAAGAAAAAACAATTTTTAGGTCTATGCTTTTATAATGTAATTACCAGCACAATTGTTTTCCCTCAGTGGTAGCTTGCAACGACTCTTTATAATGAGCCCCATTCCAACCAGCTATTGAATGTTAACCTCATATGGTGTTGATTCTACCACTTCACCCTTCCAACAATGTCAATCCACCATCTCTTCTCCATTCATCGGGTCATTGATAGGATGTAGATTGACAACCGCCAAAATAAAAATAATGGAAAGTTGTTGTTGTATTTTCTTTGTTATTCCAGTCATCACTCCACTACCAACACCCGTCAATCATTCACAACCTTTGTGTTTAAAGTTTCTTGGTAAGTATTAAGCACAAACAAAACTGCCTTCCCAATTCCCATTAAGTATTAAATGCTCAACCATTCACTTTTTGTTTAAATTAAAACATTATTTAAATTAAATTAATGAAGACTTTTTTAATAAATGGAGAAACATGAATTGTAATTTAATATTTATTATGTCGAGAGGCGTTCCTATGGTGGCATCAAAGATGTTTGCAGATCCGTGTAAGAAAAAAGAAATGACAATTACAAAATGATTTAGGTTTAAAATGGCATGCAGATGGTAGTATTGGAAGACGAGAAGACATGTTAGGCAAATGATTCCATCACCTTGCAAACAATTCCATTCCCCTGTCAAAAGAAATATAAAGTTGTTTCGTGTTTTCGGGAATCCATAAATTCTTTCTGTTGTTTCGTGTTTTCGGGAATCCATAAATTCTTTCTGTATTCCATGTATGCACAAAAATCTTTCTTTAAGTAGAATAAAGTTGGTTGATGGTTGGATGGTAGAAGTAAAATTTGCTCCATATTAATTATTGTTAAATTAGAGTAGGGAAATTCCAGTAATTGAAGTCCAATTTTTGAATAATTAACATTAAAGGCTTAGATGCCATAGGAGTTAAGAGGCAATGAACACATAGTGGAATTTGGACTGTAAATCACTTAAACCATAAATTGCATCAGTCAACACAAACTCAAGTAGCATTTTAAAGTATTTACTATTTTGTTGTGCAAGAAAAAAATAATGTTTGGTAATACAAGTTCCCTATTGCAGTTGTGTGTATATATACATAAGTATATATAAATATATATGCATATATGTTAGATGAATTAGTAAATTCTATTTCAATGTCTTTAAAATATTAATAGATAATGCATTCAATTTACATTGCAGTCTTTGGTATATAATAATAATTTGTAAATCAAATACATAAAAATAGAGTTAAATATTTTAGAAAATTAAGCATGAAACAACATATCTTTTGAAATTTATTTTAAATAATTTTTTTAATAAAAATATTATTATTTATAAAAAAACTACACATAAAAAGAAGTTTCTAAAATTTATAAGATTAAGAAAGAAATAACTTTCTTAAATTTACTACTACATATAAAACTAAGTTTCTATATTGATATACTTAAAATTTAAAAAATATATTATTTGATTCAACGTAAAATATTTTTTTAATATTAGAATGGAAATAAAATTCTAAAGGAAGGAAAAATAATTGTTCATTTCAAAAAATTTAAATAAATTAATGTATTTAAAATAAAAAAATTAAAAATTAAATTATAAAAAACTACACATAAAAAGAAGTTTCTAAAATTTATAAGATTAAGTAAGAAATAACTTTCTTAAATCTACTACTACATATAAAACTAAGTTTCTATATTGATATATTTAAAATTAAAAAATATTGAAAAATCTTTAAAAAAATATATTCTTTGATTCAATGTAAAATATTTTTCTAATATTAGAATGGAAATAAAATTATAAAGGAATGAAAAATAATTGTTCATTTTAAAAATTCTAAATAAATTAATGTATTTAAAATTATAAAAAAGAAAAAATTAAATAAAAATATATTTTCATTTATTATTACATAAAAAATATGTTTCTAAATTAATATATTTAAAACATTAAAAAAATACAATATTTTAAAAAGGGAAAATCATTAATATTCAATTTTATTCAAAATTAAATATTATAAACAAAGATTTAATTGTACAAAAATAGAGCAATTTAAATATATAGTCTAATATAAGGCCTTTCATAATAAGATCACATCTAAAATCAATTTAAAACTAGCAATCACACTTTGGTGTGCAATGGGTATGTCGAAGATGTGTGGAAGGTAAATTAGGGAAAATTTTGGTCTATTTTTTGCATACATTTGTGCAGTAAACATGAGGTCAATTGGTAGTCCATTTAGAAAATGATGTTTGTGCAATAAAGGTCTCAAATTTCAATAGAAAAGTGACAAATTCAAATCAATTATCCATCCACTTAGAAGGATCTACACACAACTAAAACAAAACATCTAAATCAGGAAAATAATCAAGCTCCATTACCAATAGGCTCATGTTATGCTTCAAATAGGGAGATGTAGAGATGGAAAGAGGGAGAGATATAGGGGGAAGAGCAAGAGAGAGACAAAGGGGTAAGGAGATAGAGATAGAGATGGAAATGAAAATGGAAATGGAGATGGAGATGGAGGAGAGGGATATGGAGAGGAGAGGGAGATAAATAGAGAGAGAGGATAGAGGGATAGATAGAGATGGAAGACGTAAATATATAGAGATGGAGAGATATGGAGAGACAGGGAGAGAATGAGGGGGGATAAAAAGACAAAGATATAGGGAGTGATATATAAGAGGTAGAGAAGGAAAGATATAGGGGTAGAGAGACATGTAGAGATAATAGAGATAGAGGTATTGATGAAAGAAGAAATATGGAGAGATAGAGATAGAGAGGTAGAGAGATAGATATAAAGATAGAGGTAGAGATAGGGAGGGAGAAACAAGGAGTGTGTGTGTGTATGCATAAGAGAGAGAGTGTAACACCCCGCCAAGGAACACATAGAACAACACACAAAGTAACAAAATAACTGAACAATTTAAAAAAAACATTCGATTACAACAAGAGTACAAAAGAAACTTATACACATACATTCTCAGGGTTCTGTGACAATGCTACCTAAACATTCACAAGTAAGAACATCACATCACCAACCATAAGACATAAAGCATAAGGATAAATCATATTAATAATGAATGATCCAATCACATAATAATAATGTAGTCAAGTTACATATTCAAGTTACATCAGGTGAGATTATGGCAAATCTCATAACAACATATAACATTACAATAAGTTCACTCATACACATCAAGAGTGTATGCAATAAAGAAGAAGAGCATAACACATCTATCAATCTCATTCATGAGCACGCTCAACGTCCAACTTCACAAACTATATAGAATCAAGAACCTGTCACAAGTACAATACTATCCAAGTACATCAACACCTATAAGGGGACCCAATGGAGAAAGTAGCACGTTCCTCCCAACCACGTGGTACCCGAAGGTCCACCCCTCGTGCTAGGAGATAATATCAGGTACACAAAGATTAAAAAACATGAAGACAAACATAACATTTACATGGCTTGATGTACACATTACGACATAACGATATCTAAACCACATAATAACAAACAAAGCTTCTAGAGACAACAACATAAACAAGGGTAACTCTACACAAGAGACCACATAACATGCATTAGGATAAGAGTGTCATCACATAGTTTATTATAGGTTACCCTAGTGAATCTTCCTAGATTACCGGCCCTCATACCGAGTTACCCTGACAATCTCTTCCTATTCCTGGTCCCTAAACTTAAACTCATGTGGAATTGAACTACCTTTCAAGAAGACAAAGTAGATGATCATGCCATTCCAAGCCATCTCAACCTACCCTTAATCTATACAAGCATTAAGGAATTAGGCGAGACAATCAAATTATCTGAATTACTTAATGAACTCTACCCAAACCCTAATACATTTAATTAGGTTTTCACTTAATTATAAACTCATGATAGGTTACCCTGGTTACCTCTTAGGGTTTTGGCCCCTATCACAAGCCACTCCTCCTAATAACATAACTCATAATCAATTACAAAGGATAACCATCATGCACATTGAACAACTCCATGAATGAACACATCTTAATCATGACTCAATCATTTAACATTCAAGATGCCATCAAGGTAATAGATAATTCGTGCATGGCTAAATCCCAAAACATATCATTGCAATTGAACAATAAAGTACAACCACAACAAGCTTTTCAATACAAGTTTCTTTTCCTAACCTCTAGAAGATTTTGAAACCTCAAAACATAGAAGTACATTCTTAAATCATTTATAATTAAATATAAACACCCATAGATGAATATATATACATATTCAATTTAAAACTACTGCTGTGAATACAGTATTTTCATATTCAACATAAAACTCTGCAACATAGAATACAACAACAATTCAACATATGTTTATATAAATAAATAAGTACCAGGAGAAAATACCCATTCATAAGCATCATAGAGAAATTCAAGACGTTCATAAATAACCTCTGGTACAAGCTCTAAATCCAAAAAGTGTCCTACGTATGACAAAAACCATCACACTGGCAAAACAAGGCAGAATGGAACATTGGTATAATTTTGTGGTGCATAGACTTGATTCTGTGGCACATAGACCTAATTCTATGGCACATACACCTGATTTTGTGGCGCATAGAACTCAGAAACCAAAAATAAGGAAAAATGGAAGAAATGTGTGATGAAACCACCCAGAATTGATCATGGACTCATATAATGACTCAAAGACACTTATGGAAGGTGCGGAAGACCAATTCAGAGCCAAAGCATAACACGAATGATGCCAACAAGATCATAACAAAGAGATTCAACATCATTACCAAACAACATTCGCACACAACCAGTCATGGACAAAGAAGACAGTAAAATTCCAAATCAATAGGATGAAAAACCATTATTACCATCTTTCCTAAGCCAAGGGAATACTCAAACATTTTATAGAAAGCACTGAGAATACATAGAAAAATGCATTAAAGCTCTCCAATTCTACAAGCAGCAAGAAAGACATAGTGAAGACAATCTTTTCCAAATGAAAATCTACAAAGAAAGGAAATCGAACCAACCTAGAAATCGAAGCTACGAAAAATGAAATCTAAAGAAGAGCCAAGACCAAATTCCAAATCCAATAATCTTCAATCAATCAAAATCTAATCTCAAGCAAACCAAAAACTCCAAATGCATAGAAAAACTCTCCAAAAGCCAACCCAACAAACTTCTCAGAAAAATTCTTGTGAAATCTTCTTCAGCCAAAACAATAATAAATTGTTGTGTACAACTTTAGCATAACCAAAGTCTTTAGTCATTTTCAATTAACTCAAAGTCACAAAACTTAACTGACTGTTAGCTTGCCATTAAGATTGATCAACTAGTTTCAACTTAAAAAATTATCCAAGATCACACTTTCTAAGTCCAAATCAATATTTCAGATATTATTTATAAACTGTTGAAAACAAACTCTTTCAAAATATCTAATTTCCATTTATTTAAATTTTCACATTGAAATCAACAATAACATTTAAATAAATATCCTATTTAATAATTCAAACTAATAAAACCTTTCCAAACGATAATTCCAATTTGATTATTAAATAAATTAAACGCATATTTTAATTTACCGTTTCGAATAACATTATTCTAAATCAAATAAATTAACTAATAACCCATTCAACTAATTAATGAATTTCCAAACATGCCGAAAACATGAACAACACAATAGACTCAAACGGCTATACAATGATGGGTGAATACACAGATAATCATCCTATAAGGGAATGGTGGCCAAAGATGGACCTGACATTATCTCCGAAACAACATATTTCCATTGGGTCAAGGCACACTCAGACCTGACAAGCAGGTGGAGTTGATACCCGGTACTTGCAAACTGCATCAACAACATTGTTAAACATATTTGCATAAACCAACAATCACACCGTGAAAGAGAGTCACAACATAGTAGGGTACTCACGAGTGAGTTATGCTACACTATCTCCTTCACCAAGACTAACATGTAGTACTACATCATAAACACACTAATGCTCAGAAACAACATAAAACCATAACACACATAATGTATATCATAATGTTGCCACATAAAACATAATCAAATGATCAACAATATATCTAATGTACCTTCAACACAATATAAAACTAGCAGAGTATGAGTGTCGTAACTAAAATAATGTAGCATAGTATCAAAACAACTAAAAAAACTATCAACCGAACATAAACAAACTGAGACAAACTATGGCATCTGGAGGGACACTACATCCTCCCCCCTAGAATAAGGCTTACTCCTGGAAGCCTACAAATAGATATGGATAAAGCTCTCTCATGTGTGTCGCATCCTCCCAAGTAGTTGATGCCTCGTCACTAGGGTCCCACTGGAACCTCACCTAATCAACGTCTTGACCCCTGAGGGCAAGTCTCTTGTGCTGAAGAACACCCATGGGCTCCAAAGCCGGCTGCCCATCCTCTACCTATAATGCATTCCAATTGAGCACATGTGAAATATCAGGATGATAATGCCTAAGAACAAATACATGGAATACATCATGAATGCATGAAAAACTAGTCGGTAAAGCAAGATGGTACGCTATAGGACCAATCCTCTCCAGAAACTCAAACGGTCCAATGAAACAAGGCACGAGCTTAGAGCCTTTTCCATAATGGATCAGACTCTTCCGCGAACACACCTGAAGAAATACCCTATCACCAACTGAAAACTGACGATCCACTCTATGAGCATCAACATCTTTTGCCTATCCTATGCTGCCACCAAGTGCTCTCTGATGCGATCAACATGTTGCTCAATATCTTGAAGCATCTCATGTCCAAGTAGAAATCTATCCTCAAGTTGGTCTGAACTCAATGGAGTCCAACAAGGACGTCCATATAATGCTTAAAAAGGAGGCATACCTATGGAATTATGATACCCATTATTATAAGTGAACTCCACTAAGTAAAGATAATCTTCCCATCGTGACTATTGATCCATTACATACATCCTGAGCATATCCTCAAGAATCTGATTGAACCTCTCGATCTGACCATCAGTCTTAGGGTGAAAATTTGAACTGAAGTTCAATTGAGTACCTAGGGAATGCTATAAAGATGTCCATAATGCTGATGTAAACATAGGATCTCTATCTAAAATTATTCTGCAAGGAATTTTGTGCAACCAAACAATATCTTCCATAAATATCTTGGCCACAGAAGCGGCATTATAGGAAGAATGAACCAGAGAAAAATGTGCTACCTTAGTCAACCTATCAACAGTAACCATAATAGCATCATGTCGATGATATGACATAGGCAAACCAACAAGGAAGTCCACCAATATGATATCCCACTTCCATTCAAGAACAAGATGTGGTTGTAGCAGTCTTGTGGGATGTTAGTCCTCAGCCTTAACTCTATGGCACTCAAGACATCTCAAAAAAAAATCAATGATATCATGCTTCATTCCTAGCCAAAAGTACAATTGTCGAAGGTCCGCATTCATCTTCTTTAACTCCAGGATGAGCTGAATAAGGTGCTTGATGTGCCTCTGACAAAATCAAAGTGTGAAGACCTTCTATATGTGGTACATAGATACGACCCAAATGTCGCAACAATCCATCTGACTCAAGAGTATAACCTATGAATCTACCCTCCAAGGGTCTACCTGATCCTAACTCTTTCTTCACCTCCTGATACAACCTATTTGTAGGAAGTGATCCTACAATCTGGCTCCTCAAATCCACTCCAAGAGTCACGACAGAAAGCTCATGCCTTTGCCAACTAAGAGCGTCAGCCACTACGTTCTCCTTCCCCTAGATATATTTCACCTCAAAATCATACTCGCATAAGAACTCCATCCACCGTCTCTGCCTAACATTCAAATTAGGCTGCATGAAAATATATTGTAGACTACAATGATCACTATGAAGTTCAAAACAGTGCCCCAACAAGAAATGCCTCCACCGAAACAGAGCATGAACAACTACAGGTAGCTCCAAATCATGAGTAGGATAGTTTAGTTCATGATCCCTGAGTTTGTGAGACTCATAAGGGATCACACGACCATCCTGCATCAGCACAGCTCCTAATCCCTCCAAAGATGCATCAGTGCAAATGACAAAGTCCTTAGTAGGGTCAGGAACGGCTAAGATAGGCGCACTAGTCAACTTTTCCTTGAGTGTCTAAAAAGTCGATTGACATAGATCTGACCAAATAAATTTCCTCCCTTTCCTCTAAAGAGAAGTAATGGGATGAGCAATCCTTGAAAACCTTGAAACAAACCGCCTCAAATACCCGGCAAGACCCATAAAATTGTGAACCTCAGGTACATTGGTAAGCACGGGCCAATCAATGAAGGCTTGGATCTTTGAAGGATCCACAACAATACCCTCTCCAGAGATAACATGACCAAGGTATTTCACCTTAGTCTAGAAGAACTCGCACTTTTCCAAATTTGTGTACAACTGATTCTCTCTCAAACACTGCAATACCTATCTCATATGCTCTTCATGATCCTTCATATCTCTCAAATAGATCAAAATATCGTCGAGAAACACGAGAACAAAATGATCAAGGTAAGTGCGAAAAACACCGTTCATCAAACTCATGAAAACATATGGTGCATTCGTTAACCCGAACGGTACCACTGTGAACTCATAGTGCCTATAGCGAGTTTGAAATTTTCATTTTATGAATGTCCGCTTCTAAAATGCGCAACTGATGGTAACCCGATTTCAAATCAATTTTAGAAAACACTTTAGCTCCCTTGATCTGATCAAAGAGATCATCAATTATGGGTAAGGGATATTGATTCTTTACCGTCACTTTATTCAATTGACGATAATCGATACACAATCTGAGAGATCAGTCCTTATTCTTCACGAAGATGACAGGTGCTCCCCAAGGAGAAACACTTAGACGTATAAAACCCTTAGCCAAAAATTCCTCCAACTGCAGACGAAGCTCTTCCAATTCCTCTGTGGTCATTCTATATGGAGTTTGAGATATAGGCTCTGCTATAGGAACCAGGTCAATTCTGAAATCTATGTCACATTTCAGTGGCATACCATGAATATCATTGGGAAAGACATCTACGAATTCCCCAAGAATAGGGTAATCATCAAGAGATACCTCTCGACTCTCCCCTACCTCCAAGTCATTAACTATTGCTACAAACAGCTGACAACCCTGACGTATGCATCTACTCAACTGCATAGAAAATATTATCCACAAGGAGATGGGTCTCTATATGCCAAATATTTCAACTTCTGCACTAGAATCATCTAAGCTTTGTACTATCTTTTGTTGACAATCGAACACTGCATGATGGGATCCCAACCAATCCATACCTAAAACAATGTGATAAGAACCAAGAGGTGTAACACGAAGATCTACTGAGGTAGATAGTGATCCAATCCTTAGTCCATAATTGCAAACAAGGGATTCTATTACTACCTTCACCCCAGAGGCCAATTCTACATGCAACCTATCATCCTGCTTTACTGCCACGAGTCCACATCGATCAACAATAGATGGAGAAATAAACAAATCAAAAGCTCCAGAATAAAAAAAGATAGAAACATTAGTACCCTATAACTAACCTGAAGTCTCAACCACAGTATTTTGATGATCAACTTGATGGTTATCTACCACAACAAAGACTCTGTGTGAACGGCTTGCATCTCCAACTGTTAGCTCTGAAGCTATCGGTTTCTAACCAAATCTTGATGTATCTCTCATAGGGCACTGCCTAGCAATGTGACCATTTTGACCACATGAAAAGCAACTAGTACCTCTACCAAAACCTCTTCCACTCGAAGGTGCACTAGATTGCTGAAAACTGCCTCTACTAACTGTAGACTGTGCACTCTGTGATGGATGATCCTGACAGTTGTGCTTATTACGCCACCAGTTACGGTTCTTCACTGGTTGTGAACTATTACCCTACTGAGCTTGAGAATTTTTATTCCTCAGCGGGTAATGCTACTATTGTTGTCCACCTTAGTGGGTTCCTATTGATTCTGAGAGGAACCCCCTGTCTAAGTCTGACCGCCTCGTGGACCAAAGCTTGTAGGAGGTGCACTACCTATCTAGACACTTGTATGTCCACCCAAATCCAATGTCAAATTCTCCTCCATAAGAAGTTCCTTCTCCACGACTACCTCCATAGTCTTCAACTCAAAGACTTAGACTCATTCCCTGATACGGGCGTTCAAGCCCCTGATGAAATGTTGTACCAACATAGCCTCGTTGTCCACAATTCTTGCATATTATTTGAGCTCGTAGAACCTACGCTCAAACTACTCAACTACCATGGCCATTTGACGCAGATCATGGAACTCATCTACATGACACTATCTCCAATGCTCTGATAGGAAATGCGCTCTGAATCTCTCCAAAAACATGTCCCACAAAACTGAGCTAGTCTCTAGATGAAGCTTCTACTCCTCCAATCACCACCATGTAGAGGAAAAGCCTCTAAGATGCATAATGGTGCATCTAGCTCTAGTGTTGCTACCATATGGATGCATAGAAAAGCACTGTCCCAAATCTAACAACCAAGTTTCTGCCTCTAGACCACCACCAGTACCATTGAATGTGGGAGGGCATGCCCTCAATAAATCTCTCATATGCCCTACAACAACGACATCTTGCTCCATAGTCTCAACAACCCTCCTAGGTGATATGTCTCTCTCTCTATCCTCCTCCTATCTAGCCTCCTTTCTAGGACCAAGTCAAGCAAGAACGTCCTCCAATAAGGGACGTAACTATCCTCCCTCTAACTCTGGCTATGCAGGATTGAAATCCCTGCTCGCCTGATCCAATTGAGGACCCTGTTGTTTTGCATGATCACTCCCATGTGAACTCTAAGAGGGAGTGTCCTGGTGGTTAGCCCCACTACCACCACCTCATCCATGACCACGACCCCTACCTCGACGTCTAGGCATGGTCCTACACAAAGTCAGGGACAAGTCTTAATTACAAGACACAAAAGACTATTGGGAAAACACAACTTCATATTCTAACATCTAGGACAACCTAATGGGCTCGTAAATATCCAGAGTACCTAGTGTTAGAACCTTGTGCTCTGATACCAAGTTGTAATGCCCCACTAAGGAACCCAGAGAACAACACACAAAGTAACAAAATAACCAAACAATTTTTTTAAAAAAAATGTTTGATTACAACAAGAGTACAAAAGAAACATATACACATACATTCTCAGGGTTCCGTGACAACGCTACCTAAACATTCACAAGTAAGAACATCAAATCACCAACCATAAGACATAAAGCATAAGGATAAATCATATTAATAATGAATGATCCAATCACATAATAATAATGTAGTCAAGTTACATATTCAGGTTACATAAGGTGAGATTATGACAAATCTCGTAATAACATATAACATTACAATAAGTTAGGTTGGGGTTAGGCTTAATTTAGGTTTAGGGTTAGGTTTTAATTAGGGTTACAATTAGAATTAAGGTATTTATTATAAGTATAATTATGAATATGGCTAGAATTATTGTTAAGGTTATAATTTGGATTATCATTACAAGTAGGACAAGGGATAAGATTATAATTCTATTTATAACACTAAAACTACCACTATTTTTTAATCACCCTAAATCTATAACTAACACTAATTCTAATTACAACCCTAACCCTATTTCTAACTCAAATTTTAACCCTAACCCTAACCCTAACCCTAACTCTAACTCTAACCCTAACCCTAATAGTAACAATATTTCTAACCCACCCTAATTCTACAACTAACACTAATTCTAATTGCAACCCTATCCCAAATCCTAATTATGTCTCTTATCATAATCCTCACTCTAATCCTAATCCTAACCCTAACCTTAATTGTAACCCTAACTATAGTTCCAAAACATTAACTCAAACCCTAACCCTAACCCTAAGTTTGTGTCTAACTATAACCCTAACCTTAACCCTAAACCTAACCTAAACCATAATCATAATTGTAACTATAACCCTAATTATATCTTTGATAGTATCTAAAACCTTAATCCTAACTCTAACCTTAACCTTAACCATAATTCAATATCTAATAATAACCCTAACCCTACTTCTATCTCTAACCCTAACCCTATCCCTAACTAAAATCCTTACCCTAATCCTAATCCTAGCTTTAACCCTAACCCTAATTATGATGATAACCCAATCCAAATTATAATTGTATCTCTAATTGTAATTGTAACCCTAACCCTAACCCTAATCTTATTATTAAGGCTAATCCAACCATAATCCTAAATTTATCTCTAACCCTAACCCTAACCCTAACCCTAACCCTATCCCAAATGTTAATCCCAAACATAATCTCCAAACCTTACCCTAACCCTATTCATAATGTTAACACCAATCCTAACCCAAACCTTAACACAAACCCTAACCCTTATCCTAACCCTAACCATGATAATTTTGTCTTCCATGTTCCGCTACGATTGCTACTAGCTTTTATATATATATATATATATATATTATTTTAGTAATATATAAAATACACCAAGAGATATCCTAACCCTAACCCTAACCCTATTCATGATGTAAATCCTTACCCTAACCATAACCCTAAATCTTGACCCTAAACCTAACCCAAACCCTTCCCCTAATTGAGCATTAATTGTAAATTTAATTGAACCCTAAATCCTAAATTTATTTGAATGGTAACCCTTATCATTTATAAAATCATAACCAAATTGAACCCTTACTATAATTGAACACTCACCCTAATTGAAACCCAACCCTATAATGAATGTTAGGGTTATTTAACCCTACTCATAACCATATATTTAATTCTAATTATAACCCTAACCCTAATTATAACCCTAACCATAACTATATTCTATAATTCATATTCTTATTTTAAGACTAACCCTAACCTTATTTAAAATTTAACCCTAAGACTAACCCTAATGTTATTTGAATGTTAACCATGTTGGAAAAACAAGGACAAACAACTGAGAGGGGGGTGATTCAGTTGTCTCGGAATATTTTAACTTTTCAAAACTATACTTAACTTAATCTCAGATCTGATGAATGAACAATAAACCATAAACAATCAACACATCAGAAACATAGAGAACACCAAGATTTTTACGTGGAAACCCTATTGGGGAAAAACCATGGTGGATGTTAGTCCACAATATTATACCTTGTTAAAAGTATAAGAATAATGGGAAGGCACATGCATTCAGGCACACTGCCTAGAACTCACTGCTCAAATACAAAGAGGACTCACTGTCCAAAGAAAGTTTTGGATTAAAACCATCCAAATGTGAACTGAGAAAATAGCTTCTACACAAGCCTAATTATAGTTCCAGTTAAGCACAAAAAAACCTTCTTCACTCTTCGCTCAAACTTTTTCACACTTCGCTCAATCTTCTTCACACTCTTCTCTACAATCGAATGATATTCGCACATACACACATAGGATCACACTGAGCACACGAAGCACACTTTACATCAATGAAACAATCACTCTTATATATCTACAACATGAGATTACATCAATAATTTAGTTGGCCAGAGATATAAAACATATTTTCAATGTCAGCCCAAATTTACATATAAATTTGAAATACGAATCCACCAAGGTCAGCCACAACATAGTGGAGACCCAAATTAACAACTCCAACACAAAAAGACTTCAATTAATTTTACCTCGAAGATCCACAACATGCTACAACCATCATGTCGACCAAGAACATGAAAAATGAAACATACAGAGAAAAATATTTGACCACAAGCACACCGATCAATGTGGACATCCCACAAAGATAGAACATGATCTAGAAGCATTCAAAAAAAACAAGAACCAACAGAGAAACATCCGCAGCAACAAAGATTACTAGAAACACATAAAATTTACTCAAGAACACTAACAGAACCCACATAAATACTGTCAAAACACAACTGTTCATAGCCCGATCAAATCTTCATGTGGACCTCTAAAACTTTTGGTAGTTGAACTAGATACACTCGACAAAAAATCCTTTGATCCACAACAACTGATCTCCAATGTACAGAATAAGACACCTTCATGACCTTCACAGAACCACTGGGAACCTACAAGTACACTTCTTTTAACAGTTTTCTCAATATCCTCGACATATACAGCCTTCAATACACCAAATTCTAATAGTGTTGACATCAATGACAACCAAATATCAGCAACACAATCACAAAATCCAACAATCTCCCCCTTTGGCATTGATGGCAACACATGATGTGAAAAACACCATCAACCAAACTCATAATCAACACTTACTCCTTAAATTCTGACTCTTCTTTTCACAATTCTTCTCAAGATCTTCTCCCCACAAGGCTCTTCTCCCCAAATAATCAACAGTTTTTCACATTACTCTTCTCCCCCTTTGACATCAATGGAAAAGATAAGCATTATCTTTCCACATACAAGCTCTGAACCACATATCTGCACATTTGACTACTCCCCCTAAGTAGCAGCCACGGAAAACATCAATCTGAATTAGAATATGATCATGAAATGCATAGATTGATGCAAATTAATGCATCCTAGTTCATATCAGGAGGGGTAATTACCCCTAGCATCCCTCTGAGATACTCAAAAGTATCCTTTGGCAACAACTTAGTGAAAATATCTGCAATATGTTCTTTGGTAGGCACATACTCTAGTCTGACTTCTTTCTCACTTACTTTCTCCCTGAGAAATTGGAACTTCATTGATATATGCTTGGTCTTAGAGTGTAGCATTGGATTCTTTGAAAGTTTAATAGCACTTGAGTTGTCACAATATATGGCAATAGGTTCATCATATACTACTCTGATATCTTTTAGCATCTGTTTCATCCACATCACTTGAGTACAAATTTTTGTAGTAGCAATATATTCTACCTCAACAGTAGATAGAGAAATGGAGTTCTATTTTTTTCTCAACTAGGATACCAGCTTCTTCCCTAGGAAGAAGGCACCACCACTAGTACTCTTCCTATCATCTACATCACCTACCTAATCTGCATCAATATATGTATTCAAAGTGAGATCATCATCCTTAGAATACCAAAGTCCAAAATCAATTGTTCCTTTCAAATATCTAAAAATTCTCTTTACAGCAGTCACATGAGACTCTTTTGGATCAGCTTAAAATCTAGCAACCATACACACAACATTCATAATGTCTAGTCTAGTATGAGTTAAGTAGAGAAATCCACCAATCATTGATCTGTACCTTGTTTGATTTGCCTTAGGAGAATCATCATTCTTTGTTGATTTTCATTTGGTTACCATGGGTGTACCAACAGGCTTTGAGTCATCCATACCAAAATTCTTCAACAGTTCTCTCACATATTTGGATTGAAACATGAAGATCCCCTTGTCTAACTGAGTAACTTGCAATCCAAAAAAGAACTTCATCTCTCCAATCATACTCATTTCAAATTCATTCTTCATTTTATCAGCAAACTTCATACATAGATTATCATCTCCTCCAAAAATAATGTCATCAACAAAGACTTCAATAATTAACTCTTTGTCATGATCCAATTTGAAATACAAGTTTCTATCAGCAGTACCTTTATTGAATCCAAGCTTCAATAAGTATTTGTCCATTCTAGCATACTAGGCTCTGGGGGCTTGCTTGCGTCTATATAGAGCTTTCTTCAATCAACAAACCATGTTTTCCTTATCAGTCAATTGAAATCCATCTGGTTGTTCAATATATACTTCTTCTTCTAGCTCACCATTCAGAAAAGCTGACTTCACATCGATTTGATAAACTTTATAGTTCTTGTATGTAGCATAAGCAAGAAATAACCTTATAGCTTCAATTCTGGCAATAGGGGTAAAGGTTTCTTCAAAATCAATACCTTCCATTTGTGAATACCCTTTACATACCAGTCTTGCTTTATTCCTGACCACTTCACCTTGTTCATTCAGCTTATTCTGAAAGACCCATTTAGTACCAATCACATTCTTGTCTTTAGGTCTGGGAACAAGTATCCATGTATTGTTCTTTTCAATTTGCATTAATTCTTCCTTCATAGCTTCCATCCAATGTTCATCATTGAAAGCTTCATTGGCATCTTTAGGTTCAATCTTGGATATCAGGCAATACTCTTCTACAATCTTTCTTCTAGTTTTCACACCTTTATTCTTGTCACCTATAATTTTATTTTCAGAATGATTCAGCTTTACATACCTCAGAGTTTTAGGATTTTCTTGAACTTCTGATTCTGCTGTTCTTTCTTTTACACTAGCACTTGTCTCTACTTCCTGACTATCTTGACTTACCAGAACAAAAGGAACATATGGAACATATGGCACAATTTGAATTTGATTTTGTATCTGAACATTCTTCCCCTTTTTTGTATTGTCTTCTTCTGAATCATATCCATAATATATGGATGATTTAGCAAAATCCTCATCAACTCTGACATTTGCACTTTCAACCATTTTTCTCAATCTTCTGTTATAGCACCGGTAGGCCTTGCTTCTAGTAGAGTAACCTAGAAAGATTCCTTCCTCACTTCTTGCATCAAACTTTCCTATATCATCATCTCTCTTGATGTAGCATTTGCTTCCAAAGATCTTGAAGTATTTAACAGTAGGCTTATAGCCAAACCATAGTTCAAAAGGAGTCTTACCAGAATTACCATTCACATTTATCCGATTCAAAGTGTACACAATAGTGCTAACAGCTTCACTCCAATAGATGTGAGGCACATTTCCTTCAATCATCATTGTTCTAGCAACATCCAAAATTGTTATGTTCTTCCTCTCTGCAACTCCATTTTGTTGAGGGGTTCAGGGAGCAGATAACTGTCTTCTTATTCCATGCTCATCACAGAAAGAATTAAACTCTGTAACGCCCCGCCACACAACCCTAGAGGAATTTGCAATTAACTACTCAAACGTACTATTTTTTTTGTTTAAGAACAAATAACATACAAGTTCACTACCCATTTCCAACAACCTCTAAGGTTACGAGACTAAGATTACTTTAAAACCCAAACAAGAAACATGAATTGAAACCATAGAATTTAATTACTTAACGAATTAAGTACACATACATTCCATACATGATAAATTACATCAAAGAATAAGAGATACCACATGATTTCAAATAACAATCATTTAACAATACGATTACAACTCTCATTCCTCGAATGAGGTAAATCCAATAAGCATGGTTACATAACACATCTTCCACCTTGATAAAAAATGAGGGGTAATTGAATAAAAGATCAAATAAAAAGAATAAATCATGAAATGGAACTGAATCCCACGAGCTCTCCAAATGGAAGTCTCATCCACACAAACAAGAAGAAAACCCAACAGAAGAAGGTACACGTTCCACCCAACCAAGTGATACCTGAAGGCTCACCCCCCGTGCTAGGAGATAGTAACAAGGAATCATATACAAGACCATCAACCTGTAGACACAAGCTAACTCACACTAACACAACCAATCACATGAACCAAACAACCATAAGAATAATGTAATGCCCCGCCATGCAACCCTAGAGGAAGTTGCAATTTACTACTCAAACGTACTATTTTTTTAGTTTAAGAATAAATAACATGCAATATGACTACCCATTGCAACAACCTCTAAGGTTATGATACTGAGATTACTTTAAAACCCAACCAAGAAACATGAATTGAAACCATAACATTTAATTACTTAATAAATTAAGAAACACATACATTCCAAACATGATAAATTACATCAAATAATAAGAGATACCACATGATTTCAAATAACAATTATTTAACAATATGATTACAACTCTCATCCCCGAATGAGGTAAATCCAATAAGCATGGTTACATATTACAGCTTTCCACCTCAATAACAAATGAGGGGTAATAATTTACAAGATCAACTGAAATACATGAAGCATGAAAAGAAACTGGATCCCACGAGCTCTCCAACTAGAAATCTCGTCCACACGAATAAGAAGAAAACCCAATGGAATAAGGTGCACGTTCCACCCAACCATGTGATACCCAAAGGTTCACCCCCCTTGCTAGGAGATAGTAAAAAAGAATCCTATACAATACCATCAACCTCTAGACATAGGCTAACTCACACTGACACAACCAATCACATGAACCACACAACCATAAGAATTAACACAAGTACAACTCTAGCATCACTGACATAAGTCACATTGCTTCCAGAAATAAAATAGATCGAGTATGATAAGAAGACCATACACATAAAACCAAATACCAACTGTTGTCGTAGAAAGAGTGTCATCACATAGCTTGACATGGGATATCCTCTGGGAATCTTCATAGGCTCTAGCCCCCACTATGAGTTGTCCTGGTGGCCTCTACCGAATCGTGGCCCCCATACTCACTCATGCGGGATCAAATACCTCTCATAAAGACAAGATAGATGACCTTTCCATTCCATGCCTTCCCACTCATCCCAAGCCTATACGATCACTTATGTCTATGAGTGAGGCTTGATTATCTTAATTAGTGTGAAATACTATCCAAACTTCTAAGTATATTGTTTTAGTTATCACTTGATTAAACCACCTCTGAAGGTTGCCCAATTTACCTCTTTGGGCTCTGACGCCTAACAAAAGCCACTCTTCTACTTGAAAACACATACAAACCAATCACCAAGGGAATCCCAAGTGCATACTAACAAGATAAAACCACTCCAACTCTAGGAGGAACACATAATGAAAACTCACTCCAAACACTGGAGGCAGCAAAAGTCAAACCCTTCTCCGAACACTGGAGGAAACAAAACACATAATCCACTCCTTCCAAAGGAGGCACAAACCACATAAACCACTCCTAATCCAAAGGAGACACAAACCATCCCCATTCGTGAAAATCGGGTAAGACAATAGGATACAACTATATGCACCACACAAGGCAATACAAAGGTTGACTAACATAATACAGCAACCCCAAAAAGTTAAACCCCTTCTAGAAGACTTAACAACCCTTCTAATCAAATTTTCCAAAGCAAAAACATAAGAAGTGTACATTCAAGAAGGGTGATCAAATAGGAATTAAATCTATATTTGGATTTCCTAAATCCACTTCCTTCATTAACATTCAGTAATTTATTGCCTTAATAAAACTGATTTAATAACGTCTCTTTCAGACAAAAGATGAATTTTAAACCAAATATTTAATTCCCTAATTGCTTTTAAATAATAATAAAATAAACATTTACTTCTTCGATTTAAGACATATCATTTTAAAATAACTATTTCTCCTTCGCAAAATAAATCATTTTGAAATCAATTAATTCCTTTTTCCCAACATCAAGAATGAGAGAGATCATGACGAAAGGACAATACATTAATTAATTAATTATCAAAACAAACAAGGACAACATGACATTACGACATACCAAACATGAACCGACGACACACTGTGACTGGGATTATGGTTTGACAAGGGAACCCCGTTACTATCTCCTAATCAACAATACCGTTGGGATAATGGAAACGCTCAAACCTGTGAAACCAGGTGGAGACAATGTCTTATACCTGAAATCCTGCAACCAAGATGAATGTCGTACATGTATAAAAAGAACATAACAGTTACACTGTGAATAGAATTCGCAGAATCATAGGGCGCTCGCAAGCGAGTGATGTAATCTCGTCCCCTTCACCAATACAGTCACAACAAGACTGACGAAATTAAAGCATCAATAAATCACCACATGAGTGTACATCAATATTAACTCAAATAACAACTACACTAATCAAAAGCATCCCAATAATGTATCATCACATCAAAGTATAGCATCATCATCGCTCCAATGTGAGTGATCATAAAACAATAACAAGGTATCAAGGTCTATCATAGTAAAGGTACTATCTAACAGCATAAGCAAATCAGAACACATAGTAGCAACTGGAGGGGCACTACAGCCAGTTGCTAAAATACAACTCCAATCCATAATAGAATTTGCAAACCAAGACTCTTTAGTCAACAAAGGAAATTTCCAAATCAATTTCCACTCCAAAATGGAAATATATGTCAACATATCCCCAAAATATAGTATCTTCCAAGTGAGTTCCAACTTCTTAAAAAAATAAGGATTATTCCATCTCATCACTTGCCATGTAGGATGTCACCTCACAAAGAGGTCCCACAAAGATGAATGACAACTTAGGAAGTTAATAACTGAGGATAAAAATCATTATGCAACAATTAATTAAAAATAATTCACCATGTTGAGACTCTAAGGTTGAGACATCTTAATCCCAACATTCTCCCACTTGTTGAAGACCTATCAAGAGTCTACAACATCAACTACTCAAGGCTCCAAGGCACATGGAACTGGCACACACTCTAAACTTCTCAGTGCTCACTAGCTTCATCAATGCATCTATGACATTCGCCAAAGTATCAACCTTTTCCAACTCCACCTTTACATATTCTACCATACAAAAAATAAGGTAGTGATATCAACTTGTAAAAGTTTCTTTAAATATTAAATTACAACTCATGTTTCCCCATTTATTGAAAAAACCTTCATTAATTTAAGCTAAATAAAGTTTTAATTTAAACAAAAAGTGAGTGGTTGAGAATTTAATACTTAATGGGAATTGGGAAGGAAGTTTTGTTTGTGTTTAATACTTACCAAGAAACTTCAAACACAAAGACCTTAAATGATTAACTAGTCTCTGATAGTGGAATGACGACTGGAAAAACAAAGAAAATACAACTTTCCATTATTTGCATTTTGGTGGTTGTCAATCTACATCTTGTCAATGACCCAGTGAATGGAGAAGAAATGGTGGATTTCCATTGTTGGAAGGGTGAAGTGGTAGAATCAACACCATATGAGGTTAACATTCAATAGCTACTTGGAATGGGGCTCAACATAAACAGTCGTTGTAGGCTGCCACTGAGGGAAAACACTTGTGCTGGTAAAAGCATAGACCTAAAAAAAAATATGTATAAAAATTATATGCGTTTATGTTATCTTTTTGGCATTTTAATAGTCATGCATGTTACGTCAAATTCTAGTCTCCTAGTACTACCATTGTGGGGTCTCAACTAGTATTATCTAGCAATATCTTATTCTGTGAGGCGAATAACACTAGTATATATATCTTAAATATAATCTATATGAAATGCGTCGATAATTCATAGTTTTCTACACAATTCTTCTGTGCTAGCTCTCCATACGAGTTCTTTAAATTGACCGATGAAGAAAATTTGGAACTTACATGAGTTTGAAGCCATGGGTGCCTCAAATGAAGAAGAAGTACTGACCACCTTTTCGTTGATAGCTATGTGTTGTCAAGGCAGTTGCAGGCAGAGATGGAGATTTAATTTGAATGAATATTTTGTACGTCCAAGTCCGTAGCATGCATGCATATATTTTTTTTTTCTCCAAAAATCTCTATAAAAGGACTTGTAGTTAGGCAGAGCTATTTATGGTTTCACTAGTTTTATTGATTTAAAATAATTAGACTTATATAACTATTTTATTTTATCCTCTCTCCTTGTATATAGGCCAACACCGCCTCCCCCACTTTTCATTCTCTTAACTAAGGAATTCGTACAATAATATGTATGTTAATAGCTTGTAGAAAAAAACACTTTGTTTTTTATTATTCTAGTTTTATATCTTATAGTTATGTGAACTAAATATTTTAATGGAATTTTTAAGATAATTTTAATTTTAGTTAAAAAAACATTTTAAAAATAGTAAGTTTTTAATAATGTAATAATGATAATATAATATAATACTTCTTAGCCAGAAAATTAATATAATACCATAATAACAATAATAATATAATATAAGATAATTATTATAATATAATATATGATAATAATAATAATATAATAATAAGATATATGTCAACATATTTTATATGGATTTTATTTAAAATATATACTAGTATAATATAATATCATAATAATATTATAATATATGACAATAATATATATATGGGTGTACTTTATATAAATTATATTTAAGATATATATACTAGTTATTTTACAATGGCGGCATGGTTCCTATAAAAGAACACAATCAGTCACAAAAAAATCACAAAAAAAAAATCATTTTAATAATAGTAAGTCAAGCTATTAACATACATATTATTGTACGAATTCCTTAGTTAAGAAGATGAAAAGTCAGGGAGGCAATGTCGGCCTATATACAAGGAGAGAGGATAAACTAAAATAGTTATATAAGTCTAATTATTTTAAATCAATAAAACCAACAAAACCATAAATAGCTATGCCTAACTACAAGTCCTTTTATAAATATTTTTGGAGAAAAGAAAAAAAATTATATATGCATGCATGTTGAAGGACGGACTTGGACATACAAATTGTTCCTTCGAATTAAATCTTCATCTCTTCCTACAATTGCCCTAACAACACAACATTCACCATGGCTATCAACGAAAAGGTGGTCGCTACTTCTTCTTCATCTAAGGCACCCATGGCTTCAAACTTAGGTAAGTTCCAATTTTTTTTCATCGGTCAATTTAAAGAATTCGTATAGAGAGCTAGCACAAAAGAATTGTGTAGAAAACTATGAATTATCGACATATTTTATATAGATTTTATTTAAGATATATATATATATATATATATATATACTAGTGTTATTCGTCTCATAGGATAAGACATTACTAGATAATACTAGTTGAGACCCCATAATGGTAGTACTAGGAGACTAGAATTTGAAGTAACATGCATGACTGTTAAAATTCCTAAGAGATAACATAAAAACAAAGAATTGTTGTATAGATTTTTCTTTTAGGTCTATGCTTTTAACAGCACAAGTGTTTGCCCTCAGTGGAGACCTACAATGACTATTTACGCTAAACCCCATTCCAAGCAGTTGTTGAATGTTAACCTCATATGGTGTTGATTCTACCACTTTACCCTTCCAACAATGGAAATCCACCATCTCTTCTCCATTCACCGAGTCATTGATAGGATGTAGATTGACAACCACCAAAACACATATAATGGAAAGTTGTAGTTGTATTTTCTTTGTTATTCCAGTCATCATTCCACTATCAGAGAATCATTAATCATTTACACCCTTTGTGTTTGAAGTTTCTTGGTAAGTATAAAACACAAAAAAAACTTGTCTTCCTAATTCCTATTAAGTATTAAATGCTCAACCATTCACTTTTTGTTTAAATTAAAACTTTATTTAAATTAAATTAGTGAAGGTTTTTTCATTTAATGGGGAAACATGAGTTGTAATTTAATATTTAAAGAAACTTTTACAACTTGATATCACCACCTTATTTTAATCTTTAAAATATCTAATAGTAATTTAGAATCTTACTAAATGGAAAAGAGAGATTTGTTTTAATTTTTTTATTATAATATAATACTATAGTTAAATATTATTCATGGATTAATTTTTAAACAAATCATATGATGTGGAAAAAACTATTTTATAATTATTTTATTTAATTGATAAAACTTAAATACATGAAATTATAATGAATGGTTTAAATATTGGATAAAATATTGTTAAGAAAAAAATATTGGTTATTTAAAATGGGTTTTGACAAAAAAAAATATATTGTATTTATGTATGTTTTGAAGTTAATAAAATTTAGAAAAAATAAAATGGAAATGTAAATAGTTTAAGATTTAATTTACATTTTTATTTTATTTGTGTAAAATCAAATCTCTAGGAAGATTATCTATATATGCTAATTTATGGATGTTCTTTAATTTAAGTTTTTTTGTTTATTACGTCGATAGGCGTAATCCTATAATGACAACACAATGCCTATAGGAGGTCAGCACAATCCATCACAAAAAAAACACAAAAACAAACACATTTTAAAAACAAACAAAAAAAACAACACATTTTAAAAACAAACCAAAAAAAAAAACATTTAAAAAATAATAATAATAAATAGTGAGGTTAGCATAATCCATCACAAAAAAAAACACATTTTAGTAAAAAAACATTTTAAGAGCAGTAAGTTTTTAATAATGTAATAATGATAATATAATATAATACTACTTAACCAAAACAAAAAATAGAAGCAAAAATAAAATTTTAAATTTTAAAAAGAAAATCATTTTAATAATACATTTTTAATAATGTAGCAAGTTTGGAAAAGAATTAGGAGTGTGATTTAGGAGACGGTGGAAGCTGGGTGTGATGTGGTGTTTCCTTTAGTTAAAGGGGATGCCAAGATGGCGGATAGACTGGGGATCTAGGGGTTTTCTTCGGCTTTAGCTTGTGTTAGGAGAGGAAGGCAAGTGAAACAGAAAGTTCAAAGGGTGGGTAGGTGATTGCCCCCTCTAGGTGGAATCTTGAAGATCAATACAAATGGTTCCTTAAGAGGTAATCTTGGGCCTGTTGGGATTGGAGGGGTTGGCAGGGATTTTTCGGGTTCAATGATTTTCATCTTTTTTGTTCATGAGGGGATGCAATCTATCAACCTTATGGATGGTTTGGCAATCCTTTACACTTTCGAGCAAGCTTATGCTTTAGGGTGGCACAAGGTTATCTGTGAATTTGATTCACAGGTTCTGATTGATTTAATAAATAAACGAATAGTGTTTGATGTTAGTTGGCAACTGGCGATGATGGTGCAATAGATTCTGCAGATTAGTTCTTTGATGGAGATGGTGTCTTTTGTCCATATTCCAAGAGAGTGGAATACAACAGTAGATTGTTTGGCTAGGTGGGCTTCTGAGCATCTAGATGGTTGGAAGATTGATGGGTGGGAACAGGTTTCCCAGGAGCTCCGTCATGATTTGGAGAGGATTCTAGTCGAGGATGAGGTTGGTAATGGTGAAGGATGATGATGTTTCTTGCTTTGGTTGATTGCTTCTTGTAGGTTTTTGGGGCCTTGGCCCTTGGATTTTATGTAATGCTCTTTTTGGAAGTTCAATAAAGTTCTTACCCCTTCTACTAAAAAATACATTTTTAATAATGTAATAATAATATAATATAATACTTCTTAGCCAAAAAATTAATATTATACCATAATAATAATAATATAATGTAATAAGTTTATAATTGGAGATGAAGTCATATGTCCGCAGACTCACAAGATTATCTTCCCTTCAAATCTTGTATCAATTTTCATCTCCAACATTCTTGATTTGGTAAATGATTATCAAATGGTACAAAGTATTGCAATAAAGACAATTAATGAGTTTTTTCTAGAGAATAATGCATTACTTCAAAGTGTCCAAGCCTATGATATGTGGAATGGTGAAGCCTATGTAGGACTCTTTCCAATGCATTACCTAGTCCATAAGCATAAATGTGTAGAACTTCTTGAAGCAATGAAGATGTCAATGAAGCTAGACTGTTTTGGACATTTGTATAGAGCGCTTGTCAAGCTTTATTTTTAATTGGGTAATGAAACAGTTAGTAAGTTCAAAAGAAAGTATCATGCAATTTCAACCCTCTTGTCTCATGAGTTTGTTTTCAGATAAGCAACAAAATCTCCCTCAACAAGCTCCTGATATTAATATTATAGTACATTCACAGTCAAACAATCATGCTCATGATGTTGTTTAGGAAGAATTTGGTGAAAATTCAATGCAATGCCCTATTGTTGGAGGAGAAAATTAGTAAAGAATCTTTGTTCAATTGGCTTTTTGCATCTATGATGCATTGCATATTTTGTCTTGTAGGTCTCTAAAATAGGTATTATAATATATATTTTGGGATAAGTTGAAGGTGAAAAAAATGTAATTTTCTAAAGATTTCCAGCCATCTTTAGTTTGAATTCTGGTGGTTATCCTATGTGATTTTGGCATGGTTGGTAGGAGCATATAGCAGGAAATTAGGAAAAGTACCAGGCTTCTTTGATATTATGTCAAAATTGTTTGGCATCATTGTCTTTAAAACTAATTATATACTAGCATACATATATTAAATATTAATACACATAAAATACGCCAAGAGTTATCATTATTGAGGGGCCTATTGTTACAAATTTCTCAAATCCAAAAATGCAATGCTCATGAAAAACTCGAGGCTTATGAATCTCCATAGCTTTCTCGACGAGAATGGGGGCGATTTTCCCAAATCCAAAGCCAACTGAAAAGAAAGTTAATAAAATGAATTAATCAATAAGCTTCATTCATAAAATCTAAATTCAACTTCGAGAAAATACTCTAACCCTACACCCAAAAAATACTTCTTAAATATCTATAACAGAAAGAGGGAAAATAAACTTATACCATTTTACAGACAAAACAACAAAAAGGCCTAAAAAAAAGACATGCCCAATTCCATACTAGACACCCAACCCAATTCCACAAAACAAAGGGACTATGAACACAACCAATTACAATGGAGCTTGCAAATCAAAAAAATAGAGTGATAGCAAGAAGACATACGAAAAAAAGATAGATAAAAAATGCATGATACTCACTGTAGGATACTTTTATACCTGAATGGATTGGCCCATGTTTCTTTCATGAGAAAGCTAGAAAAAATTGTTATTTAGAGAGACAATGTAGTGATTGAGCTTCAGTATTGGTAGAGATCATCCCTTCATGTCCAAGTATGTCAACAAGAAGACAAAAGGAGTCTTCCTTGTAGCTGTGTTCACCATGCACTTCAGATTCCCTGATAGCAGCTTCATAAATGTGAGAAATAGAGTATGAACTCCATCCAAGTTCATCAAACAGAATTACCTTGTCGTCGATTGATGCAAGGATGAGGAGTCTTTATGAATATGGGGAAATGAAAAAGAAGTTACATCATCCTCTTTTAATAGAGGTCTTCAAGGATCGATGAGAACAAAATCTAAAGAAATTTGTGAATAAAACAACTTTAAAAAAGTTGCCACTTGTACCTAAGTTGGTTGGGGCTTGGGTTTTGCATTCCTCAAGGTCACAAGTTTGACTCCACTTCGTAGTGGGCAAAGGCAAGGGTCAGTTATCTTGTGCCAGTTCCTGCTCTACTGACCCAGGGTATAGGAATGGAATTTTCCCCTAACCTCCTTAAGGTTAGATACATATAACTCAACTAGAATAGCTCAATTGGTTAGAGTGTGTGGCTGCTAACCACAAGTTCAAAGGTTCAAGCCCTCCTTCTAGTGTAGGAAGACTTTTCATTTAAGTCACTAATTCTCCTCAAAAGTGGAGATCTTCTTTTAAGTTTGAATCAATGTGGTTCATGCATAATGAATTCTTGCCATTATTGAAAACATGGCGGTTGCAAGCACCATGTGAGTTAGGTTCTATCATGTATAGATTTTGTACGAAATGACAGCATTGGAAAGGGAAAATAAAGCATTGGAACATTCATTTGTTTAAAAATATCTTCCACCAAAAGGATTTGATTTCAAAACAGTTGGCAGTTGTGAATGAGCGGATTATAAGTCAAGGGTTAACACCACAAACTTTTGAATATCAGAAAATCTTACAAGTGGAATGGGAAGAACTAGTGCTCTGAGAAGAGATGTATTGGAGACATAAATCTCGTGAATTGTGACTTAGAGAAGGTGATAAAAATACTAAATTATTTCATATGTCAACTCAGGTTAATAAAGCAAAGAGTGCAGTTTTTCGTATTTAGGAAAGGTCTTTGGGAAAGTGATTAAACAATGAAGTAGACATACAAAGTTAAGGGATTAAATTCTTTTCTAACTTTTTGACAGCATCAGTACAACAATCAGATTAGATTGGGATAGAAAGAGAGGATATGTTGCAAGCGATACCTACTATAGTGACTGAACAAGATAATGTTGAGCTCAATAAACCTTTTACTTTCGATGAAGTGAAAGCGGTTGTTTTCTCACTTAAACTAGATAAGGCACCAGGGCCAGATGGTTTTACAAGTGTTGGGATTTCATAGGAAGTGATCTTCATAAGGATTTGAAGGAATCTAGATCCTCTTATTCCATGCTTAATTAGTTTAATGTAACACACATTTCATTAATTTCAAAGGTTAAGGATCCAAAGTTTTTCTTGGAATTTCACATCCTATATCTCTTTGTAACATAGTTTATAATATTTTCACCAAAGCAATCTATCTTCGATTGCTTCCTATCATACCAAAAATAATTTCATAAGAACAAGGTGGCTTTGTTCCTGGTTGGGAAACAATGGAGGGGGCTTTAGCGGGTCATGAATTTTTACACTCTATTTCTTTGCACAAAATTCCTTCATTTATCATTAAGATTGACATGATAAGAGCTTATGATAAGGTGGAATAGACTTTTCTGATGCAAGTGTTAAGGAAGTTTGGTTTTCATAATAAATGGTGTAAATGGGTTCTATCTTGTTTGAAAGGTGAAAATTTTTCAGTTTTAATTAATGGTACATCATTAGGATTTTTTAGTTCCTCACAAGGAGTGAGGCAAGGTGATCCATTATCGCATTTTTTATTCATAATTTTAGTTGAAGCTCTAAGCAAGACAGTTAAAAGATCACATACATAGGGGTCTTGGAAAGGAATTACAATACCTTCCACTAAAATATTTATAACGCACTCTTTGTTTGCAGATGACACATTATTATTTGGTAAGGCTTTTCTTCATGAAGCCAAGCATATCAAAGATGTTTTAGATAAATATTCACTTGCATCAAGTCAAAAAATAAATGCGGAAAAATCCAAGATATACATCTTCAATATCAAATCAGGTTTGCAAAAGAAATTTTTCAATCATCTGGGTTTTTAAACAGCAGAGTTACCTTGTAAGTATCTTGGGATTCCTTTTTTCACTATGGAAAATAGAATCTCTTACTGGGATAAGATCATACAAAGCATTCAGATAAGGATTTCCACCTGGAAGGGAAGGTGGTTGTCACTATCAAGACGTATATTATTGATAAAATCAATGCTTTATGCCATTCCCAATTATTATATGGTTGTATTAAAAGCTCCAAAATCAGTGATTTTGTTAATTGAAAAGCTAATCAGGGAGTTTTTATGGAAGGGGAACATTGACAATAAAAAGAAGATACCTCTTATATCATTGGAAAATATTTGTGAAAAGAAACTAAAAGGAGGAGTTGGAACACATAATTTAACTGCTAGAAATTAGGCTTTAGGAGCAAAGCTAGTGTGGTACATGTATGTTAAGCCACATACAAAATGGTGTAAATTCATGCAAGCCAAGTACTTAGATAATGTAGATCCAAAGAGAATCTTTACAATATCAAATCTGCCACAAGGTTCAACAATGTGGAATTTCTTAGTCACATGTAGAGACGTAATCACCTCGTATCTTACATGGGAAATTCAAAATGGATTAGAAGCAAATTTCTAGGATGATTCTTGGGGAGGGCGTGCACCTTTAAACACAATTCAAAATCTGCAATTTATTCAAAATCTTCTTAGCTCAAGTTGGGGGGAAAGTAAGTGATTATTTTGAGAGCATAGAAGAGTGTTCAGGGAAAGTAAGGTGGAAAGATGTTTCTTCCATTTCCTTTCCAAATGATCAAAAAGAAGATTTAAGAAGCAAATTAAGTGAAAGGAATGTTTATGTGTCAGGAGGTGAGGATAAATTTCTATAGGTTCTATCAAGATCTGGTCAATATATAGTCAAAATGGATTATAAGGTTGTAATGAGTAAAAGGGAAAGCATCAAACCTCACAGAGCCTTATCATACTGCTAGAACTCAATAGTGCTTCCAAAGGTTGGTTATTTTTCATGGTTGGCTATTAAAAAGAGAATTTTGACAAGTGATAGATTTGTAAAATTTTGGATAGCAACTCAGTTTAAGTGTGTCTTATGTAAATTTGAGATGGAAGAGGTAAACCATTTATTTATTCATAGTCCTTTTGCTTCTCAGTGTTGGTCCTTTATCAAAACCAAATTAAATTGGTATGCTCCACTACCAAATAACTTATGGGATTTATTTTCAAGTTGGCTAGTATTGTACAAATCAACATTGTTTGCATGCATTTGGAGAGTTGTTCCTTTTGTGGTACTATGGACCATTTGGTGGGAACGAAATAGAAGGATATTTAGAAGTGAAAAAAAGAAGGTGGAGCAAGTATTGGAGAAATTGGAATCTTCAATAACAAAGATAACATTTATGCGTATGTTCAAAAGCTTAAACACATTGGGTCATTTTTCACAGATTGGGATTCAACCATTATGCAAAAGTGGACTAATATTGTGCTTCCATTCAAAGGAAGCTTGCACCAAAATCCAAGTCAGAAATTAGATAGAAGCAAAATATCTTGGATTCCACCTCTAAAAGGCTATTTCAAGTTAAATTTTGAAGGTGCATCACATCGAAATCCAGGATTATCAAGGGTAGGTATTGTGATAAGGGATCAAAAAGGCTTTGTAATTTTAGCTAAATCAATAAAGCTCCCGAAAGGAACAAATAATATTGCAAAAGCACAAGCATTGTTGCATGGTCTGCAATTAGCAAATTAAAGTGTTGGAAATTGAAGGTGCTCCCTAACTATTGTGAATGCATGTAAAGAGAGAAAAGTGTTTTGTTGGAAGATCATATATGTATTGCAACAGGTATGGAAGTTGTTGGATAAGTTCAATTTTTTGCAAATAAAGCATATGTATAGGGAAGGGAATCAGTTGGCAGATAAGTTGGAAAATATTGGGTGTGTACAAATCCAAGATGAGTTGATCTATGAAAACAATATGCAAAATATTACCCAAGAGTTAAAAGATATTATTCAAAAGGAAACTGTTGGTTTTATAGCAAGCTAAAATGATGTGAATGCTAAGATTTGTTGCTATAATAAGGATGATGCAATTCAATCGCAAGATTAAAATTAAAAAATATTTTTAGCACAAGGGAGGCTTTCAAGAAAGGGGATTGTGGATGATACAAAGGTACAATATGTATCCAATGTAGAAATTTACAACTTCAATTCAGGATGAATCATAGGCTCAAGATAGTTGCAACGTGGAAGAGTTTGACATCATAACACATAGTTTTAATCACATGGTTTAGTTTACACATCATAAACTTTAATCTATTGTGGCAGTACAAATGGTACTTCGCATATTCTTGTATATCTTGCTAACACAAGGGGGAAGATGCAAGCATGTTTCAAATCCATCTTCTCGCACATGTAAAGTTGGGTACAAATCCAGCTAATCACACAAGTCGATCTGCTCTTGTGCTTTCATCAGTACTTCCTCGCATATGGCTTTAAATCCACACACACGAATTCAAAGAGGTGTCTTCAATGATGGATAGCAGTACAATACCTAAGATACACCGTAATGGTGTATCACTTTTTACTAACATGTGTACTATTTTGTAGGAAAAATCTCCAACGAAACTGAGGCTTGCATGGTACATTAATAATTTAAGAAAAGTTCACACATGCAAAACGTGAAATTAAGGCTAATCAAGTGTGTGGCGGACTTCTAGGCAATAATTAATTTTGCTAAAACTTGCTTATGTTTCCAAAATTATATTATGGCTATGTGGTTATTTTGTAAGTCATTCTGCATAGTGAGTATAAATGGAATATTTTTGCGTAGTATGGAGTGGTCTTCTGTGAAGTGCTTCATAGTCAACTAGCATTAGCGCCTTCATAATGTAAGGGGTGTGAAGAAAGTTGGCTCTCAAAAATTTGTAAATAAGTGTCACCAAAGGAAAATGTAAGTTGTGGCATTTTGGGCTTTGCAACATTCTGAGTTTCAAACTTTCATAACTCTATTTACCTTCTTTACGAATTTCCATGCTCTGTATCCAAATTATACAGTTGCTCGAGCAAACAAAAACTATTTCAAGCTAAATTTTGAAGTGGTGTGAAGGAAGGTGGATTTCAAATAATTGTAAGCAACGGCATAGTCAAATACTAGGGTCTTCAATATTGTTATATATTTGCTCAGGAAAACAAAAAGTATTTCAAGAAGCTGGTTTTCAAAGAGGCATAGTCAAAGTAAGTTGCAGTATTTCTGAGCTCTCTGGACTTTACAAAATTCTAGGTTTTCATGTTTTCAGAACTCCATTTTATCATGTTTCCTTGCTAGCAGAGGTATTTCACAGTGTTTTTCTCCTTGCTTTTGCATCTAAGTTCTGGGGTGTTGAACACTATTGTCTTTTGGGGTGTTTTGAGTTATCATATTCTTCAAATGGAATTCATACCTAGAAACTACATGGCACCATTTCTGGTGCAACAATGAGAATTTCCATTCTCTAAAGGATTGGATAAAGAAAAATTGTCTCATGTGTTTAAAATTGATTGCTCCTATGTTTTAAAGTGTGTGAAAACTATAATTAGGGATGAGATACTACAACTGTCAGCCCAGAGAATAATATTTTCTTCAAACCTGGTATCTATCTTTGTTGCCAATATCTTGGATTTAAATCCAAATTATCAAGACATGAAGAAAATTGCAAATACAGTCATTCAAGAGGTCTTTCTATAGGAAAATGCTTTGCTAACAAGCATTCAGAATTATGATTTCTAGAAGGGAGAGGCTTATATTGGTGGTGTCTTTCCTAGGCACTATCTACATCATAAGGTCAGTTTCAAAAACGTATATATTGGTATGAAATTAGCACTTGAATTCAATTCAACAAGCTATTTGTACAGGGAGTTGAACCATTACCACTTTGAACTCGGAAATGATATGGAAAGGAGTTTCAAAATCAAATACCATGCACTTTCTTTTCTTATCACACATCATTGTCACCAAACAATAATTGTTAGGCCTCCAATTATGCCACAGTAGAGAGAGTTGGAATCCATAGAATCGCAAGCAACTCCAATGGATCCAAATGCTCATCAACTCAGGCATCCTTAACTGATTATCCCAGATATGAATGTAACAACCAACTTGCAAACAACTCCACCAATGAGTCAAAACATGCAGAAGGAAGGGAATGATGGAAGCTTCTCAGAAGGAAATATTTAAAAGGCATATGCAAATAGCTTAAAATTTTGTGTTCTTCAATGAAAATTTATAAATGACAAAATTGATAATAGAAAAGTCAACTGTTTTGGCATAAGAAGTTGGAATTTTGTTGAAACAACATATTTAGATACAGTCATATCACTTTTGTGGTATCTAGTTGGCATAAGAAGTTGACATTTTGTTCAAAACAAAATATGTAGATACAGTCATATCACTTTTGTGGTAGATCTAGTTAAGGTGGAAGTGTAATGGATAACTTGTTATCCTCGAATAGTTGTAGACATATTTTTTTGTACTCCTTTCAATTATATAAGATAAATAGTCGGCTTAATTCCTTTTACTTAAAAAAAATAGCTTTAAAACTGCTTTAAAATTAAAAAACCCAACATCACTATTACTGCCACTTGCACGTCAAATTCAACTTAATTATTTTTTCCTTACACAGATTTTTGGATGCTTGGATGCCACTGTAGATGCCTCTTAGTGTAATTAATATAATATATAAGCTTATAGCCTTTTGTTCAAAATTAAAATAAAATAATATAATATAAATATAATCATATAATATAATACAATAATAATAATAATAATATATATGATAATAATATAATAACAAAACAAACATATTTTAGTAACAAAACAAAAAAAACATTTAAAAAAACAAAAAACAAAAAAATCATTTTAATAATAGTAAGTTTTTAATAATGTAATAATAATAATATAATATAATACAACTTAACTAAAACAGAAAAAAACATGTAACACCCCGCCGTGTGAACCCCAAAGGACAACAAAAATACAGCACAATTTTTTTTTTTTGAAAGAGAAACATTACATAAGGTGAATATGTACATACATTATAAAGATGATCAAAGCATATGTTACATGACAAAACCTAACTAGTCCCATGGGGTTATAGGGTTGCATTACACGCAAACATCCCCAACCAAAACATTGTTAAAGATAATGCCCAAAAGTTAACAATAGAAGCATACATTCACAAGATAACATAATCATACAACCATCCATAAGCAATAGCAATGAAAAAGATACATACATCATTCTATTACAATTCAGTTCATAGTTTAATATTACAATTGTGGAGCATATTTCCACAGATACAATACATCATGAATACATTACTACATTACATAATGCTTCCCTTATAACAACGGGAAGAGTACATCAAGTATAAGAATAATTACATCAATGAAGAATAAGGTACAAGGTGTAGAACATTCTTCAGCCAAGTGAAGCTCTGGAAACTCTGTGTCCTCTTCTGCATCACAAACACAAACTGGGAACCCAATGGGGTGCATAGCACATTCCACCCGACCATGTGGACCCGAAGGTCCATCCCCCATGCTAGAATTGACAAGAAAGACCCACGACCAAGACAGACGAGCAGAACAACCACTAGACCAAACCACAAGAGCAACCAAAACATAACAAACAAGAAGCTCAATGACTACTTACAAGGTGACTGCTTTCAGAGGCATACAAAGGGAAAAGTAAGGGATACTATGGGAGAGTGTCATTTCACAGTCCTATCATGGGTTATCCTGGTTGCCTCTCAACAGGCGTCGACCCCCATCTATAGTTATCTTGGTTGTCTCACACTAGGCGTCGACCCCATAGGGTAACTCGTGTGGGACCACTAGCCTCTCATGAGGACGAGGTAGTGATCTTGCAGACCATGGCCTTCTCATCTCACCCTTAGTCTGCAGAAGCACTAATGGTGAGGGCGAGGTATCTTATTTATCTTTAGTTTATGTATTCCTACCCAACCCACTAGTACATTTTGTTAGGTTTTCAATTATTTAACCAACTCATCGATGGGTTGTCCAGGCTGCCCCTTTGTGCGTCGGCCCCCATGAAGAGCCACTCTCCCTAATAGCCCTGAAACAAATCTAAGAAATCAAGGGGTGTACCAAAAAAATAGAGCACTAAAACCACAAAACCAGTGTACATGCGAGGCATGAACCATCTCTCCAAAGCTGCTCACAAAGACAATCCTGATACAAGGTAGAACCCACACATGAACTCAAAATCAGTAGTAAGATCAAACTTATTACAATGATTAAACCGTAGAAGTTCAACATGGATCAAGTCTTTCTCTAGCCTCTAGAAGCCTATAGGACAACCTACCCTTACACTCCTAGAAGAGTAACTCAATGACATGGGTTCCCAACATGATCTCACAACAAGTCCAAACACATAATCTATTCAAATGGAAATAATGCAAATGAACAATGAAACTGATCATGGGGCATAAATAAAATTAACTTCTTAATCTACTAACACATTCCATGTAACAAATAAATATTAATTGCTACACCTATTCGTACAAGCAATTGAATACTAGTTAGACAACTAAGGAATTGTGCAATTCATATACACATACACAATCATGACTTAATCAAAAACTAAAATATATGTATAAATTAAAAGTAAATAAATTACTGAGAACTGAAATATATGTATAAAATTAAAATAAAGACATTTTACCGATTAACTAATTTTAAATAGGTTTACAAATCTTTTACTCACATTAGTAAATAAATTACTCACATTTTACAAATTAACTAATTTAAAATACAGTTTACAAATCTTTTACTCACATTAGTAAATAAATTACTAAGAACTGAAATATATGTATAAAATTAAAATAAAAACATTTTACATATTAACTAATTTAAAATATGGTTTACAAATCTTTTACTCACATTAGTAAATAAATCATTGAGAACAAGAACTGAAATATATGTATAAAATTAAAATTAAAATAAAAACATTTTACAGATTAACTAATTTAATCATCATATAGCATTCACAATGACATTCTTTGCATGCTAGCATTACTACCACTTCCTTGCCACTCTTTCTCACTTAATTCGTTTAATTTGATTGATAGACCATTTACAACAAATAATTGTATGTACAATTCACCATATCACTAATAATCAAACACTTACAAAAACAAGAACACCAATTACCAAGCAACCATGAAATAAATCACTCAATATCAACTATGAAGAAAGTCAACATGTGTTAATGAACAAGGGAGAAAGTCTAACAACTTCAATTATCTAATATAGATAACTTGATTTCCCTATTAAATTTTCCAATTTATTTATCACAACTTCAATTATCTAAATATAAATAAATCAATTTTCTACTTATTTAATTTTCCATTATCTGCCTACAAATCACTTAAATTCTCTAAGGTATAAATGTATTCTTTCTTTATAAGCAATATATATATATATAAAAGAAAATTAAATATAATTACTATGTTCTTTTAAACTAAATTTAATTTACTCATTTAATTATCTAATTCTCTATAAAAGTAATTACTTAAAAATTCAATCTTTTTTTTAGACTGCAGGAATCGGGTAGCACGACCCCCTATAAACTGCAGTGCACCTGGTAAACTTTTTAACGGCAACACGCCTTCCGGTACCACGGGACGGGGGGAGACTAGAACTTGTGACCAGGAGAGCCGCAATGGAATTACTTAGCCAACCGAGCTAGGACCCCCGCCCACTTAAAAATTCAATCTTATAATAAAAAAGATATTTATTTATTTTAGTTTACTCATATAAGTACTAAATATTATCAATAAAGAATATATTCCTCACATTTTACTTATACTAAAAAAATATTCTCTTAAAAGAAAAATTAAATGAAAACATCTAAAAAGGTGAGAATAGCGATTATAGTGGTCTTAGAAGGTAAAATATTAGTTTACATTTTAAAACTCATTACCATCCTTTTAAATTTACATTTTATTATATTATTTTTAAGGAAGGAAGAAGAATTAAAAGAAATGAAGAGAGTATATCCCTCCTTTAATCCCTAGTGCTACGCGGACTAATCCTCCCCTTACCTATATTTTAAAAAAATTAAAAGAATCTTTCCTTAAAATGTGGAAAATATTCCCCTATCTTTTATTAGGAGAATCTTTTAAGTATGAGAATTACGTGGGGGAGGAAAGAGGTGGTGTGACAGAAGACTAAGGCTAAAGAACTAACAAAGAAACTATTTCTGCTTAAGAAATGATGAAGTAATTTGCCAGATGGTTTCAGTAGTACAGAAAGATTATTTCAAAATCCAAAATTACAGAGTTCTTCCGGCTGCAATATTTATAACTTTTACCCCAGCACAGAACATAGTAGATTTTTTTTTGTTTTTTCAAATTCCTATATAATGTTTTTGGTAAAAACTTTGAATGTTTCATTTCATCAAATTTACCAAAAATAAAATAAGGAAGTGTCTCAAAAGTTTTCAATAAACCAAGGGACAAATGGCACTTTCACAAAATTTATTTTCAACACCCGGCAATTCCCTTTTCTCCCCATTTAACCATCTATTGGTAAATCTCTTCATTTTAGTAAATTTATAAATCTAACTCTCCACCAACGTGTTTAAGACTTTGGATAATAATTTTCACCCATATTTTTAATACTTTATCGATTATCAATAGTTCACACTATTTAAATTAATTAAATCATTATTCTTTCGTAATTCCCTTTATTATTATTATTATTATTAAATTTATCCTCCCATATATAATAGCCATTAAAATATCTATTTTGATATTTTATTCAATACTTTTTTATCCCGATGTTTTAAATTTATAAATAAACTCAATTAAATTTAAAATAAATATTATTTATAAATATAAATTTATGTTTTATTTATGTTTTTCATCTTTAATAAAGGAATAATATAAGCTATTAAATTATTATCCCCTTTAAATTAATTAATAATTAATTAATAAAATACTCTTAATAATTTAACAATTTGATTTAATATTTTAATTAAATCACGTTACAATTATGAGTAACATAACCCAGACAACACCCAAACGACAATGAATCTTGACCATGTCAAATAATTGAAACACATTAATTAACCAATTAATTTGAACGACAAAATAGATTAACATTAAATGAACAATTAAAACGAACGACTCAAATGGAGTGCTACCAAGACAAGAACAAGGTCACAAGCGGATGACAACATCAGACACAGTGACGAGGTGACAAACTAGGACAAGGATACTTTCTTGTCAACTCCCTAAACCACATCATATCCATTGGGTAAGTTGGGCACGCTCAGACCCGACGATTCAGGTGGAGTCAGTGTCTGGTACCTGCAGTCTTGCATAAAATCAAGTGTCGAAACAACATATATATATTCAATGCCAAACACACCGTGAGAGAGAATTACAGTGTAGTAGGGCGCTCACAGATGAGTGATACAACACCATCCCTCTCAGCTGACTATCAAACAATAACACATCATCATAAACATCATGAAGCGAGCATTAATAAATTTACGTAACTACACAATATCGCATAATTAGGTAAAGACGAACACCATGCATCATTATATCATCATCATAAAACAATATCATGTGCATCCAAACAAAACACACAAGTCAAATAGGTGAAATAATCACCATCGAAGTCTCAAGTATGCATCAAACATAAACAGTATCCAAACAGTATCATAAGAGTAACAGTAACAAGAGAGGCGTTGCAAAACACATTTTAGAAACAAAACAAAAATATATATATTTTAATAATACATTTTTAATAATGTAATAATAATATAATATAATACTACCTAGCCAAAAAATTAATATAATCCCATAATAATAATAATAATATAATATAATATAATATAATATAATATAATATAACACAATTATAATAGTTAATATAATATATAGAATACTTAGCTTTTGGATTCAACTGTGTGCATTTTTTACTCAAAAATACATAGTTGAATCCAAAAGCTAAGCATTATATCGTTATGGATTGTGGAAAACTCATACCAACTAATATAATATAATAATAAGATATATATCGACATATTTTATATGGATTATATTTAAGATATATATTAGTGTTATTTTTCTCATAGAATAAGACATTGCTAGATAATCCTAGTTGAGACCCCACAATGGTAGTATCAGGAGAGTAGAATTTGAATTAACATGCATGACTATTAAAATACCAAAAAGATAACATAAAAACACAAAAAAATTATATAAAAAAAAAATTAGTTCTATGCTTTTACAGCACAAGTGTTTTCCCTCAGTGGCGGCCTACAATGATTGTTTATGCTTAGCCCCATGCCAAGCAACTGCTGAATGTTAACCTCATATGGTGTTGATTCTACCACTTCACCCTTCCAACAATGGAAATCCACTATCTCTTCTCCATTCACCAAGTCATTAACACGTGATGTAGATTGACAACCACCAAAACACAAATAATGGAAAGTTGTAGTTGTATTTTCTTTGTTATTTCAGTCATCATTCCACTACTAGAGACTCGTCAATCATTTACAGCCTTTGTGTTTGAAGTTTCTTAATAAGGATTAAACACAAACAAAACTACCTTCCCAATTCCCATTAAGTATTAAATGCTCAACCATTCACTTTTTGTTTAGATTAAAACTTTATTTAAATTAATTAATGAAGGTTTTTCAATAAATGGGAAACATGAGTTGTAATTTAATATTTAAAGAAACTTTTACAACTTGATATCCACCTTATTTTAATCTTTAAAATATCTAATAGTAATTTATAATCTTACTAAATGGAAAAGAGAGAGTTGTTTTAAAATATTTTACTAGCACAAGTGTTTGCCCTCAGTGGTGGCCTACAATGACTATTTATGTTAAGCCCCATTCCAAACAGTTGGTGAATGTTAACCTCATATGTTGTTGATTCTACTTCACCCTTCCAACAATAGAAATCCACCATGTCTTCTCCATTCACCAAGTCATTGATAGGATGTAGATTGACAACCACCAAAATGCAAATAATGGAAAGTTGTAGTTGTATTTTCTTTGTTATTCCAATCATCATTCCACTAGCAAATACTTGTCAATCATTTAGTGCCTTTATGTTTGAAGTTTCTTGGTAAGTATTAAACATAGACAAAACTGCCTTCCCAATTCCCATTAAATATTAAATGCTCAACCATTCACTTTTTTTTAAATTAAAACTGTATTTAAATTAAATTAATGAAGACTTTTTCAATAAATGGGGAAACATGAGTTGTAATTTAATATTTAAATAAACTTTTACAACTTTATATCACCACCTTATTTTAATCTTTAAAATATCTCATAGTAATTTAGAACTTACTAAATGGAAAAGAGAGAGTTGTTTTATTTTTTTATTATAATATAATACTACAGTTGCTTTTGGGTTCAACTGTGTGTACATTTTTTACTCAAAAATACACAATTGAATCCAAAAGCTAAGCATTCTATCGTTATGGATCGTGGAAAACTCATACCAACTAATATAATATATGATAATAATAATAATAATAATATAATAAGATATATATCAACATATTTTATATGGATTATATTTAAGATATATATACTAGTGTTATTCGTCTCATAGAATAAGACATTCCTAGATAATACTAGTTGAGACCCCAAAATGGTAGTACTTGAAGACCAGAATTTGAAGTAACATGTATGACTGCTAAAATGCCAAAAAGATAACATAAAAACATAGAATTGTTATATAGAAGAAAAATATATATATAGGTCTATGCTTTTACCAACACAAGTGTTTTCCCTCAATGGCAGCCTACAACGACTATTTACATTGAGCCCCATTCCAAGCAGTTGTTGAATATTAACCTATGGTGTTGATTCTACCACTTCACCCTTCCAACAATGGAAATTCACCATCTCTTCTCCATTCATAAGGGCATTGATAGGATGTAGATTGACAACCACCAAAATGCAAATAATGGAAAGTTCTAATTGTATTTTCTTTGTTATTCCAATCATCATGCCACTACCAAGACTCATCAATCATTTAGAACCTTTGTGTTCGAAGTTTCTAGTAAGTATTAAACACAAACAAAACTGCCTTCCCAATTCCCATTAAGTATTAAATGCCCAACCATTCACTTTTTTATTTAAATTAAATTAATGAAGGCTTTTTTAATAAATGGGGGAACATGAGTTGTAATTTAATATTTAAAGAAACTTTTACAACTTGATATTACCAACTTATTTCAATCTTTAAAATATCTAATAATAATTTAAAATCTTACTAAATGGAAAAGAGAGTTGTTTTAAATTTTTTTATTGTGATTAATTCATGGATTAATTTTTAGACAAATCATAAGATGTGGAAAAAACTATTTTATAATTGTTTTATTCAATTGATAAAACTTAAATACATAAAATCATGATGAATGGTTTAAATATTGGATAAAATATTGTTTAAAAAAAAATGGTTATTTAAAATGCGTTTTGACAAAAAAATATTGTATTTATGTATGTTTTGAAGTTAATAAAATTTGGAAAATAAAAAAGGTGGCAATGCCAAATAATTTAATATTTAATTTTTATTTTTATTTTAATTGTGTAAAATTAATTCCTTAGGAAGATTATCTATATATGTTAATTTATGGGTGTTCTTTAATTTAAGTTTTATTTTATTATTATTATTATTATTTTACAATGACAACACGGTTCCTATAGGAGGTCAGCACAATCTGTCACAAAAAAACCACAAAAATAAAACATTTTAGTAACAAAACAAAAATAAATAAATAAATCATTTTAATAATAGTAAGTTTTTAATAATGTAATAATAATATAATATAATATAATACTATTTAACCACAACACATTCATCTTCGTATATAAATAGTCAACATGGACCTAAGATAGGTCCCTTTATAATTCATAGCACATATTAAACTTCTCAACATTAATACATGATTAGGTCGGCCAGAGCTAGACAAAAACTCCAAACACATATGCAATCTATGTAACACAAAAAACTTGTTAACACATTGAATTCTCCATTAAATGACATCGAACTACTTATCTTCAACACTGCATGGTATTATAATCAAATATGAGAAAATGTGAAATCTCCCACATCAATGTACTGTATAGAAATTCACTATAGTCTTTAGATCAAAATACTGTCATTCAAATATTTCAAATGCCTTCATATATCATTATGAAATGTCAATGCAGAATGCATCTTGTAGTCTCAAATTTATTTACAAAGTCTTATAGTGATATCTTTTTCTGAGATAAAATTCGGACCAAAAAATTGACGTACAAAGTCAGTATATAAGAAAGACATTGTTACCCAAGTTACTGGTAACTGTACCTTCCCAACCATACAACCTTGTCAACTAAAAATTTATCAGTGGATGTAATAGATGTCAAGATAGAACATATTATCAGCTTTTGAACATATCTTACAAGATAAGATAATTCAGATCAAAATACTGTATCAATCAGACTTCCATTACCAAAGTAGTTGAATACTGATAAACATCAAAATTCCATTATGGCAATTATCCAAATTCCACTGTATGTTTTTGATAAGATAAGCAAGGTTTTGAAAGGACCAAGAACCTTTTACAGAGCTAAGAAAAGGACACTTCCAAAAATAAAAGTATCAAACTTTTCGAATGAAAGAGAGAAATAGCATTAGCGAAAGAACCACAATAACACATCAGAGTAACAAATAGCACCTAGATAACCAGGAGTGACAAACCACTCATAACCAACAATAGTCCTAAGTTAAAGATAGAATTGTCGAACCCCAATCCTAACACCTACAAAACAAAATAAAGAAACACATTAGATGGTGAAATTCAAGCAAGAACAAGGATTCCCCATGGAATCCATTTTCAAATTAGGAAAAGCAATGAAGAATACAATGAGATAACAATAAAAGAGATTGAATCCTAATTAAACTAGCAAACTCATAATCCCATGGGGAAATTGGTGTCAATTTGATGTGAAATTTGTCATTTCCCAATTCCTATGATGTAAGATTCATGTGTTGATGAAGAGTGGTCCACTTTGATGAAGATTGATGAATGCTTCCAAGATAAAATCTGCATAACCTAGCTATAGAACTCAATAAGATGGATGAAATTTGCTAATGATTTGAGCATAGTAAGTTTAATCAAATTTTGGATGATCAAATGAGGAGATTATCCTTGTAGAAGTTGAAAAACCAACTTCACAGTCCCCAAGAATCACCTGCAAGCAATCACCTATCACATGCAACAAATATTCAGAACAAAAAGAAGAGATGTTTTGTAAACCCTCAGAAAAAAAATTGTGCAAGCAAAAAACCAGAATAATGATTATTGAAAGTAATTGTTTTACAAATAATAAAAAAGCCTTCAAAAAGGAAATCAAGCAATAAAGCAAGAAAAAACAACCCTAATCTTATCTTGAACAAAAAGACAGCTCAACAAGATAAGGATAAGAATTAACCTAGGAAATAAAATATGCCTAAGTAAGCTTATGCTAAAGTGTAATTAAATAATTAATTACACCAACACCCCCAGATAAGTGCAACTTAAGGAGAAGAAAATTATTATGCAAAGATGAGTCCCAGAAACAAGGTCTAATCAGGTACCCATGTACAAATGCAATAATGAGGTATTGAAGGAAAACCCAGTGGGACAAAAACCCCCTACAATGAGATGATTGCTACAAAGAAGCATTGGAAGAACACTGGAACCGCAATCTGACAAGCAAGGAAAGATACTTTTATCTACAAGAAACCAAAAACGGAATCATAATAATGTGACAGCAAACCCGATGCCACAAAACACTAGAAAACTCACAAATTGGAACAACCTTAGAATCTATGAAGCAACAGTAGATGAAATAATGACAAAATCTGGAAACCGTGTATCTCGATGCTGATGCCAAACTGAGACTAAAACTCTTCCATGGGAAGGAGTACCATAAAGACTCTGGAACATTAACCATAAAAACATGGCCCTCAAACTAAGAAGGATCTAAACCAATGCAGATCAATAACCATAATCTCTCAACTGAAGTGTGAACCGATGTGAATCTGATATGTGTCAAGCTAAAGCAAAAATGTGGCCAAAAGAAACTAAGAAACCAGATAACCCATGCGAGTTTTCATCAAAACAAGATGGAGATCAAAGTGCATGCACACTCTAATCAAATTATTATGCAAGAAACCCCCCTAATGGAACTTTATCTTACTTCATTTATTACAATAACCCAATGATTGTAAAATAAGAGAATGGTAAACATGCATAAATAGAAAATAAGATGATGTGGTACTTAAATGAAGTGAAAATATTCAAGCTTCACCTTCCCAACTGCCAAAACATCCAAGTAATCTCCAAAACACCTATCGGGACAAATCCAAAATAACAATCAACCTGGGACAGATACATAAAAAATTGGATGGACAGCAAAATAGAGCTCCTCAATACCTTTCCAACGCCACAAAGAAGACCAAAATTGGAGATCATGGAAAAAATTTATGAGCTCGGAAGCCATAAATAAACATCTGACTTCAAATAGCAATAAATGTAGCTAAACAGAAAAATACTAAAAAATAAATTGCACCACTAGAAAGTGTTCTGATACCATGTTAGAAACCAAGATATGAAATGCAAACTAGAAAAAAGCCTTATATAGAAGAAGAAGAAGAAAAAAAAAAGGCAAATCTTTGCAAAAGATGTGCAAAATAATATTATTTAGGAATTTTTAATTACAAGATATAATTTGTTTTATAAAAGCAAAGATGCATAACCCTAATCTTATCTTGAGCAACAAGATAGCTCAACAAGATAAGGATGAGAATAATAAACCTAGGAATTAAATATTACCTAAGTAAAGTTATGCAAGTGTAATTAAATATTAATTACACTAACACCCCCCCATAAGTGAAACTTAGGGAGACTAACAAAACATGCACCTAAAACTAAGATGAATGCAAAAAAGCATGAATGAATGGGTCCCAGAAACAAGGCCTGATCAGGTACCTGAATACAACCAAATCTCTTTTTGGAGTAGAGTTTTTCCCATGAGGTTTTCTCTATTTCTCCACTTTACAGAGATTTGGTTGTATTCGGGTACCTGATCAGGCCTTGTTGTCGGGACCCATTCATTCATGCTTTCTTGCATTCATCTTAGTTTTAGGTGCATGCTTTGTTAGTCTCCCTAAGTTTCACTTAGGGGGGGTGTTAGTATTATTAATATTTAATTACACTTGCATAATTTTACTTAGGTAATATTTAATTCCTAGGTTTATTATTTTCAGCATTATCTTGTTGAGCTATCTTGTTGTTCAAGATAAGATTAGGGTTATACATCTTTGCTTTTATAAAGAAAATCATATCTTGTAATTAATATCTTGAATAATATTATTTTGCACATCTTTTGCAAAGCTTTGCGTTTTTTATTTTTCTCTTCTGTGAAAGGTTTTTTTTCTGGTTTTCATTTTAGATCTTGGTTTCTAACAACCTCTTATTTATAGATTGACAAGTTGAAAGCATGCCCAAAATAGAGCAATGTGGGACTAAGAATTAGCCAATGGCAAAGTGCCACTTGTCAACTTGGGAGTGGATAGAGGATGTGCAAGTTTTGATGATTGTGCCAATAAATGCATATTTTTGAATTTTAAATTTGTTGAAATGACATGTAAGAGGGAAGGAAAAATGCATTGAATGCCACTTGGCTCAAGGAAAAGGACATGTAAGATGGAGTTAATGCCTTGTTGGAAGGACTTATCCCACTTGGAATTTGAATTCAAATTTGGGGAATATTCTTCAAAAGATGTTTTGTTGAAGAAAATAGAGATTTAATAAATCAATTAAATCTATTTTCATATGCAAGTGGGAAAAGCTAGAGGATGGGACATGATATGGGATTAAATTAATCAAAGTTAATTAATTTAATGAAGGGGTTAAATGATGTGACTTATTTATGGATTTATTTAAATCAAATAATGAGAAGAATGTGATAAGAGATTAATTAAATAAATATTTTTTGATTTATTTAATTGAAAGAGATGATGATAGATTAAACTAAATAAGGTTTTAATTTATTTAATTTAATAGATAGACTTAAGAGATTTAATCAAATAAAATTAATTATTTAATTAAATAGGATAATTAGATCAAAATGGTTAATTTAATTATCGAGAAGAGGTGATTTAATTAGATAACTAATTTATTTAATTAAGAGAGGAATATTGACGAATTTAAATAGATAAGGGCATTTGATTAAATGGTGAGACCGAAGGATGATTCAGGATGAAATGATGTTAGTGGATAAGATCAGATGCACAATGTCAATCAGTACATTTTTTGTGTCTACATTTTTCCCCTCTTTGAAGTAATACACTTGTTGTATTGGTTCAAAGAATAACCTTGTCATAATCAAAAGTCAAAATTTTTCTTTTTTTTGGATGCCCCACTGCTGCCCTAGCGAATGAATAATTACACTAGTATACTGCCCCCTCGAGAGATCGGGCGAAGAGGTTTGATTTGAGGGTCGATCTCTCGACAAAGAGGTTCAAGATCAATTCAACTTGAATATTTGATGTAGATAGATTTGATGATGTAGACAGTCATCATCCATGGGTAGCCTCATGCCTATTTTGATATATTACACCCACTTGATCCTGATTTGTACCATGACAATTACATTATTGATGATATAAATGAGATGATTATGATGTTTATATGTAATGGATGATATGATGATGCATGGATAATATGGATGCACATGATATAATATGATGATGCATGGATGATTATGAAAATAGATGATAAATGTATGGTTTATGAGATGTTTATAATAACCAATCTATATTATGCAATGATGGGGATGAATACATGTGGTATGATTAATGCTTTCTATATGATATAATATTCATTATGAAGTATGTTGACGATTTTTGGATGCAAGATAGATGCAATGATGATGATTTATGATTAACTATCATGGTACCCTGTTAGCACGAAAAGAAAGAGATAGAAGAAAATAAGAGATTACAAGACATGAGATGATGATAATGATGATAATGATCATGATTACTTGTCGAGGAGTTGGGATTTTCAAAGGGCCAATTACCTTATGTTTGATAACACACGTAGGCACAATGCATTAGGGTATAAAGAAACAAGATGGCGTTGTACCTAGTGCGATGGACTTTGACTTGACAAACATATAGGAGTATTCTTGTTCACACTTGACATATGGAAACCTTACTAGGATGTACCTAACAAAGCAAGTATTCGCCAAGTTATATTACAAGAACGTCCAACAAGCACAATAGATAAAATATAATGATCATTTCCCCATTCCTTTTTCTCTAAATTGTTTTGATTAGACATCATCGAGAGGTCATTGGAATGGGCACAATAAGATAAATCAAAAGAAAAGATCAAGTACACAAACAAGTCAATGTTCTTCATACCTACAGCCAAAGGGGTGTGTTTTGATAGGATAAGAATCCAAAGTGATATCCAAAATGATGCCCATTGTTGGAATGATATATCCTAGGACATGCATTGTATAGGATGATGATGGTTTGATAAGTTGTTGATATAAGGTTGACTGACATGTTTGAAAATGATCAAGAGTTTGATTTTGCGTTTAATAGTTTGTTTCTTCGATTTTGATTTTGTGTTTGAAGTTTTCTTTTTTGTTGATTTTTGTGGTTGTTTCTATTTTTTTTTCCAAAGGATGAGGGTGACGATCAGTTTATTATGGATGATTGATTATCGTGGGTGAAAGAAAGATGAGACATATGGGTTTTTTTTTTCAAATATTTGGATGTTTTTGGAGTTTTGACATGTTTTGAGGTTGTTTTTGGTATTTTCAAGATTTTACAAATGTTTTGATTTTCAAATTTTCCAATGTTTTTGGAGTTTTATGAGATTTTGTGAATGTTTTTGGATTTTGATGTCTCAGGGGCTGATCAAAGATTAGCCTTGCCTACGTTTAAACTCAGAGACAACGTAGTTCAGATAACCATGCTTTTTTATTTGTTTTGGGATTTTTTTAGTGTTTTTGGATTTTTGATATGTTTTGAATGTTTTTTGGATTTTCTTGGTTTTTTTTAATGTTTTTGGATTTTTTGCATGATTTTGACGATTTGGATATGGATGTGTGTGATGATATTAGTGATCTATTTTGGGATTTTGTTGAAAACCAAGCTAAGGTTGATTGATTGAATCAATGGATTGATGATGATAACATTGTTGAGGATACACAACAATGCAAGGACAATGTTAAGTAACACAAGGATTAGGATGGATATCCCAAGATGATGAGGGATTGATGATGATAACATTATTGAGGATACACAACAATGCAAGGATAGTGTTAAGCAACACAAGGATATCATGAGATGATGATTTTTTGATTGGATTTGATTGATTAGGATTGATGAAGCTTGGTTTGGAACAAAAGTTGTTGTGGATGATTTGATGTGATGTTTGAAGTGAAAATTAGATGCAACTGATATTGGTTGATGTTCAATGAAAGATGAAGCTTGATAAGGAATGTCTTCTCATCAAAATGTGTCATGGGCTAGTGATTTGGTTTTTTTGCTCACAAGTGGTGGACCAATTTGATTTCAAAATTTCCAATGTTTAGATCACCACATAACTTGGAGGATATAGACCAAGATTTATTCTTGAAGCAAGATGTAAATATCTACCCTGAGTGTCTAGCAATGTATTGAATACCATGGGTGGATGTTTGGATAGGTGTATGGATGGAGGGATATGGATTATCTTGTGATAAGATAAGGTGTTCAGATAAAGAATGCTCATTTGGATAATGCTTCATGGTTTAGATAATGTTGGGTAGGATAGGATCAATGAAAATGACCCATGTCAAGATGTTTACTGTAAGAAAGTGTAAACTTTTACCAAGATCAAGATAATTTGGACTATGGATGCAGATGGATTGGATAAATGGTTCATGGATGAAATGAATTTATTATGCATGAGATGGATGGAATGTTGGATTTATTATGGATGGGATAAGATGCTTTCACCTGAACTAGTGCACGTAGATGCTTGATTCTACACATGATGCCTATTTGCCATGTTTTCATCATGGTACCTGCCCAAAGCACTGCCCATGCGATTTTCACTAGAGGACAATTTTTTTCTTCACTGTTTTCAATCCTTTTTCTAATTTTTTTGGATTTTCATATTTTTTGTTTTTTTGTATTTTTCTGTGAAAGATTTAAAGCTCATGCTGAACCACAAGGTGTTGCTGATGTAGATGCTTATGTCATGATGTGTCATTGATATCCTACTTGAAGAAGTTGCTTTGCTAAGCTACGTGCACTTGAATGCAACTTTTGGGATTCTTGATTTGCTTTATTGATACCAGGGTTAACTCTATCTCTATGTGCACATCACAATAGAGTGCCTTCGGAATCCTTACGGTGAAGGGTTGTTGCCAATACCTGGTCAATTTGAGAATTGGATATCATGCGTGGAGGCGTTGATGGAGTGTGTTTAGGGATAGCAAATGGATTGGTTGACAGTTTGGAACCTTTGACTCTCCAAAATTGGGAAGATGAGCAATGATGGCTGGATACAGAAGTGTGCATGGAATTAGGACCAACTGCTTGATATACTTTGTACGTCGTTTGAAAATCCTGCTTTTTATTTTTTGGACATCTTTGATGGATAATTTTCCCTTTTTTATTTTGCCCCATAGTTTCTTTGACTAATGGAGTTTGATAGGGATAATCTTTCTTTGTATTCTTTGGTATCCATGTGTATTTGATTTGTGCATTATTATTCTTTGCTTCTTCTACTTTAATAATGTTTCTTGTGCTTTGATTCAAATCTTTCTTTTGACGTTGGTCCCAATTCATGGATGGGGTGATGGGTGGATGAAGATTCATGATGTAGCTAGTTGTAGTATTGGCATCAGTTTCATCATAAGGACTCTTCATGCTCCCTATGTTGATGTTTTCCTGAGACATAGTTTCCCCCAGTATGGTGGTAGTGGCACCTTCATTCCTTGATTTTGCTTGTTTTGAGATGTCTTATTTGGTATGCATTCTTTGATAGATAACCACTGCAGATGATGTTATTTTGATTTGTTGCTCTACTGACTTTGGTATATCTTATTCTGTCTGACCTGTTTCTTTGAGTGGATACTACTGGATATCTTCATACATGATGTCCTCAATCTGAATTTGGGATATATCTGATCCTAATGTTGAAAAATTAGTTTGACTATAGGAATCACTAACCTTCTATTTTTGTGTAATAATGTGAGGAGTAAAGGAATCATTTTTTGAATGAAGATCATCTACGTGTCCATCCAAAGAAAGCATCACATGGGTGTATGGAGGAGTATGTGCTATGTGGATATGATCATCGTGTATAGATAGGAGAGTATCCATTAGACCATTGTAGTAGCTTGGAGATAAAAACTCTTGATCTTGAATGATTTCAGAATTGCTTTCGACATGCTTTGGATCGAATTCTTGACATGGGTCAATTTCAAAGGATGGATTGCTTACAAAGGGTTCTAGGATATCTTCATTAGGAATGGAAAGTGGTTTACTATCATCTTAATCTTTGAGTGGGCTTGGATCAAGTGTCAAGTTGAAGATTCCTTCAGTATCTGTAATCATGAGGTCAAAGGGGGTCAACATGTCTTGGAAAGGACCATTTCTAGACCTTGGTGAAAGATTTTGATCATGCTTTGGAATAAATTCTTGAGATATGTCCGTTAACTCATAAGGAAATGTAGAGACATTTTCAATATGATCATTGGTCGATGGATCGTAGATTATGTCCATGGGATCAAATAATTCTAACACTCCTTGAAATAGATCACTAAAAAGTAGCTCTTGATGTATGGTGATTTGATCATTAGCTGGGGTGGAAACATCTCCAAGGTGCTCATTGATGGAGATATCGTGATCATTGTTTTCAACAATTGAGGTCGAGGGATTTTCAATGTCTTCAACCATAGGGTCAAATGATGTTGACATTTCTTGAATTGGATCATTGTTGGTGGATTTTGATCATGATTGAAAAGTGATTCTTGATATATGTTAATTTGATCGTTGGATGAGGTGGAAACATCTTCAATGTGTTCATTGATGGATAGATCTTGACCATTGTCCCCAATAGTGATTATCTTTTGATCAATAAGGTCTTGGATGAGATTTTTGAGTCAAATACAACTTGATGTTGTGTGTCCCTTTGTTTTGTGGAAATCACAATGGTGCTCCTCGTTATACCCTAGTAGTTTAACTAGGGGTTCTTAATAGTTCCCATAGATGGGGAGCTTGATGAGATTTTCTTGTACCAATTGTTGCAAGACTGATTTGATTGGTCTCCCAAGTGGTGTGTATTTTTATTTGTTACTTTATGAGATTTGTACTTGACTTTCTAGTGATTGATTTTGGAGATGTGGTGATTGATCTTTGAAATGTGGCAATTGATCTTTGAGATGGGGTAATTGGGTTTGTTGTTGATGTTGTTGATCTTGATATCTAACTTCTTGACATTGGAGATATTGTTCTTGATGCAGTTGTGGATACAAATCAATGATTTGATGACATGGTTCAATCAATGGTAGATTACATTGATTTTGGAGTAAAAATGTCTCTTGTTTCAAGGCTTTAGTTAGTTTTTCAAGTGAAGCAATTTGGTCTAGTAAAACTTGGTCTTGATTTTGATCTTGGCACCCTTGATATAGTTGATTTGGATTTTTTTTAAGTAGATTTGGAGTGTGTACTTGTGGTGTTTGATTTTGGACAATGTTTTTATTTGGGATGACACTCAGATTTGGCATGATAGGTTGAAATTGAGCATTGTTGTGATTTGGAATCACATTGCCTTGATTTAGGTAACTCTAATTTTGCATGGTGTTACCTTGACTTGGATCAATATATGGAGTTTTCATCATCATATTTGGACTTTGAACAACATTTGTGTGATTCAAAAACATATCTATCCCAAATTTTTCCAAGTTTGGATTCAAAATGTTCATGTTTGGTAAAGTTGTACTTGGTACATTCACATTTGGCATGTAGGAATTTGGTGGGATAATGTTGATTTGTGGAAGACTTGTGCATTGAGTGTTTGGTTGATAGATTTGTAAGTTTGGATTTGGATATAAATCTATCATTGAGAAAGTTGTTCCAAAATTTTGATTGGGCATACTCACATTTTTTCTACCATCAAGGTTTGTAGGAGATAATGATCCCATGTACGGATTATATAGATGTGAGTGTTGATAATCAATTGGAATTGTAAGGATTTGAAAGTTCAGTTGACTTGGATTACTCATTATGTATGGATCAAGTTTATATTCCATGTTCTTCTTGTGTTTTGACCTTGTTGACCTCTAAGGTGTTTAGGACCAATGATGAGATGAATGATGAAAGGGGTGAATGATATGGGTGTTGAACGTTTAGGGACTTTGTATCAATGCTAGACTTAGGGCTTGATTTTGATTGTTTGAGTTATATAATGAACTTGTAAACCCTAAGATGTTAGATATTATCTTAGGATGTACTTTTTCAAAGGGGTGTTAATTTAACTAGAGGTATGAGAAACGATGCATTCCCATACTCCTAACTAAACAAGGTGATTTTGATTTTGATGATTTACCCAAGTCTAGAATGGTGTTTCCAAAGCTCTAAAGTTGCTTGTGGGATGGGATGATAAATGTTTGAAATGGATGAAGTGTTTGATTTTGATCCTAAATGAACCTAAGAATGACTTGTTTACAAGGCCAAGGTTTTGAAGAACATGTTTTTTCCTTCAAACCAAAAGATCAATGTTTGCTCAAAAGACCATAAGACAAAAGATACACAAGCACATGTGTGGGGTTCAATTGATTTCATCTTGATTAGTGAATTTCTTTTACCACAAACACTTCTTTGATTAGGTTTTCCAAACTAGATGTCCAATGTCCTAATTTCTTCAAATCCCACAAAGTATGTTATGTGTAAATTTGATGAATCCAAGGCAAGGGTTACCTATTGTTGATCTTTAGTAGTCCTAATGTTCATTTTAAGCCTTTGCAAAAATTGAAAAGGTTTTGTTTAAAAGCCCAAACGAAATTAGTATCCTAAGCAAGAAGAGATAACAGTTTCCTAAGAGTGTTAAACAAACACTAAAGTGTTTAAAAACACTTTGATTTCATGAAATACCATCATCATGCTTCTCTTTCTTTTGTTTTTTAATTGATCCAACCTACAAGAAAGAAAATCAGTCAGATTCTACAAAACACGGAGCTTAAAAAGCAGAAAACAGAAGATAAACTTATCATTTGACAAAAGGAATGTGCTAAAATGAAATTCCAATTTTTTACTCCCTGCCAACGGCGCAACCCATGACTATGTCACAGTTTGATTTCTCCAGCGGTGCTGTATAGCGCCGCTTACCAATCAACGGTGCTCTGTACCCAAACCAGTGAGCTCAAATGCATCACCCTTTTCACCAGTGTCGTTTAAAATTCAAATTCAAAAAAATTAGGTGGGAAGGATAAAGTGTCGTAGTTTGGACTTTACAGTGGTGCTATATGGTGACGTTGGAGAGCCAACGGTGCTAAACAGCGACATTGAGTTTCTAGCGTTGGAATTTTCCTATACACAAAATAGAAACGTGGAATTTTTAGAAAGACATGATTAAAAATGAGATGAGGCCCTCCTTCTAGCGCCAAAATGTCGAACCCCAATCCTAACACCTGCAAAACAACATAAAGAAACACATTAGATGGTAAAATGAAAGCAAGAACAAGGATTTCCCATGGAATCCATTTATAAAGTTCAAATTAGGAAAAGCAATGAAGAATACAATGAAATAATAATAAAAGAGATTGAATCCTCATTAAACTAGCAAACTCATGATCCCATGGGGGAATTGGTGCCAATTTGATGTGAAAATTGGCCCTTTCCCAATTCCTATGATGCAAGATTCATGTGTTGATGAAGAGTGATTCACTTTGATGAAGATTGATGAATGCTTCCAAGATAAAATCTGCATAACCTAGCTATAGAACTCAATGAGATGGATGAAATTTGCTAATGATTTGAGCATAGTAAGTTTAATCAAATTGTGGATGATCAAATGAGGAGATTAGCCTCTTATTTATAGATTGACAAGTTGAAAGCATGCCCAAAATAGAGCAATGTGGGACTAAGAATTAGTCAATGGCAAAGTGCCACTTGTCAACTTGGGAGTGGATGGAGGATGTGCAAGTTTTGATGATTGTGTCAATAAATGCATATTTTTGAATTTTGAATTTGTTGAAATGACATGTAAGAGGGAAGGAAGAATGAATTGAATGCCACTTGGCTCAAGGAAAAGGACATGTAAGATGGAGTTAATGCCTTGTTGGAAGGACTTATCCTACTTGGAATTTGAATTCAAATTTGGGGAATATTCCTCAAAAGATGCTTTGTTGAAGAAAATAGAGATTTAATAAATCAATTAAATCTATTTTCATGTGCAAGTGGGAAAAGCTAGAGGATGGGACATGATATGGGATTAAATTAATCAAAGTTAATTAATTTAATGAAGGGGTTAAATGATGTGACTTATTTATGGATTTATTTAAATCAAATAATGAGAAGAATGTGATAAGGGATTAATTAAATAAATATTTTTTGATTTATTTAATTGAAAGATATGATGATAGATTAAACTAAATAAGGTTTTAATTTATTTAATTTAATAGATAGACTTAAGAGATTTAATCAAATAAAATTAATTATTTAATTAAATAGGATAATTAGATCAAAATGGTTAATTTAATTATCGAGAAGAGGTGACTTAATTAGATAATTGATTTATTTAATTAAGAGATGAATATTGATGAATTTAAATAGATAAGGGCATTTGATTAAATGGTGAGACCGAAGGATGATTCAGGATGAAACGACGTTAGTGGATAGGATCAAATGCACAATGTCAATTAGTACATTTTACATGTCTACAAGAATAACAAAGCCAAGAACCAAGATCCAACTCTCAACATAGCAAGCCCTAAAGATTGCCTGAAACAACTAGGCCACACACCACCTACAATATCTACTTTGCAATAGACCTTTTGTTCAAAATAGAAAAAACTGAGCCTAATAGATTCCCACCAAAAGAGGGGTAAGAATCACAAATATTTGTATAGATACGTTCTTCCAATTGCACCAACCAATCAAACACCAACCCCAAAACCACCTCAAAAGGATGGGGCTCCCCTCTATAGGAGAGGAAGAAGTGGGGACCAGAACTACCAAAGAAACCTCCCTCCAAATCAAGCACACTCCACCTTAATAGGAACTATCAAAGGAGAGAAGCACTTCCCACCATCTCTACAACCTCCAACTCCACCTCAATAGGAGAGGGCTCCACCTTAATAGGAGAAATATTCACCTCTATTGAATACAACATTTGTATAACATGGTAGCAAGCAAGAACTCTAGTAGAATAGGAAAACACCTCCTCCCAAGGCATCTAGATAGAAGAAACAATAGGAAGAAACACAACAACCTCCTAGCCAACAACATAATCAGCCCAAAACATTGTACAACTCTCAGCTCCCTCCTCAGAAAAAGCACCATCCACCATAAGGGGAAACCAACAAACCAAGGGAACCCCCACAAGTAGAAAACCCATAGCAAGCCACAAAGGAACCCCTTCAAGGAAAAAAGAATAAACCCACACATGGAACATGACATCTCCAAACCATGCCATGGTAGTCAGTAATAGAGAGAGAGAGAGAGACAAGCAATACCAACATAGGGCAGAGCCCCCTCCCACAACCAAACACAAGCACCAAAGGGAAGAAAAAAATGAGAGAGAAAAGCAAGATCCCCATCTCCAGTGAAGAGAAGAGCACCAAAACACCACCAACTGCCACCAAAACCAAGTCCCCATGAAGGAGAACAAGAAATATGGGTTGCAACACCAAATTGGAGCACATCCACCTAAATAAGGAGAAAGGAAAATAACAAGAATTCTTAGAAAATAATCCCATGGCCATAGTCACAAAGCCAAAAGACTGAGATAAGATGATTACCCCCAAGAACCACAACAAAAAGACAACAAATAAGTCTAGGAGAGGCACCAGCAAAGATAATCCAGACCAAAAGGCCTCCAAACCATAATAGAGCACCAACCCCCACCAGGGAGGAATCATTGATTTCCCATGGAAAAGCAAAGAACACCTCCAAAGAATCAAAGAGAGAGGTCACAAAGAGTGTCGAAACACACCCAGACTGCATAGTCGAAAGCAAAGAGACACCTAGGCCATAGATAGCCGAGGCCCAAAGGACACACAACACCCTACCTTTGTAGAAAACTAGAGCAACCACCAACATTCTCCAACTAATTCCTATCAATCAGAACTTTGGCATATAGCAATGCTGAAATAGGGACCCCATCCTCAAAATCCAACTCCCCTAGCAAAGACGAGCAAAAAAAGCCGACAAAGATGAGACACTTTAGAACCAAAGCACACTACAAATCATTCCCAAGAATCACTCGAGAAAAGCAATGCAAAGACCCGGAGAGCCTTCCCTACACACCCAACCATCCAAAAACCAATGGAAGGATGTGAAAACACTAGCCAGAGGCACCATCATCATCCTCATCTATGTTGCCATTGCCCTCCTCAGTATCAGAATTCAAAAAACTTCCCTAGTGCCCTTTCCTACTCATTGTTATCACCATAAATTCCATTGTATGTTGACATCAATGAAAACCACTCAATTTCCAACAAAAAGACCCTAAGGTTGACCATTTTTTTTAAAAAAAATTAATCAAATAATTAATTAATATATATATATATATATTAAAAATTGAGATAATTAAATAATTAATTTTTATAGATGAAAAGAGGAAATATTAGCTTAATTAAATAGATAAAGGAATTGATGAGAAAATGATAAAATGAAAATATGGAAATGCATTAATCATTTTTAGGTGTCTACACATACTTATTATTGAAACTCAAAATATATATGGATACAAAAGTGTAAATTAGACATATTAATAAGAGCTCAATTATCAAGCTCCATGAAAAATAATTTTAGTCCTTTAAAGAAATACATTTTTTTATGATGGATTTTATCTCATCCATGAGTATATTTTGCTACTCAATATGGGAGCATGAGCCTATGTTGATACATCTTTCGCTTAGAGTTGAGGACTAAGAGGCAATCTCTATGAAAAATACTTTTAATTTTTTAAAGAAACATATTTTTTTCTCTTTATGAAAGCTTTTATATCATCCATGAGCTTATTTTGCAACTCAATACGAGAGCACAAATGTATGTTGATACCTCTTTCGTTGAGATTGAAAGACAAGGGTATCCATTATGTTAAAATTAAACACAACATGATCCTAGCCTCATCCCTTATTACATCAATAGATGTAACACTACAATGGCAACACGGCATATAGGTGGTCAGCAAATCTGTGAAAGAAAAACTAAAATCTACTTTCTATTTTCATGTGCAATGATTTTTACATCAATAGAAATAACAATGCTACAATGGAAACACGACATATAAGTGGTCAACAAATCTGTGAATGAAAGATAAAAATCTACTTTCTATTTTCATGTGCAATGATTTTTTATTATTTTTATGTTGATAGACATGGCACTATAATGGCAAGATGACATATATGTGGTCAAAAAATCTAGTGGTTCTTGTAAAATCCACGGCCATTTCCATAAATTTTACCCCTTGTGCCTTTGACTTTCCTCCATTTCATTTGTTTAGGGTTCAAAAATTACATGTAGGGCTTAAACCCTTATATCCTAAAACCCTAAACCCTTGGCATGCATTTTATTTTAAATTCATGTTGGCACACCGACTTAGGCTTGACCCTTTAAGTTATGAATTTATGTCATTGTTTCTCATTTTCCTAGCCACGACCCCTTCTAAATGTTTTATCATTTTCTCTAAGTCATGGGTTTTCAAGTTTTTCAAACCTATGTCGTAGAGTTTTGTATTTTCATAACTTCCCGACATGAGGTTCTGAGGTTCAAGTTTTGGGTGACTTGGCGATCTCCTAGCTATCGGTGATTCTTAGTCGCCTATGTTATAACTTTTGTCTAGGCTATCATTTGTTCACCAGCCCCTTTACCTTGACTTTCTGGTCACCACTCTAGTTGAAAATGCTTAATCTTTTCCTAAGTCACAGGCCAAAAATATTTTTCGTTCCCCTTAAGTCTTATGTCCTAAGGAGGCCCCCTTTTTAATTCATGACTTATACGCATGTGCGCATTAACCTTTTAAATATGCAAGTGGTCCCTTGATCGAACAACAGATGATAAAGTGAAAGTGTGGCAGAAAGCATGATCGCACGGTGGTTGCACATCCCACAAGATTGCTGGTGGGACTCAATCAAGACCCGTGAGGTCTGCGAGGAACAATGGAGATTAATCCATGATGGGAAAGATCATATGATGTCCGCACACCTTGCAAGGTTTGTGTGGGTCATTTTCAGGCTCATGGGATGATCGAATTTTGGACATGTGTCATGGTAGACCCCATGTATGGTGAACAATATATGAATGTGCTCAATGGTGGAGATTTGAACAACCATTAATCTAGTGGTTAGGTTTTAAAGTATGGATAGTGAGCGATGGATCATTTGATCTTGGTGCAAGTCAAATGGATCGAAAACCATAATTCAAAGTGTGATTTCCCAATGGTTAGTTTCTCCTATTCATGGGTGTTGACTGTACTGTTATGGCACATTTGTTTCTCAGTTACCAAATTGATTCTAGATGGTTGGAGATCACATCCTTGTGCTTCTTCCAAGGTCAAAGTGATTGTTGAGCAACACCATTTATTCCTTGAAGTGTTGTAGTGGTTTTGGTCATGTCAAGGTATGTTCTTCCTGACTACAATTATGGATTTCCCAAAGGTGCCATGCCTATTTTTTGAATGCCATCAATGTTGGAATGTGCTCGAGGTGTCAGGGGCCTTCGTGGCCACTTGTTGTTTTTAATATGATAAGATTTAATCCTTTTTGTAACTCTAATTGAGTTAGGGTTAGGGTTTGAATTTCAAATCTAAGTTATGTCTGCACTATAAAGGAAAGTTTTGTTGTTTTTGTACTATTCAGACTTCTACTCTCCAACTTGAGTGGTTTGGTGTGTGTTTTCCTACTAGATTTTTCTTTTATGCTCTTTGTGATTTTTTTTCTTTGAGTCAATTTGAATAGGGTAATTCCTTTGTACATAGATAGGGAATGTAATGAGTTATGCTATGTAATAACAATAGATGACATCCATACAACATTTGTATTCTACTTCATTATATATGTCAATCTGTATGTTCTCCAAATATTATATGCATTATCTTTTGAATCAATATAATCAAGGGTTGTGTTGATGCTTCAAACACATTTGTTGTTTGAGTTATGTTTATGTTTTCCTATCATTCAAGGAGTGGTGTAATTTCTTGAATAGAGATAACGAGGGTAATGTAGTACAGTGTGGGTAACTAACATGTTGATTGTCCCTTTGTTGGTTTCCAGATGCAAGGTAGTAGGGTTATGAGAAGCCATGGTTGGTTTGTTGTAGGATTTCATTTCATTCCTAACTTCATGTGGATTAGGCACTAGTCAAGGAGATTCACAAAGTATGAAGCTAGGGAAAAATCAAATATTTCAATTTAAGAAAATTTCCTGCTTTCTTAGTTTAGATTTGCTTTCATGTTTTCCCTTTCCACACTACCACAAGTCACTTCTAGTAGGGAGAGTTGTGTAGATGATTTATCCCATTGAAGGCCTTCCACCATTGTAGAGTGATGATCTACATTAATGTATAGGGATACCCAACTTGGTCCTACAGAGCCTAAAGTGTAGAGGAGAGGCTTGCCAATTAGTCATCTCCTATTCATTGGCCACTAACCTAGGGTATCTGAGTATAAGGAGTAGCTACCCTTTAGGAGATGCTAGACCATCAACTAGAACCTCCAACAAAATCCATGAAAGAAAAACAAAATTCTACTTTCTATTTTCACATGCAATGATTTTTTATTATTTTTTTAATTATTTAAAAATTGGATAGTATCACAAAATTATATTTTTATTTTTTTTCATCTAATAATTCATACAATAACATTACAAACCATGGCATATAGGTGGTCATCAAATCTATGAAAGAAAAACAAAAATCTACTTTCTATTTTCACATGCAATGATTTATTATTATAGTCTTAATTATTTAAAAGGTTTTTGATAAGGAAATACAAGTTTTGAAGGGACCTCAAAACCCTTTACACAGACGAAAAGCTACAATAAAACTAAGCAACTAAAAATAATAGCCCAAAAAACCAAAATGTTGACAAAAGATAAAACAAAAGAAACCCATTAGCATACTAACAACAAAAAACATCAACACCCAAGTTGATTAAGCAAAAGAGACAGTAGCAGCTACAACATTTTTTCCAAGACATTCACCGAGGCCATATTCTCCTCAATGACCCCCTCATGCATTTCCACAACATCTTTGAGCTCATCAAAAAAAGTAGCAGCCCTTTTCTTAGTCTTACTCCTCGTCCTGAGACGCGGTCTGACCTACACATCCTTTTCTAATGCTGGAGTAGAATCCACATTTTTCTCCACCAGGTTTGAGCAATTAACATCATCAATTGCATTCTCCATTTCCCCCAACTCCAAATATTTACCTATCCATTTCAATGCTTTCTTGTTTAAAACGGAAAGACCCTTAGCAGTTGTCTTCAAAGAATTATTGCTAATGTTAACCACGGTTTTCAAATCCTCTAACAGCTTACCCATTCTATCCTCAATACTAACAACTCTATCCTCTGAAATTTTATTGACCATCATTTCCAAAGAGGAAATCCTCTCCTCATGAGAAACCCCCAGGCGATCAACATCAACAACTAGTTTATCCAACATAACATTCATAGTTTTCACCTTACCTTTTATTGCCCATTCCTTTTGATTGCCTCAGATCATTGCCACACAGATGTCCTACCAATTTTTAACCTAGATATTGAGATCCTTCACCTCAGAGAACAACCATGTCACCAGAGAAAGAAAATTTCATGTTCCATCCTCAACCATCTTGCAAAACATCCCCATATTTACCTCATCCCAATTGATAGGAGGCGCTTCATTCAGCTCCAAGTTATGACCAGGGTCATTTCTACACTCCTCTTTCTACTCCTCATCCTCTTCAATAAGGGAGTCCTCAACCTCGACCACCTCCACCTTAATCATCTCCTTGTCAGGAAAATTAGCCAAATCATCCAACACTTCAACCACTCCATCTTCTCCGCACTCTAAACAGGATATACAGGATGATCCAGAATAGAGTCATAATCCTAAGAGTGATGGACTGACTCTATCCCCTAAACCTCCATAGGCACGGACCTGAGCAGTAGCTCACCCACAATAGGATTAATCTCCCCAACAAGAACACTCTTAATCACTCCCACATCTTCAAGAACCTTGACACCAGTCGCAGGGGAGTTCTCCACCACACCGACCTTCGCAAGACTAAAGTCCCCAATAGGGGAATTCTTCACACTGTCCACAGTTGAAGGAACCTCAACACCAGTCATAGGGGAACTATCCACCACACCACCCTTCCCAAGACACAAGGAGGGCTTCACACTCAAGCCAGGAGCATTCACCTCTTTCTCCAACTCAATCTTTCTCTTTGTAGAAGATTTATCTTTCCTCTGGCTTTTAGATTTCCCTTTAGAATTCTTCCTTACAAACTTCACCGTGCCTTCCCTCAATTCCACATTAGTCTCATAGACCTTAGTCCACTCTTCAAAATCATTAACCCCTTCCTTGGACCCACCTTCATCCAAAAACATATCATCATAATCTAAGTATTTTTCCTCAGAACTACCTTCCCATTTCATAGTAGAGTCCTGAGTATCATAACCAAAATTCTTAGCTCCCTTCTTACCAAGGGTTTTAGGGGAAATAGGGATAAATTTCAGCTTAATATGAGTGAACAACATACTCATAATACCTTCATGCAAAATGACCTTCGTAGGGTTTTTACGGTGATCTTCAATACTTTTTTCCATTGACGATAAAAGTTAAAAAGGAAAGGAGACTAGCTCCTTATGACGGAAGTGATTCAAAAGCATAAAATGGTAACTATACACAATAGATAATCTACCTTCAAGCATGAAGTAATGAATTAAGGCTAGCATGAGATCCCTCTACAATGGTTTCAAAGACTTGCGAGCATAGTCACCACTCCCAACTTCCTAGAGCTTTTTCTTCTCATTGAATTTGAAAAAATTTGCAAAGGCTTTCTTGGCAGCAACCCTATCTCTATAGAATTTCCTCCCAGAAACCAAAAGGCCAGTGACCTCTACTATAAAATCCTCATCAATTTTAAACTCCACTCCTTTATACCACATAATCCTTCCATTCCAACCTTTCACAAAAAAACTTTGAAGCATCAAGATCAGGACCTTGAATTATTTGCAGGTACTGTGTAACCCCGCCCTACTCCAAGTGCTCCCACACAATTGCATTACTCTGGAACTCCTTACGCAATCTTGGTTCAATTCTACAATGATCTCCACCCATGGCAGCATGAAAATAGCAGGAACCCAACAGCACCAGAAAGTTCAGTAAAAACAAAATGAACCTAGCTCTCCTCAAAACCACGCAAATAACACCCACAATATGTGTGGGCTTGTTCTTCAAATTACTTCCCAATGTAAGCAGCTAGGCCATCATTTTACGGAAACCAAAGATGTAATGATGAGACAGATAGGGTGAAGGTTCAATGTGCATAAACCAACTTAAAAACATAATGGAGAACATTTCCCCAATATCAACCACCTTAGAAAGAAGCTACTTGGTCTTCATTGGAAATATATTTAAGATTGAGAGGTAAAGATTCAAAGGAATCCCAATCATATTTAGCCACCACTCCCAAGTTGGAAAAACCGTCAACCAACATATTAGCTTCTCTAAAAACATGAGAGATTCTAATCTCCTCAAAATAATTAATCATGGAGATTGATCATTAATAAAATGAGCTATAGGCCACAAAGGTAAGAATTTCTTCAAAATAAAATTAATAACATTAAGCAAGTCCCTCTCCAACCAAAGTTTAGAAACCCCTTGATTCTTAGCCAAAACGAGGCCATGATAGGTTGCAGTTGCCTCTGTAAAGTGGTTTGTCTGAATTCCCAAATGGAGCACCACCGTAGAGACAAACCTACCATTCTCATCACGTAACACTCCCCCACAACCATTAGGCCCCGAATTTCCCTTAGAAGCTTCATCAAAATTAACTTTAAACCACCCAAAAATGAGAGCCTGCCACTGAACCCCCTCCCTGGGTTCTTTTAACTTCTTCAATGGATTGGAAAGGTCACAAGAGAGATTCCATATTTTACCCACAAGTCAATCATAAGGGGAAACCATCACTTTCATGTTAAATGAAGGGATCAGCAAGAATTCAGACAGGAAATTCCCCTTAATAGTATCACATATGTAGGAGGTATTTTTCCACAGCGTGTCAAATTATGATATTGCTATCAGGATTCAACCGTGTAGTTTCGAGTCAAACTCATTGACCCATGTTTCATGAGTAGTGGTTCAACAAGAACCCATCTCTCATGATATCGAATGGCCCACTTAGCACTCATTGCATCCTAGGTGATGCTCCACGGAGGTGAAGCAGTCCGTCTCGAGGAGGTCACCCATCCAGTCTTGCTCCGGCTCAAAGCTTAACGAGGAGTTTCTCAGGGTTAAGCTCGGCGAGATGCTAAGAATGAACCATTGATATCATGAGAGATGGGTTCTTGTTGAACCACTACTCATGAAACGTAGATCCAATAGTTATTCAACTGGGATGAATCTAATATGTATCATAATTGACATCTTGTCAGAGAAAAATACCTACTATCAATTGATGAGATAAAGGGGCTCTGTAATGAATGGTTCATAAGGCACAACACTT
>VDFB02373365.1:260522569-260566208 GCA_007258455.2 Sequoia sempervirens
TTATAAATTTAGCTAATATTATAATATATTAATATTATATATTAATATTATATTAATATTATAATATTATATTAATATTATAATATTATATTAATATTATAATATTATATTAATATTATAATATTATATTAATATTATAAATTTAGCTAATATTATATTAATTATATATAATTTATTATGTAAAATTTAACAATATGGCACTACAATTTTCATTTTAATTGACATAGTCAATACCTAGCCAATCAATTGGAGAAGTGAGTCGTGCACCAGGAGGAAAGGTTGTAGGAAGCCTAGGGATTGAGCTTGCTTGGCTGCAAAAATTGGAATTTTTGTCACTTGTTTTTCGATGAAGGCCTCTGCATCTCATCTGTCGCCAAAATGGTTTGTATATTTCATCTGAAATTTATGAATCAAAGTGCTATAGGGTTTTTTATTTGATTTGGTTTGTCTTCAATGTCGGTGGCCCATTATATTGTGTTCATTTCACCTTAGTGACTATACATTTTTTGAAACATTTGATTGAATCAATATTGTGCATTCACATTATACTGTGGTGTCATGTTTCTTCCTTTTCATACTCGGCCTCATCACTAGGTATTGCAATTTTGATATTTTTGGCATTCTTAAATCACATGCTCTTTCCTTATATGGATGCCTCTCAAGTTATGGCATTGCATGGAGCATGGAAGATTCATATGCCACAAATTCCTTTCCTTACAAAGTTACTTGCTACTATAGTTTAATACTCAACACCTTTTGAGCACTCTAAAAAACACAAAATACTCATTCGAAATAATATTCAAGTAACATTTCTACCAAGAAGATAATATTGTCAATACTTGTCATTCATTACAAGGTATTTTTATACCATACCTAACATTGAGTTTGATTATGATTAGAAATGTTTCCATGACGTGAATAGAAATTATTCTCCATTTCTCTACAGTTGATTTTTTCCTTTTCAATAAATCTATCTTACACACCTATTGCTATAATCATGGTAAAAATTCCTTTTCCAAATGGTTCTTGTGCCTTGTCAATGTATCTAAATCTATTTTTTAGGGAAGGAAATAGGTTTGAAAACTTCATTTGGTCCTCGCTACTGGTTTAGCAACCACATGAAAATTCCTATGACTTTTGACCATGTCCACCTTTGCTTGGATCCTTGCCAAATAATTCAGCAACTACTTGTTGAAATTTTGGCACCCTTATCATTCTCCCTAATAAGACTTCATCTAAGTCTATGGGAGTCACCCTAGCATCTTTCATACAATCCTTATAGGGTTGCCTTGTTCATTCTATCAGATTATTTATAAGAATTTCAAATTTTGAACGAGTCAAAGTAACATTTAAATGTTTCAACCAAAAGCATCTGTTGTGATGAAAGGCGGATTAATGTTTGTAAGTGGTAGAAGAAATATCTATCCTATCATTCTCAGTAGCTACATGCAACCTTTGGATAGCAAGCCTATCTTTTGATAAATCAATGCCTTTATAGACTTCTTGAACTCATATATTTAATTATACCACTAAATACCACTCAAAACAAAACAAAAACAACCAAAGCATTTTTCATGCATGTCTACCAAAGCATTTTAACAAACAGTTGACTGCCTTGCTGCTATGGGCTAAAATCCTAAAACAAGTGCTTTTGAAAAGGCTATGGGAAACAATCTATCAAAGCATAATAGCAATATCATAGACAAGGTAGTGAACTATTTGGAAAAATGCCTCAAAGAACTGTGGTCTCATGGTGATGGAATGCCATGACAAATGCTTATGGCTATGGATTGTCATGGCATTCCATCTTCATGAGACTACATTTCTTTGAGGCATTTTATCAAACAGTTCATTGCCTTGCTATGCTATCACATTTTTCATAGATGACTACCAAATAATTTTATCAAAAAATTCACTATCTTAATGCTATGGCTAAAAGCCTAAAACAAGTGCTTTCAAACAAGCTATGGATGCTTGGAAAAAAATTGTCTAAGCATAATAGTAATCAATAGCATAGAAAAGGAAATGAACTGTTTGAAAAAATGCCTCAATGGTGATGGAATGCCATGACAAGCCATATACAAGGCAGTGAACTATTTGAAAAAATTCCTCAAAGAAATGTAGTCTCATGGTGACGGAATGCCTCAAAGAAATGTGATCTCATTGTGACAGAATGCCTTAAATAAATGCCATCACCATGAGACCACATTTCTTTGAGGCATTTTGTCACCATGAGACCACATTTCTTTGAGGAATTTTTTAAAATAGTTCACTACCTTGTATATGGCTTGTCATGGCATTCCATCACCATTGAGGCATTTTCCATCACCATGAGACCACATTTCTTTGAGGCATTTTTTCAAATAGCTCATTTCCTTGCTATGCTACGACATTTTTCATACATGACTATCAAAGCATTTTATCAAACAATTCACTTCATTAATACTATGGCTAAAATCCTAAAACGGGTGCTTTCAAACAAGCTATGGATGCTTGGAAAAAATTTGTCAAAGCATAATAGTAAGCAATAGCATAGACAAGGCAATGAGCTGTTTGGAAAAATGCCTCAAATAATTTTGGTCTCATGGTGATGGAATTCCATGATGAATTCCTATGGTTATGGATTGTCATGGCATTCCATCTTCATGAGACTACATTTCTTTGAGGCATTCCATCACCATGAGACCACATTTCTTTGAGGCATTTTTTCAAATAGTTCATTGCCTTGTATATGGATTGTCATGGCATTCCATCACCATTGAGTAATTTTCCATCACCATGAGACCTGATGTAGAGTCAAGGTGGAGAAGATTCAAACTAATCAGACCTCATTAAAACATCAACCATTGAAATCACAATCAACCACATTGGATCAATTAACTTCAACAAGGTTAAAGACTCTAAATCTCATAAAGTAGGCTTATATTTTAGAGAAGGCCACTAAAATACCATCTCAACACTAATCTAACATCATTTCAAACCCCAAACACCTTTCCCAATCCAAACATACAGGGTTCCTTTGCAATTTCTTGGAGATCCTTCAGACTACCCTGCAAAAAGGCTACAAAATTAGCCCTATTTTACAAACATACTACTCTTTAAACTTCTCTAAACACCATAAACTCTTGGACAGTCATAAAAAATTCCACAAAACTCCCAATTTCATAAGTTTTATATAGGTACTTGACCTCTAAGCCTCCATTCTTCAAAACCCTCATTTCCCTTCCAAATACTTAGGGTTTTTGAGTTCTCAACCCTCTAAAGCCTTCCAAGCCAAAACAAAGCATTGAGAAATTTTATTAGGGTATGCACACACACAATCAACCTACTGTTGGCTTCTAGACACAGTAAAACTCAAAATCATCACTTTGGTTCCTCCATTTCAGCCCAAAACCTCATATTCATAGCCTAAAGCAACATCACCAGCCCCATGAACACCTTTCCAATACTAAAAAAGTTGATGAAACTTGAAAAATAGCACATTGTAATCCTTTCCTCCAAGCCACAAGTCATCGCAGTAGGAGGAAAGGCTCCATTACAAAATTGATGTTAAACTCAGACCATGCTGGTCTATATAGGTTGAATCAAGGAAAGTGAGTTTTCTTTTAATCAAAACAAACAAAAGGAACCACAAAACCAATAATGAACCAAGTTAAGACTTTCCACAATAATATTTTATGAATTTCCAAGTATGGGAGGCCTGTATTGGGCCGTACACAGGAGAAAAAGACTGAAAACTCAAAAAAATTGTTAATATTCTACAATTTCAATGTTGGGAAGAGCATCAAATCTTTCAAAAACTATTATTGAACCCCATTCGGGCTTGAGTGATGTGTTTTAATACATTTCAAAAGATAATCAACTCCTTTCAATGCCCATAACCACCTTGTAACCATCAAACCCCTATTAATCCTATAAACACTAGCATTTAACAAAGGTTTTGCTTAATGAGCTTTATCATGCAAATTTACTGTCCTAAAGACCTAGGAATATTTAGACACCCTTATTTACCAAAAACATGACCTTTAGAGTCTTCCTCATCATTTCCATTTACATTTTACATAATTTTCCTTTATGGCAACATTAACAATCATTTGATTCAAGAGTGCTCTTCTGCACATTTGACCACCTTAGCCCACAAATTCCTAAATACATAGAAGATTGGTCTGTTAGACCTTATTTAGAAAAAATAAACTTGAAAACACTAGCATGAACCTACTAGGTACTCAAACAATCAAAAATGGATATTGTGGTGTAAGTGCTCCTACACCAAGACCACATTTCTTTGAGGCGTTTTTTCAAAGAATTCACTGCCTTGTCTATGCTACGACATTTTTCATACATTTCTACCAAATCATTTTATCAAACAGTTCACTACCCTGCTGCTATGGCTAAATTCCTAAAACAAATTCTTTCGAACAAGTTATGGATGCTTGGTAAAAAATTATCAAAGCATAATAGTAAGCAATAGCATAGACAAGGGAGTGAATTGTTTGAAAAAATGCCCCAAAGAAATGTGGTCTCATGGTGATGGAATTCCATTGTGCCATGAGACCACATTTTTTTGAGGCATTTTTTCAAATATTTTATTGCCTTGTTGCTATGGCTAAAATCCTAAAGTAGGTGCTTTCGAACAAGCTGAACCACCTCACATGTGCACCTGAATTATGTCTATTAGTGTTCTAGCGATGAAATGATAGATTAATCATAATGTCACCTTGGGATCACATCACCATGAAATAACTTCATCCAACATCCTTATGAGTGCAGGTACCACCAAATAGGTATTTTTCATATCTTTCTTCCTCGAGCAAGGGAAATCCAGGAAGAGAAGAGGAAAGTGAGACATGTAGTAGGTCTAAAAGAGGGAGATCAACTAGAGGTCAAAAGATTAGAAGAAAAATTCCGTAGGAATTTTTTCTTGCTAAATAGGGGTCATGTTCTTATGATGATGAGAGCATAAGTGACATTGAGGTGCCCTTGAGGTACAAACATCTATGGAAACAATGGGTACCCAGGGAACTTCCTCCAATAAACACTGATTTTTGTGTCAACGAGAGGATATATTGCATAGAACCATCATCATTACATGGTTTGGGCCTATTTTACATGGATGACATAAAGGTTTGTTAAAAAAAAGTTATTGAATTGATGGAGTATGTCAGACCCTATTACAGTTACAAAGATTGGATGCAGCTGGTTCGATATACACGAGGTATGCATAGGTATGCATTGCCAGCAAATTATATACAACTAAAAGATAAGGATCAAACTAAAGGAGTGGTTGTGTACATTGATGGAATCCCAAATGCATCAGGGAATATTGCAGGGTTTATAAATATTACATGACTTGGGTCAACAAATAAGCAACCCAATTGCATATTCGAGGCACGTGAAGGAAACTGTGTATTCGTATGTGCGATAAAATCAATAACTGCAAGGAAAGAGTTGCTAATCGATTACAATTTGAATCACTTAGATACAAAAACGGTTACTATGGGGATGGTATGTACTATATACCATTTTACCCAACCTCCAATTAATGACTCCAATATACCATTTTATTATTATGTTTTTTTCGTAAGTCTATTGGTTTCATTTTAGTAATATTTTTTTTATATTTAATTTTTGTCACAATGGGACATTGATCATACGGGGAAGGCTCCAGCCCAAACCACAGATTGTGATGCATCTTCAGGTGCTTCTACCCAACAAGTTTACCTCATTGTAATTGTACAAATTAGATACGAGAAAAATCTTTTATTACTATATTTTTTTCATAAGTTTATTGGGTTAATTTCGATAATGTTTTAAATATTCTTATTGCAAACAACTGATCAAGGAAAGGCACCTACAATAGAGGAGAGCATCAATAAGGTCGAGGTGCAGTCATTGTTATTGGATGATGACATCGCATATTCAAAAAACCCTCTTGATATGATAAGGAAGACACAAAAATGCAATGAATAAATCCTTCAATTGTTATTCATAGTGCCTCAAACAAATGAGATAAGAGAGAGGGTTAAAATATTGACTGAGGGAGTAAAAAACTTGCAAGAAAGTTGTCATGAGGTCTTTAATTATAACATAAGTTCATTCATGTTTTTTATAATTTTTAATCTTTTATGTCATGAACTAAATATGTGTTGTTTTTATAGGATTTTTGTGTCCTCATGATGTTGTTGCCCATGATCAGGGTACTGCATGTGTTTCCTGTGGAGTAGGGGTTGGTACAAGTGTCCATCCTGATCTTCTTGCACATACATCACATCATCTGACCCCATCATCCGTACTTATATTGTCAACTGAAATTTCGGCAACACATAGCATGCACGCATCAGGTAGTACTAGTGATGCAGAGGCCACTAGTACTGGTGATGTTTTAGCAGCATTTCCTGGATCTTCTCGTATTACTAGTATGGGAACATTTCTGGTCACATTTTTGGTGACCGAGGATTTCGTTCCCATAAAGATAGAGAAGGTCCCAGGTAATTTAAAATGTTTTAATTATTATTATATATAATCCAATTGAAATTTACTTATTGATCACTCTTTTTAGACTAATGATCCCATGATCATTTTGGAGGAAATGATGCTTTTTATAAATTTCTAGGTGATATAACATTGGAGCTCTTTGGGCCCACCATGCATACATGGTGGAATGCCCAAAATCAAGATTTAAAGGATGAGCTCATTAACCGTTTAGTTGTGTTGTTCGGTGATAAAACATTCAACCAAACCATGGTCCTTAAGAAAGATGGTACATATATAAATTATGTGAGGGACCAATATAGGTCACATTTAGAGAAGAACAAAAAGTATGAGCACCCCTCCATGATTTTGGAGAGGGAGTGGAAGGACCTGGTGTCGGATGGAAAGGAGAAGGCTGAAAAGAAAAAAGGAAAGAGTACACCACTAGGCCAAGGAAGGTATGTGATACTATCAACAATGTAATTATATACTAATTACTCTTTATTTTTACATAATCTAATGTATTTCAAACTTTTCATAGGTTGTGTTGATGGTGTTTTTGGCACAACAACATGCAAACAGAATATTACTATTTTGTTTCTCCTAAAAGAGAAAGGCAACACATGGATGCCTTAGCTCCCAAGGTCTTTGTAGTTGGTTCTCAATTGTGCCGATGTTACTTAGTGGTCAATGCAACAGTAATATTCAAGGGGCCTGCTGGTGTTGAGCTTCTAAATTGTTCTAAGATCAAACATGAAATGAAACCTAATTTAACTGGGGTTTTAAAGAAACAACAAAAGATAGATCAGGGTTTTGAAATAGAAAAGAACAATAGTTCATCCAATTTTAACCAAACTTGTTAACTTCAAGGAATTATAAACTAAAACTGTAGAACAAAGCAAACTTGTGATTGACACACAACCTCTTCCATTCTCAATGCTAATTCGAATAACAGACTTTTTAGCTACCATTTAAATAAAACACAAATAACCTTTTATTCCTTGAAGACCTCACAAATCAAATGATCAAATTAAGAAAAATATCATTCAGGAACACAACATGAAGTAGATTAAACTTTGATTGTTTCTACTGTTATTAAAATAGATAAACAATATTTACAAAGCTAGCACAATCACCAGTGTACAGAGAATCTGAGTCTCCAGATTGTTTCTAACTACACTAAGAGAACTTGGAAAATACATTACAATTTGTATTGAAATCTTACTGCTAACCAAGAAGACAAGAGAAGCTCTTATTACTAAGAATCAAGATACAACTCTCTCTCCTTCTGTTAACTGAATAACTCCTAACAGTTCTAACTCTAAATGGTTCTCAGTCTAAAAGTTCTCTAACCTTGGAAGTTCTAATCTAGAAGTTCTAACACTAAAAGTTTTAACCTTCACCAAGAGGAAAGAATGCCTTATATACTGAATGTACCAACAGGAATGTGTTGTCCCCCACACTAGGGTTTACAAAAATATCTGCAAACTATAGGAAAGTCAGCCCTCAGATCTTTTGAGGAAAGTCAAAACTGCATTCAATGTGAAGCCCTGCTGTCCACGCTGATGAAGGATTTCTACCCTCAGGAGAAGCCCTTTTAGATCTTTTTGGCAGCTGCAGCATTAACTTTCCTGTCTTCATGTCCACTTTCAAACTCCATTGGGGTCACCTTGAATGCTCAGAATATCACCATTAAGACCGATCTACCTTCCTTCCAGTAGTCACCACAGCTGTCTCTGTGAGTCATAGTTTCCTTCGGCCTCCTTCATGTCCTGGATATTTCTGCACGTTGACCATCTTCTAGAAGCACCATCGGACCTCCTTACAGATTTGAACACCGTCACCTAAGCTGATCCCTTGTCATCTATTCTCAGAATAAATCCATCTTATCTACCTTCTGTTAGTCTTCTCCACAGGGGCGGTCAATCAGTCAAAGGTCCCTTTCAGCTCCCTCTGATTGGATGAACCGAGGCCACGCAGGATCTTGGGTGGTCAAAAGGTGGTTCGCTTGGCATCGCATGTCAGTGAGACACCCTTGGTGTCTCCTTGATGTGATTTCATCCCCCAGCGGCTATCGGCTAGACTTCACTTGTTCGGCCAGAGGTTGTGGCGAGTCCCTATCGATCATACCAATATCCTTCTTCATATGGAGAAATGATCTTCAATGTCAGGGAGACCATCGTTTCTCATTGTGACCTCATGGCAAAGTCCCTCATTTGTTTGGGGCTGATTTCCTTCTGTCCTCCATGAGCTCCGGTCTTCCTATTTCCGTGTGACCTTCCTTCTTCTCTAAGAATTTTTGGTGAAGGCGTGATCCTTTGCCAAGCTTCATTTCTCTTTTGGTGGGTTCCCTTCTTCTATCGGCAAGAGATCACACAGTTGGTGAGACCTCTTACCTAATTATTTAATTTTCCCCGAGTCCAATGTATTTTGGTGAGACAATCCGTAGTCGCTCAGACCTTATAGCGAAGAAAAAATCACTCGCCGAGCTCAATTTTCTATCGCTGAGATCTCATTTCATCGGAAGGACGTTATAGTGAAGCTAGACCTTTCACCCCGAGCTTGTTTTGTATCGGCAAGACCATCACTAGTTGACGAGACCTCATAGCAACATCAAACCTTGGGCGAGCTCATCTTAGATGTCAGGGAAACTTTATCATGTCGGGGAGACCTCACAATGACATGATCCTTTTCTGGCTCGGAGCTCCTATCGGCAGGACATTTCAGGGTCACTGAGACTTCTCAGCGAGCTCCGATTGCTACACCAATGCCTCTTCACTTCACCGAGACTTCCCTGTAATCATACCAATTTATTTTCTCTCACTCCACATGTGTCGCCGAGACTTCTATGTTTCACTAAGACCTTTGATCGAGTTCCCTATGTCATATCGAAGACTAACCCTTCGGTAAGACCTTTTCATTTCAGGCAGACATCCTACCGAAGGAAAAATGTCATCGGGCTCAGAGCTTTGGTGGGACCCTCCTCCATTATCGATAATAGATCAAATTTCATCCAAACCTCTTAGCGCATATCTTTCCTCTCCCTAAAGGGACATTATGTTAGCGTGACCCTTCGTAGTCGCTAAGACCTCATAGCGAACCCCCTTCGTTCTTTTGAAGTCTTCCTGACCTCTTCCTATCCTCCTCGAGCTCCGCCCTTTGGTTTTGGCATGACTTTCTCTCTTCGCCAAGACCCTATAGTGAAGACATGATCCTTTGGTGGGTGATATTGTTACCAAGACCGCCCTATAGTCTTGCCGACATGAGTTCTTTCATTACATGTGCTTCGCTATAACATACCTTTTTCGGGAAGACGTCCTATAGATACCTCATGTCCCGGTGAAAGCTTTACTAGTTCATCCTATTGTCGTTGTGACATACTGATCATCTCGTTGAAGACCATTAATGGAATCCCCTTTGTACTGTGTCGGTGTGACCTTTCATAGTCACCGGGACTTCTCTCTGAAGAAAATTCTCTCACCGAGATGTAGCACTTTATCGGAGGTCGGTGAGACACATAGCACTCAGGGAGACTCTCCACTGAAGACATAACTCTTACCGAAAGGACTTGTTTGTTCTTGCTAGTCGGTGGGACATTAGGCTTTTGCCAAGACTCTACCCCAAACTCAATATCTCCTACCGACATGCCTTCTCCCTGCCGCCGGTCGATGAGACCGAAAGACCTCGCCAAGACCACATGTCAAAGAAGATGACTCCCGCCGAAGTGTTTAACCCTTTTTCTTAGTCGGTGAGACTTCGTGAACTCGCCGAAACATCTTGGCGGGGATAAAACCTTATGCCAATAGGAAATTCCATGTCGCCACGATGAAGACCTTGGTCCTGCTGATAGATGCCTATATGTAACTTCCACTCGCCATGACATCCCTAAAGTCTTGTCGATAGGCAACATAAATGCAGATTTGAACAAAACGAACCATGGGTCAGGGAGATCATGACAACCTTACGCTGATAAGATCCATAATGGGGAGTATTCTGACTCTTTGGACTTCAAATAGTCAAAGCCAAGCCACCAGTCGATGAGAGTCTAGAAAAGTCTTACCGACTTTTTCCTTAGCTGATTTTCATAACCAACTGGATTGAAGAATGCACCCCAACTGAGCTCCCTTGACAAATATCATTTTGTATGTGATTTAATCCTGCATTCAACAAAGAAAAAAGATCACACAAATAGAAGCTAATCAATCAAAATCATCATTAAAATGAATCCTATGTCAGTAGGGTACCGTTAAATCTTTGAACAAAATGATCATACCAATAGTTCGGGTTTCAGGCCGACCCACGGAACCCAAGCTAGGGAGAAATTTCGGAGAATTCTGAGCTAGGTGGATTCCAGTGGAATAAGCATGAAAACACCCATTAGAAACTTAATCCGATCACTATCAATCAAGGAACAACATGCGAGATCTTCAAAATAGCATAAATGAATCTTAAATTGCATCATCATTTACTAACCAGTCCTACTTCTCCATACTTCCTCACATTTCAACAGATCCTGGGGAAATCCACGCGGGACATATTTCCATAAAGAGAGAAAAATCGGGAAAATCTGGTCCACGCGGAATTCTGCGAGGACCAAAAAAATCCCGAACAACAATGCTTAGCTGAAGTTCGAGTGAGATCCGGGAAAATCCAGATGGGAGGGAAAATCCCAAACTCAGGAGAAAACCCGAATTCCAACTGAGGCAGAACCAAAATTAACTCAGATAGATCAAAAGTCAAAATCAGGAGGAAAACAAAGGAATTCCAAAAAGGAAAGCAAGTAACCACAAGCAAAGAAAACAAAAAAAAGAAAGGGGGACAGACTATGTATAATCTCTTGATTTTTGATAAGTAATACACCCCTTCCCCTACTCAATCGGTAAGGTCTCCTGTCGGATCCCTTCCCGATGGAGTAGGGGGTGGTGTATTGGTCAGCTTGTTGGGTTGGCCGTAGGGGAGGGATCCCCCCAAGGGGATCCCTTCCCAGAGGCCCCCCCCTTCGGTCCTTGCTTCTGGCAAGTAGGTCGGTGGGTTGGGTGTAGTCCCCAGAGGGGAGGGATCCCCCCAAGGGGAGCCCGACCCGAAGGTACCCCCTTGGGGCCTTCCATCCGGAAATAAAGATTGGTCGTTGGGTTCCGGCCAGCCCATCCATCCGACCATGACTCCATGGGCCCGGGTTCTTAACCCCCCCACCATCAGGGGGTTCTGACCTGAAGGCCCCTTCCCTGTCCCGATCCTGCCATCGTCCAACCCATCCATCCGGTACTAGGTGGGCCGGAGGGTAAGGAACCCCCCCACCAACTGGGGGTTCAAACCTAAAGGCCCGTTCCACCGATCCTTCCACTTTCCCCTAGGTCCCATTTTGATCCAGATCAAAGTGGGGTGGTTATGCAAGGCATAACAGGTTGCCTGACACATCGAAGGCAACAAAGGCAAGACTAGAAAAACATGGGCAGCACAAACTTGGCTCTAGTGGTTATATGAAATTAGCCGCAAGAATTGTAAGTATCAATAAAAGAAATATTGCATCCAAATAATAAATTGCAAACAATTTTGGTTTTATCACACCATAGAAGCAAAATTCATGATCTTATGCAAAAAGGCAGGGCTCTGAATTCAATAGAGTGCCCATAGAAGAGGAAATGAAGATTGCCTTCCAACATGGCTATGAAGTCATGGTTGAACACCTAAAATTCTTAACTGGGAAAACACAATCTTCTACTGCATCCAACATGCAGGTAAATAAAATCAATAAATTTTATTTACAATTAAATACTTGTGCAATCTATTCAATATTAATTTACACCATAAAGTAATTATGTGCCTATTTTTTTTAAACAAACAAACAATGATAATACTGCCCCTGACATTGGAATGCATCCTGGTGAGGGTGGAGCACAACCTGGAAATGAAGGTCATGGTGTGCATCTCGATACTGGATGTATTCATGTGCTATACAAAACACAGTATGGATTAATACAATTAAACATTTTTAATTGCAATTGGTGTATTAATTAATGTAACCTTTCATGTTTCAACTTTAGAGCATGTAGAGCATGATCAACATGTTGAGCATGATCGGGCTAGAGAAGATTAGGAGCATGATGTGGCCCCATCAGGTAAAGAGGACCACTCTAATGTTCTTTTAAACATTTTTAATTGTAATTGGTGTATTCATTAATGTAACCTTTTGTGTTTCAACTCCAGATCAGGATTTAGAGGGTGTTCAACATGTTGAGCATGAGGCTATATGATAAGATAAGGAACATGATGTGGCCCCATCAGGTAAAGAGCACCACTCTAATTTTCTTTTAATTAATAAAATACTTGTAACAATAATAAAAAAACATATCACTTTAATATTTCTTTGTTATTACAGCATACCCCCCTTGAAGTGGCCTCCACATCATGATCAATACATGACTAGGAATGCATTAATATCATGAGAAAAGGGTGGAACAACTAAAGGGGGGACAAATGATTTAGAAAACGATACTCCACTTCAGAATTTTTTAGCTTCAAAATTAAAGAAACAAAAAAAAAAGTGATTGTAATCATATTATGACAACCATATTTTTTATAATATGTAAAAACTCAATGAATGAATGTTAGATGTTAATGAATGAATGTTATATGTTAATGAATGAATGTTATACGTTATTAATGGATGAATGAATGAATGTTATATGTTATTAATGGATGAATGAATGAATGTGAATATGTTAATGAATGAATGTTATATGTTATTAATGGATTAATGAATGAATGTTATATGTTATTAATGGATGAATGAATGATTAATGTTATATGATCGGGTATGGGGAATTGAGAGTGATGTGAGGGGGGGAGGGGCCAAATGAGCTTCCACTGTCATGTGGTTGGCCTTGTTAAGTAGAGAATATTAAACTATTCTCGAAACAAAGAGAATCTCAATCCAACTACATCCAAGTATCTTTTTAAGTCCTCTATATTTCATCAATCTCTTTACTATTTGAACCTCGTACAGATGTTTTACATGAAGAACCCATTATTGTGAAATGTGCCTCCAGTTGAGTAAACTGAATCCATGCTCTACATCATAATTTCAAGTTGTTTACATTCCAATGTTCTGAGTTTAGTTTGTTTTTATGGCTTTGTATGAATACCACATTGCGTTGTGTGTGGATTTGGTTTCAAAGCTCTGTTTCTTCTATTTTTAGTGGTGACATAACTCTAAAATTTTACTTTTTGTGCATAACCGGTTAGTGGAAAAATTGATAGCTCTAAAGGGTTTAGAGGCTTGATTGAGATAGATACACAGATATTTAGATCTTGTTTTTGATGGGAGGCTTCCACTTAACCATGAAATTTTGTACCATCTGTAGATATGCAAAAATTTCTCTACTTACATTCATTCAACTTATTGTCTTCCCCTCAAATTTATGCATTCATGTGTCATTTGAGAGGGTAACTCCATAAAGGTTTTGTCACAATTATAGAATAATGCATTAGCTTATGTCCATCATGAAAAATAACAAGGGTTATTATGGGGAAACTTGATAGGAAATGAGTAGATCCCAGAGTATGCTACATGCCTTCATACTACAACCTTGTTCATGATAGAAGATTCTTGTTTTGTGACATGGAAAGAATATGTTAAGTGATTGACAGACCAAGGATAGTGAACTATGTAGGAATAAGTGATTGAGAGTGAGTAGGGGAGGCTTCTTTAGATGATCAACTAGATGATCAAACCACCAACTTAGCACAGCTCTCTCAAATACTCTTTAAGTGGACCTTTCTAATCCACTATTCCTTCAAGGAAAAGACCCAACTCACCTAGGGTTCTTGTACTCTCACAACCAAGAGGGTTTGTAACCACTTAGATCATGTCAAATATTACCAAACCAAAACTTAACACCCTAATTTTTACTTAGGAAACTCCATTTTCTCATAACTCTAACCTTTAGGCCTCTTTACCCTTTTAACCCTTGTAGCCTTGCTCGGTAGGACAGTCAAAATAAAATCCACATACAAGCCTATTCTAGGCCCAAACCACTCAACTTAGACAGGTATTATATGCCCCTACAAGGCCTCAAAACGTTCCTTCATGAAAGTGAATAGATAAAGAGCAATCTACCAAAACAATGCTACTCCAAGAGGCCTAATTGGTTGGCTACAACAAGACAGTTGACTATCTTGTGGATAGCCTTGTTTTGTGTGTACTTCCTCCTATCTTTTCTTTTTTGCACTTCTAAATTCGTTGCAACAATCAACAAGCATGGATTCAAATGTTCTAGTTCCTCTTCTAATTCCATTTAACTTCCATCAATGGAAAACTAAGGTTCAACTAATACTAAAGAACAAGAGGTTATATAGAGTTACAATGGGGGTAGAAAAAAAAATACAGATGAAAGTGCTAAAGTTAAGTGGTTCAACAAGGGTAATCAAGCTTTTGGATTCTTATTTTATATTGAAGCAGCACAGGCCACCTTCCGACTTGAGTTCATAAATTGTATTGATGAGTATATTGTCTTCCAATCTTTGGACCATGAACAAATAAGTAGCATTGTGAGATTACAGGTATGTAGATCATTTTTTTTTAAAAATAATTATCATTTCTAAAGTACAAACAAAGGTATAAAATTTGTCTGATTAGTTAATAAATAATTTATTTGTGACTTATAATAACCAAAGATGCACATAAAATAGTATAAGATCCAAGTACTTTAGGGAATTCATAATAGGATATGCAGCAAGGGGGTAACTCAAGTGCTTAATACACACTATTTTTTTGTTTTATGCATTTTTGTAATCTACTTTCTATGATTCATAGAAATTAATTTTGGGATAGAAGCAATCAACTCCAATTCTTGTCATCCTCCATTTTTTTTAAGTTGCAGTGATTTGGTCAAGAAACCTTGTTTGCTCCTTTGTCTGAATGCCATGTTATTGTGCATTAACTCCTAAATTATCACCATTAGGAAGCTTTATATCTCATCCAAGCATCTTTAGCTAGATCACAACATCAGTTATGTATTTTTCCTATTATATCTTTTGTTATATGATGAAGAGAGAAAACTCACTCTTTTGTTGTTGTACAATGTGAAAGAACCCCAAAAGTTTTCTATCCCAAAATTCCATCCTCTTACAAAAAAGAGAATATATAGCTTTTCAATATGTTATTGATTTATAATTGATTCTTGAGGACATATATTAGGGAAGTCAGCATTCCAATGGCCACTAAATAAATAGATCTTCCATGTAATGCTTTCCCACTTCAATTCCTTCTCAACCTTCTCTATAAATACATACAGAGTTTCAAAATCTTTAGGTTTATCAACAAATTTTAGAGGAAATTTCTTCCCTAATTCCTTCTCAAATACAACCACCATTATTATTATCATTTACAACCCTTGTGTAGTAACTTTGAAACTTGGTAATTTTATCATTATTTTCTTTTGAAGTACACACATGCAAAATAGTTGTTTATGCACATAAGAGATAACAAAAGTAACCACATGTCAATTGCATACAAATTGATGGGGAGAAGATAAACACCCAAATTTATTGAAACATCATTAGCATATCCTACAATCATTGCATTCCAAGAGGTGACATCTCTTTGAGCCATTCCATCAAATATTTCACATGCTTTATCTATACTTCCACATTTTGAATACATGTCTACTAGAGCATTTCCAACTATAATATTTAACAAAACTCCCCCTTCCACTATGTTATGATGGATGTCCATGCCCTATTCCAAAGCTCCCCTTTTGGCATAGGAAGGGAGGATGCTCACAAAGGTTGTTGAATTTGGCTTTACACCAGCCAATTACATTTGCTTTAAAATTTCTAAAGCCTTTTGAAAAAATCTATTTTGTGCATATCTTGCAATCATTGTAGTCCATGAGATGACATTTCTTTGAGGAATTTTGTCAAATAGTTCATGTGCCTTGTCTATGCTTCGACATTTTGCATACATGTGCAATAAGGTAGTTGCAACTACAATTGATGAAAATTCTCTATCCTTTATGTTTTGATGGATGTCCACACCCTATTACAAATCTCCCCTTTTGGCATAGGAAAGGAGGAAGTTGGAAAAGGTTGTCAAATTTTTCTTTACACTAGCTAATTATGTTTTTCTAGACTAACATGTTTGCAAATGGAATTAAAAAAAAAATTAAAAAATTGCACAATTTCATCAAAATTTTGATAAACACGTCATATGAAACTTCAAAAATGACTAACAAAATTGTTGTAGCTCCAAAAAAAAATTTGATGTTATGACATGCCCCTTTCGTCGCTATTTCGACGATGTTCTGGTGGTGCTCCGATGTTTTGGCTGATTTTTCCTGCTTGTTTACTAGCTAATGTTTGTCGTTAGATCAACACATGGTTCATCGAAAGTTCAATGAACACCCCATCACCTTTACCGTGGCGACTACCAACAAAGTCACATTTTTTCGATGTTTCAAGGTTTTTTGGGAAAGCAACGAAAAGGTTTTGACAAAAATTATTGTAGTGGTTTGTCGGTGTTCCAACAATATTATGTCAAAATTTCAACAAACGTTTGTTAGAAAATGGAGCTCAATACAGTAGTGGTATCATAGCATCCTCAGTATGCCTATTAGACCAAGTGTAGGATGCTCCCCCCCCAAATCTAGATCCAGCTGAAGATTATCATTAATAAAATTCATTAGGTCAAGCCGACTATCATCAACCACCTGAGACCCCCCAAACTTATTAGCATCATTCAATGGGGTATTAAAATCCCCCATCACTTGCCAATTCTAAAAATAAAATTGAGCCTTAAAAGTATTCAACCTATCCCAATAGCGCTTACAAGAGCTTTTTGCATTAGGAGCATAGATATTAGACAAAACCTAGGAAAAATTTTCCCTGAAACAAAAAAATGAAGTAGCAACATGATTTTCAAAAGTAAACTCGGTCCCATCCACCACCTTAGGATTTCAAAACGTTGCTACCCCACCAGAAACACAATCAAAGTCAACAGCTTGACAACCACAATCCTTAAAGAGCCTATTCTTAATCCTGTCCACCTTCTTAACACTCATCTTTGTTTCCTGAATCAAAATAATAATAGACCAATGATCTCTTACAATGTTTGCAAGAAGATCTTGTCTATGAGGATTATTCAATCCTCTAATATTTCAAGAGAGGATCTTCATAAAAGATTATGTGAGGGACCATTCAGATCCAACTCAAGTAGAGTAATCTGTGAACCATTAACAATATCACACTTGCTTACCCTCTCCCTTACTTTTTGTAAAGAAGGCCTTCCTCTGCCCTTGGGTTCTAAACCAAAATATAGCTTCAGGCAGTTTCTAGTAGCCATCCCCAACCCAGGAGGATTTGGCTTCTTCTTACTCCAAGATTTAGAGGCCAAATGAACTGTTATCCAAGGCTCCTCCTCCTGAGAAGCGCAGTTTGAACAATCAATGACAAAAGAGATGAGCACCAACTTCTCAGTAACTAAATCCACTAGTGTTTCAACTTAGGATAAATCCTCTCTCTCCTCCATAGACATGACTAAAGGGGAAACTGATAAGTCCACCTTAGAAGATAGCAGCAGCCCCTCAGAGACCATCTATAGAGGGGTCACCTTCTCCAGCTCAGCTACCACCAGAGTCAGTGAGTCAGCACCTCCCTCCTCCACCAGATCACACATCCTCTCAACAACACATGAATCCTTCACCCCATCCTCCTCTGAAGGATCTTCCTCAACCAGACCAGCAATAGGAGAAACAACATATTTACCAAGAGAAGGATCCTAAGAGACCACTCCATCATTAGGCTTAGTAGAGCCCTTTTCTAAAATAGCATCAGAACGTTTCCCAACCTCCTTCCAAACTTTTGTTTCCTTAAAAGGCACCGAGTTATTTTTAGGAGGAACCACAGGCTTCAATAGGAACTTCTTCGCCTAGCACCCCACCTTTTTATAGTGGAAGCAGGCAAAGGGGATAGATTCAAACTCAACCTCCTGCTCCCACACCCCCAACTTAGAGTTAATCTTTATCATCGACGAAAGATCTGTAGTTTGGTCCAAAAACACACATAGTTGGGCATAAACCAGCCTGTGCCTTGAAGCAGTAAGAATATCAATTGAAAGTAGATGTTATGCCCTTAAAGACCTGCTCATCCCAAAATTCAAGAGGGAGCCCTGGAAAATGGACCCACATTGGGGTTGAGTCAAAGGAACAAGAGCTTGGGGAGAAGCCTACCTCCCATTTCTTCAGCACCAAAGTAGATTTCCCTATAAGCCACAGACCTCCCACCAAAACCTTCAGCAAATCCTCATCACAAGTGAAAGAAAAGGAGAAGAAACCCTTTGCAAGAGCCACACTCTCAACCTGACCTTTCAAAAACCATTGATTTTTAGCCAGCATACGCACCATTTCAATATTAGGATGAGGTCCCAGAAACTTTCCAACTAGCATTGCTCCATGGAGAGGATACCTTTATCAATTATGCAGTCAGGCACTAAAACTGAATAATCACCCACTGACGGGTTTGCAAAGAATTCCACAGGAGGCAAGGAACTTTTCTCCTCAAGTCTAGCACTAAATAAAGTTGACCACGCCTTTCCATCCACCGAGGAAAAATCAAACTTAGCAACTTCAAAGATGACAACTGCCTCAGGAGCCATAGCCTTAGACCCTACCTTGTCATAGGAAGTACCACCCTGACCCAGATAGCCAAAGGAAGAAATGACATGTGAGACACCCAACAGCAAGGACCCACTAGGTGTCCCATCCAAAGAACCACTGTCAGCTAGCTTCCCAACATCAGCTTGACCTCCACCATTAATGCAAGCCCCTGGAGCAAGGATTCCTGCCTTGTCAAAATTTGAAAATTCCTTACCTTCAACAGCACCACCCAACGACACTCCCATGATCTGCCACTTCTATTATATTTAAAAGGTTGATAGTATCACAAAATTTTATTTTTATTGTTTTCCATCTAATAAGTCATACAATAATTTTTTATTTATTTTTTAAAATATATACTTTCTATTTTCATGTGCAATGATTTTTTATTGATTTTTTTAATTATTTAAAAAGTGGACAGTAACACAAAACTAAGGAATCTTAAAAAATAGAATATTTCTTCAATATTCTTTAAAAATATAAAAATGTAGATAATATAATATATTATATATTAAAATATATAGTAATATAACTAGTATATATCTTAAATATAATCTATATAAAATATGTCAATATATATCTTATTATTATTATTAATATTTATTACATTATTTTTGGTTTAGTAGTATTATATTATATTATTATTACATTATTAAAAATGTACTATTATTAAAATGATTTGTTTTGCTAACATAGATTTATAAATAGGGTTACATTATGAATAGGGTTAAGTTTTAATTGGGGTTACATTTTATTTAGGTTTAGGGTTAAATTATGGGTTATTTAGGGTTAAGATGCAATTAGGGTTAGGGTTAGGTTACAATTATGCTTTAATTAGGGTGAGGGTTAAATTATGGTTTAGTTAGGGTTAAGATGCAAATAGAGTTATGGTTATGGTTGGGATTAGGGTTAGAGTAAGGGTTAAATTAAGGTATAGTTAAGGTTTAGAATTAAATTAGTGTTCAATAAGGGTAAAGGCGTAATTAGGGTTAGGTTAGGGTTATAATAGGGTTAGTGTTAAATTAGGGTTTAGTTAGGGTTAAGATGCAATTAGGATTATTTCTAGGTTTAGGATTAGGATTAGGGTTTAATTAGGGTAAGGGTTAAATTAAGATTTTGGTTAGGGTTTAATTAGGGTTAGAGTTCAATTAGGATAATGGTTTCAATTATTATTAGGGTTAGGGTTCAATTATAGTTACAATTTAATTAAGGTTTAGGGTTACAATTTAATTATAGTAATTATTTAATTAGGGTTAGAGTTCAATTAGGGTTTAAGTAGGGCCAGGTATAGGGTTCAAATAGAGTTGCTATTGGGGATAGGGTTAGGGTCAAGAATAGGGTTTGAATAGAGTTACTATTAGGGATAGGGTTAGGGTTGAATTAGGGATATGATTTTATTAGGGTTAATGTTAGGGTTCAATCGGTTACGGTTAGGATTCTATGATAAATCTTAAGGTTAGGGTTAGGATTCAAGTTAGGGTTAGGCTATAATTTGGATTTAAACCCCAACCCTAGTTACCATAATCCTAACATTAACCTTAATCGCAATCCAATTTTTAATTCTAACCCTAACCCTAACCCCAATCTTAAACCTATTTCTAACCCTAATCCTAAAGCTAACCCAACCCTAATCCTAATTCTATCTCTAACCCTAATCCAACCCTAACCCTAACCCTAACCCTAATCTTGACCCTTTCTCTAATCCTAACCCTAATCCTAATGCTAACCCAAACCTTAATCCAAATGTTAACCCCAACCCTAATCCTAATTATAATACTAACCGTAACCCTAACAATATATAATAAAGATATATAAACCCTATGTTATATATAATAATGCTCTATATATATTACTTATTTTTTTTAAATTAAATCATTTAAATATTATTAATTTTAGCAAAAATCAAAATACATTTAATATGATTTTAGTAAAAGCTATATAATGTAGATATTAATAAGATATATAATAAAGATATAGTAACCTTATATTATATTATATATATTAATAATTTAATATTAAAACAAAAAAGCTAAAATTTTAGAAATCTAAAAAAATGAAAAATTCTCAATAATCCTCTTCTAAACAATAAAATAAAATGGAAGCACGACCCCTATAGGAGGTTAGGACATCCATCACAAAAAAGGAAACAATATAATATCGTGGATAAAATAAAAGTTCACCAAGTTCAGCTAATATTATGTATGGATTTACAAAAAGAGGGTGGCATGAAATAAAGGGGACAAGTTCACAAAAAGACAAAAGTCAATCTAACTAAAGCCTATCTAGAAGAATTTGATTCATGAAGAAATTTGGCATAAATCAAACATCCATTAACCACTTGTACTTTTGGAAAAGGACTTTCTTGCTTCCCTTCCACACACTTACTATTACCTTCTCTTTACTATTCTTTTCAATCAAATTTTTTGTGTTAACATTCAAAACCACATTGTAGAACTATTAAATATTTTACTTTTCTACAATTATTACATCACAACATTCATGAAATACCAATTTTAATTGTGTTTTGCTTCTCAATTTACCATAATCTACATTTGTGTCGGCTCTTCACCTACTTGAAAAAATATTTTGTTCAATGTGATAACTTTTGGTGAAGCTACACCATAGAGTGCCCCCATAAGAGGTTGAAGCATACATTGGGATGTCCTTGACTGGTGGAAGTTGGCTCATCTCACTGAAGAGCATGAAAGAGCATCCTCCAAATGGTATTTGGTTATTGTTAGGGAAATCTTCATGTAACCTCATGTCAATTCATTTCAACAACTTTGGACCATTGAAGCTCATTTCATCTATAAGGATGTATTGAATGAAGAACATTTTTTTCTTGAAAGCTCATGAGTATTTGTCCTTGCAGGGGAGCCATATCTTTGATAGGAATTCGAAGTACAGAGTGGATTATGGATTGTGGATGCTTCTATGTTGAATGTTGCTATGCTTGTTGGTGCAATAAGTAGTAAGGGTGATTGGCCATTTGGGGATGAAATCATGAGTGCAGATTTGATGGCTTTAATTAGGTGTGACTTACTAGTTCCAACAATTCCATGAAAAAATATTTTTAGAGGTGGTTGCAAAGTATCAGCATGTGGATGTGACAAAAGTAATTCAAATTCTTTTCGTTGTTGGACAGAGAGTTGATTTTGGGTAAGGCGATTGGGAAGATGGAGGACATGAAATGTTGGGTGGTTGGAATCTATGAATGTAGTAGAAATTAATTTTTGGTGTGGATTGAATTGGGATAATCCCCATTCATGGTTCGAGTATAACAAAATAATGATAAAATGTGGGGGTAACCATATTATATTCAATAAAGAAGACACAAAATTTGGTCCTTAAATTTTCTTCTTTATTCTTCCATTTGAACAATCTCCACTTCGTTCTCTCCTTGTTGCTCCTGGAGTACATCCATTTCTTGATTTGTTGAAGGCATCGCATTTAAATTTGGAATGGTTGATCTCCTCCCTCCCTAACCCTAATCCTAACCTTATTTCTCATAGCCCTAACCCTTTTTTATTTTGAGTAAATAAATTAGTTTTATTTCTATAAAAAAAATAATAATAATTAGCCCTAACCTTAACCATAAGCCATAATCTTAAACCTAACCCTAACCAAAACCCTAACTATAACCCTAATCCATAACCATAATTCCATCTCTAATCCTAACAATAATCCTAACTCTAAACCTAACCCTAAACCCTAAACCCTAATATAACCTTAATCCCAACCATATGTCTCATAATACTAACCCTAACTCTAAACCTAACCTTAACTATAACCTGAACAATAAATCCTAAACCATAATCTTAACCCTAACTCAAACTATAAGCCTAACCCTAACCCCAACCCTAATTCTATTTCTCATAACCCTAACCCTAACTTTAACCCTAACCCTAACCCCAATCCTAAGCCATAACTTAACCCAACTATAATCTCAATCATAACCATAACACTAACTATAAGTCTAAACCTAACCCTACACCCTAAATAATAAACCCCAATCATAACCCTAGACTAACCCTAACCCTAACCAAATACCATAACCATAACCCTAATTTTAACCCTATTTATCATAACCTTAACCCTTTTCTATTTTCAGTAAATAAATCAATATTATTATTATATAAAAACATTAAAATAATCGATATGCATTGTAGATTTTTTATTAAAATAATATAATCTAATGATAACTAATATTTAAAATAATAATATAATAGTAATTACGTCGATTTACATCAATAGGCGTAACTCTACAATGGCATGGTGCAGAGGTCAGCACAATCCGTCACAAAAAAAAACACAAAAAAAAACATTTTAGAAAAAAACAAAGAAAAGAATAAAATAATTTTAATTTTAATAATAGTACATTTTTATTAATAATGTAATAATAATATAATATAATACTACTTAGTCAAAACACAAAAAATAAACACATTTTAGAAATAGAACAAAAAATACAAAATATTTTAGGAAAAAATTAAAAAATCATTTCAATAATAGTATATTTTTTATAATGCAATAATCATAATATAATATAATACCACATAGCCAAAAAATAATAATTTCATAATATAATAATATAATATATGACAATAGATATTAAGTTGAGAAGAACTACATGGGACTTCAATCCCATATAGAAGCAATTATGTACACATTTCATGATAAAGATATATGACAATAATAATATAATAATAATATATATCGGCATATTTTATATAAATTATATTTAAGATATATATACTAGAAATCACACCTTGGTGTACCATGGGTATGCCAAAGAAGTGTGGAAGGTAAATTAGGGAATATTTTGGTTTATATTTTACATACATTTATATAGTATACATGAGATAAATTGGTAGGCTATTTAGAAAATGATGTTTGTGCAACAAAGGTCTCAATGGAGAAGTGATAACTTCAAATAAAATATGCATCTACTTAAAGGAATTCAAAGACAACTAAAACAAAAACTCTAAATTAAGAAGGTATTAAGGATCCATTACCGATAGGCTCATGTTATGTTCTCAATAGGGAGAGAGGGAGAGAGAGGGAGATATGGGGATAGAAATATGGAGAGATTAGGGGGAAGAGAGAAAAAAATAGAGAGCTAAGGAGAAAGATATTGAGAGGAAGTTAGAGATGGAGATGGATATGATGGATAGGGAGAGAAGGAGAGGGAGAGATAAAGAAAGAGTACAAAAGGATAGATAGAGATGGAAGGGATAAATATATAGAGAGGGGGAAAGAGGAAGAGAATGTGAGAGGGAGAGAGAAATATAAAGATAGAGATAGGAAGTGATATATAGAGGGGTAGAGAGAGGGAAAGATATAGGGGTAGAGAGAGATGGATAGATAATGAGATAGAGATAGAGGGAGATATGTAAGAATTTAAATATGGAGAGATAGAGATAGAGATTGATTTGTAGATAGGGAGAGAGAAACAAGGAGTTTGTGTGTATGAGTAAGAGATATATATGGAGAGAGAGAGAGAAAGATGAGGTTATATATGGAGGGTGGGAAATAGATATAAGAGAGAGAAGTAGAGAGAAATAGAAAGAGGACATATACATGAATAGAGATAGGGAGGGAGAAACAATGAGTGTGTGAGTGAGTGAAAGAGATATATAAATATAGATAAGGAAGGATAAGCAAGCAATGTGTGTCTGAGTGAGAGATGTTGAGATATATATAGAGAGGGAGAGATATATATAAATAGATAGAGATGGAGGGAGAGAGGGAGAGAAATAGAGAGTGATAAGGAGAGAGGGAGAGACATGGATAGAAAGAGGAATAGAGATATATATATATATAGTGGGAAAGATAGAGGATAAAGAGATAAAGATATGTAAGGAGAGGCAAGGAGATAGAGATAGGGAGAGATATAGATATGGAGATGGAAATTGAGAGAGAGGGGGGAGAGAGATAAATAGAGATACAAAGAGAGGGATACAAAGAGAGGGAGAAAATGAGAGAGGGAGATATGGAGGGATAAAAATATAGAGATAGGAAGTTATATAAAGAGAGGTAGAGAGAGGGAGATATATATAGAGAGAGGTATGGAGAGGTACATATGAAGATCTATATTATAGAGAGATATGGGAAGAGAAAGAGAGATATCTCTTTATATATTTATCTCCCTCTCTATATTTGTATTTTTTATTATAGATCTCAATATCTCTCTTCCTCTCTTCTCTATTTCTCTCAATATTTGTTTTCCCTTCTCTCTTCCTCTATCTATCTTTCTCCCCTTAATATTTTTTTCTATACCTATTTATCTCCTCCCTTTCTCCCCCTCTCCCTCTTTATCTCTTGATCTCTTGTCCTCTATATATATCTTTTTCTATTATTTCTCTTTATCTCTCTATCTCTCTCTTTATGTGACTATATCTATCTATGTCTCTCCTCTTCTATTTTCATCTCTTTTTATTTATCTATCTTTCTCTCTATCTCTTTATCTCTTCATAGTTATTCCTTTCTATCTACACCTCTATTTATGTATCTCTATCTCTCTTTTTCTCTCTATGCAACTCTTTGTCCCCCTCTTTATTTCTCTATTTCTCTCTTTATTTTCTTTCTCTCTCTATTTTCCTCCTAAGTGTGCAATGGGTACATTGAAGAGGTTTTAAAGGTGAATTATCATATCCTCAATAAAATTACATGATACCCTAAGCATAACTCCCTAGGGGTATGCTATCCTTAGATTGTTAGCATGAAACGACTTAGAATCAAAAGTTACCTTCTCTCTTTCACTCTATAAATTTGAATTTATATCTTAAGTGTGAAATTAATTTTATTGTATAAATTATTAAAAAAAACTAAAATAGAACTATTCTACAATAATTAAATTTTTAATACGATAAATAATTATAAATTAAATTAAATCTAATAATTTTTAATTATTATTTGTAATTTCATAAAAATACATAAATAAATAAATAAGTCAAACTTAAATCTAAATTAAAAACTAAAATAAAATAAAATAAATGGAAAGTCAAAATATATCAAAATCCAAATATTAATAAACATAATATTTTTTACTCTTTGATGGCGCTCTCTTTGGAAACCTAGACAAACCATTTTACAGAAACATCGGCTACCTATCATGGCCTTCATCTTGAAAAAGAGAAAGGAGTTAGGAAAATTTGGTTGGAAGGTGATTTTCTAAATATTGTGAATTGTCTAAAGAAGAAGCATCCTTCCTCTTGGTCTATTTTGCATATTATTGAATATACTTTATCCCTTGTAAACTCCTTTGATGAGTTTTTTGTTTCACATGTGTTCCGTGAAGCTAATTCCTTAGCTGATTGCTTTGAAAATTTAGGGGTATCTTATCATAAGTGTTGGGATTCTAGTGATTCCATCCCAATTAAGATTTAGAGCATCATTAATCATGATAAAACTTTATGACATGTTGGTAGCCATTTTGGGATATTGAGGAATTTTGTTTTGTTTTTATTTCCTCTCTAGTTGGATTAGACGTGTGAAGTCTCGGATATGTCCAAGTTATAATTATTACAAATCTTTTCAAAAAGTGTTGAGGAGTGCAGAAATTATTTATGGCAATCCTTGTGTTGTCAGATTAACATGGAGTATGGGTCTTTTCTTCTCTTGTATCTAGAACTTTCTTCCCCATTTACATGTTTCTCAGTTTAGGGAGAAAGTTATAATGAGTGGTGGCTATCATGGAGGCAAACATTGTAGATAGGAACCTGTTTCTTGCAACGAGGTTAAAGCTAATAGTTTGGTGTGGGAGATCTTGGAGAGGGAGGAGTGTTTCCTTATATTCTAAAGCTCCATAGTTTTGATTCTCAAATCTCTTAGGATTTTTTCAATGGTTGAAATAATAGGGTGCTATGTGTCTTTGGTGTGGAGGTTAACATTCTAAATAGTTTAATTGTTGAAGCTACGGGTTTATCCTCTAAGGGGAGGAAATTTTACAAAGATCAATCAGCCTCAAAGTTACTCTAGCCAATTTCTTCAAGGGAAATGAACAGGAAAATCTTAAGAAATTCTAGTGTTTGGTGGGTATGATTGCCCCTCCATTAAGCCTATCTAGAGGTATGTTTCCATGGATATCATGAGGTACATCACCTTAGATGGCAGATTTTCTACCATCTATGGTTTCCATTTTATGTTGTTAAACCATTTCAGGCATAATAAATTGGTTTCCTTTCCCTTTAATTTATTGTTATTGTTGGAAAATGGGATTTTGGAGTAGAGAAAGAACCCCAATAATCCCTTTCTATATGAGGGGCTTATGCTTCTGACCATGGAGCATGTTAAATCCAAGTTCATTCCAAAAGTTCCAAAGGTTCCCAAAGGTTTCAAGCTTAAGGGTGCCCCTCTTGATTATGAAATGAGAGACTCTACTGATGAGGAGGTAGGGGAAGATGAGGTGGGTTCATCTGAGGATATTTTAGCCTCTATGGAAGTTTGTGTTAATCAACCAAAGAAAAAATCTAAGACTAAAGCTCCTCAACCTTGGTCGGGTGGGTCATACACAAATATGGATATTAAGGAGTCTCCTTCTTTTATTAAGAGTGTGACTAAGGGGAAGAAAGGGATCAAGAGTCATAAAGAGCTTGAGATGGCTCATGTGAAAGGAAGAAGCTAGGTAGGGGGTGGTGAAAAAGTGGTTGTGGGGAACACTATTCTTCCCAATCTGTCAAGGGCGGTTGCTTATGTTGGCATGGAAAAAGAGTAGGGTGTTGCTAAAGGTGAGAAGGGTCCATTGGAGTTGTTGGGGGACACTATTGTTCAAAAGAAGAGGGTTGAGATTGATGTGGTCGATTTGGATGTTTCTGTAATGTCCCTCCATTTTGGCCTTACTTGTTCTTCAAGTAAGTAGTTATCTATTATTTCTTGTATTTTGTTGGTTACAATATCATTAAATTTGTGAAGAACTTAATAGTTTATATGGCTTTGTTTAAATTAATTAATTAAATTAAAATTGATTCACCATGATAATTCAAAGAAATTTGAAAAAAAAAATTAATAATTAAATAGATTAAGGTTATGAAATTTAATGGAGGTGGTTGTTAATATATAAGTAAATTAAATTACTTTTAAAAAAAGTAAATGTCTTATTAAATAATTAGATTAAACTGTATTGTTTTAAATTATATTTTAATAAATTATCATCAAGTGAAGGTAATTACTTAAATTTGGAAAATAATGTGATTTTAAATAAAATAGAAGAATTTCTAATGCTTCATGTGTCTTCTTTATACTTTTACCTTGTGCACACATGTCTTCTGGCATAGAAACTGACTTTACACCTATCAGTTTCATTTGCTTGAAGGTTTCTAAAGCCTTTTTACCAAAGGCAGCTATGCATACCCAAAAATATGGCATTCCAAGAGATCACATTTCTTAGAGATATTCTATCAAACAGCTCACAAGCCTTGTCTATGCTTCACTATTTTGCATACCTGTCTAACCCAACATTTCCATCCACAATTTCTGACAAAATCACACTCCCCTTACCACTATACAGGATGGATGTCTATACCCGGTTTCATAAGCTCCCATTTGCATACAAGAAAGAAGGATGTTGGAAAAGGCTGTGGAGTCAAGTTTTACACCTTCCAATTGCATTTTCTTTAAGGTTTCTAAAGCCTTTTCCACAAATCCATTTAGCACACATCTTGTAATTATGGCATTCCATGAGATGACATTTCTTTGAAGGATTTTTTCAAATAGTTCACGCGCCTTGTTTATGCATCCAAATTTTGGCAAGGGTTGTCAATTTGGCTTTACACTTGACAATAGAATTTTCTTGAAAGCTCCTAAATCCCTTTTCAACAAATAAATTTTGTGCATATCCTACAATCATTGCAGACCTTGAGATGACAGTTGCCAAATTCAAAATAGGGCATGTTGGCTATGACTTCTAACAAAGGAAACGCCCTAGCATAGAGTTTGGTACATGGAGGAATGCACACATTTCCCAAGTGTGGAAGGAAGCAGATGATGTTGTGAAGGTGTTGCAAGCTAGAATTAGGTTTGGTTTTTTTCCTCATTTTATTTTTATGTTAAGTTAATACTGGTAAAACCCATGTAGTTAATGCAGGAAAATGATGGTCCTCAATATGTTTCATTAAACTATAACTTTCCCTTTTGTTAAAAGGACACAATCATGAAATCAAGGATTCCAATGCAAAGGTGTTGAAACCAAATGCATTTGAAGAACTGTAGCATATAAACCAATTCAACAAATCTTATGATCTATTTTGTCCAGGCTTATGCCAAGGCCCACACTATAATAAATTCCCTTATGATTTCACCCAAGAATTTCCAAGGAAAGGAAAAATAATCAACCATGAACAAAAAAATAGGGAGTAAACTTTGTCTCATTTACCCTAATGAAATGAGTTTCCAAGGGATCCGCTAGGCTACCATCTCAGTTTTCCTTTTATTGAGTAACCTAAACAAATAAGTAGTTTACTAACATTGAGAGTGTATTTATGGGAGGTTGATCATGGCAAGATTCGGCTTGTACTATTAACCTACCTTCTCAAAAAGAGGATTTATAATAACTATACACACTTAAAATGTTTCCTTGAGGTACTTGTCCATAGAGTGATTCAATGCAGAGGGTTATTTCAGTTTAAAGCAATAAATATGTATATGTATATGTATATGATGTATATCGCTATAAATGTAATTGTGTAATTGAGTTAGTTGATAGAGTTGGAAATTTAAATGGAAGATTTATTTTTATGGAATTTGCGTCAACATTTAAAATAACTAAGCAAGCTAGAATATTGGTGAAGGGAAAATTAAGTGAAATTGCTTATATTTGCATACTCATATTTGTAGGATATTAACACTTAGATGATTGATTCGGATAATATTTTAAATTTTTACTTCATTTTATTCTCTGAAATGGGATTGTAAAACTTTGAATAGCTGATATCATAGACGATGGGTAGTATTTGAGATATAGTAAACTCTATTGATTTTATGTTCAAGTTTTGGAAAAACTGGAATAATATGAATAGGATTAAAGTGATTAAATTAAATTAGGTTAGAAAAAATATTAGCTTTATTTATTATAGTTATATTAGTTTGAGAGAAAATTGGCCTATCTATATTTTGATAATTGAAGGATATAATTAAACAAAATAATTAAGTTATATTTTTGTTAATTATTTAATATTGGTTCTTTCAAAATTATTGGATAATCGATATAAGATTAGTTATTAGATTAAATATTTATAAAGTTAATATAATGAATTACTAAAATAGGTTACTTGATTTATTGATTTAAGATAAATAGTAGGTGAATTGGTTTTAGGATTGTGGAGGAATTTTGTTAAGAGAGATAGAATGTTATTAATAGAGAATTGTAAATGGAAGATATATGCTAGGATAAGCATCTTTTGACTTTATATTTTAAGGTTTCTATATTCAACTAATTGGTTCAACTTGTTTCCATGTTTGGATATTTGAGTGTCTTCAATTGTTAAATTTATTCGTATCAGTGCATGGGTTATGAAGCTTTTTCTATAGTTATGGTGAATTGATTGGATAAATAAGGAATTTTAGTAAATATGAAAATAATGTCACCATTGGATGTATTTCTTGTTGATGCTTATTGGTTTTGTTTAAGTTGTTTATTAGTCATATTATTAGCTTGTTAGGGCATCATGTGTGGAGAAAATTGAGGTCTCCCTTTGATGTCATATTGGTTGATTTACTTGTGGTTGACTTTGTATGGAGCTTATTATATTAGCTTTGATTGAGTTTCAAGATTTCGTTATGATGTTGCTACACTTATTCTTCACTTGTAATTTTGTGATTGTGGATTTTATATATAGCCATTGTGGTTCCATGATGTGAGTCTTTCTCCTGTGGTAATTTTTGAATAAGGAGACTGTAAGTGAAGACCATCTTGTAGTCATGTCTTGAGATGGTTGGGAACCCAAAGAGTTTGAATTAACTTGAGTAGGAGTTGTGGATATTCAGTGTTTTAGGCTTCCAGAGGAAATAGAGAAACTTGATTTATATTGATTTTCCATGGTTGGACCTTTGTGATTCATTGATCTTATTTTTGATTTTGAGTTCTTGTGGGTGTTACCTTGTACCATGGTGTTGAATTTTGATGTTTCTTATGGGCGAGAAGGTTCATGCCTCACATATGTACTTGGTTCTCATGATTTTAGTGCTTTGTGTGATTTGGTACACCCCTTGATGAATTGAGATTTGTTTTTTTTTGCTACTAGGGAAAGTGGCACTTCATGGGGGTTGACGCACAAAGGGGCATCCTAGATAACCCATGGAATATTTTGTGTAATAAGTAATAACCTAATATAATTAACTAATGGGTTTGAGTAATTTTACACTAAATAAGGTCAATAATATACCTTGCCCATGTTGTTAGTGCTTTCGAAAACTAAGGATGGGCTGAGAAGGCCATGGTCAGCAAGATAACTACCTTGTCCTCACAAAAGGTTAGTGATCCTGCATGTGTCACCCTATGGGTTCGACGCCTAGTGAGAGGTAGCCAGGATAACCCATGTTAGGGCCATGAGATGGCATGCTTCCTATAGTATCCCTTGTTACTCTTTTGCTTTAATAGCCTCTTGAAGTATTCCTTTGATGTTGTTGTTAATTATGTTAAATTATTACTCTTGTGTTGTTGAGTCTTGTTTCCTTTCTCTTGATTGTTCTTGGTCATGGGTCTTTCTTATCATCTCCTAGCATGGGGGGTGGGCCTTTAGGTCCACATGGTTGGGTGGAACGTGCTATGCACCCCATTGGGTTCCCAGTCAATGTTCGCAATGCATGGAGTTCGTGTCGTTGTAGAGGATCCAGAGCTTCACCATAGTTCATTGTACCATGTTCATTTATGTAACATTCTTGTATTTGGTGTATCATCTCCACTTTGTGTCAGAATGCACTGATGTGCATATGTACTCCTGAAACAATGTAATGTACTCCTGAAATGATGTAATGTAATATTTTACCCTCATAATCCTCATGTGGTTAATGATTTGTGGTAGTCATTATTTGATGTGTTGTATCTATGGAAATATGCTCCATTGAATTCATATAATGATAGCATTTGTATGGTTAATGGGAATAAGTTAATCTTGTTTGTTTTGAGTTATCATCTGTGGATGTTTCTTATTGATGGATTATAATGGATGTGTGATCATTGTAAACATGTGTTATATCATGGTTTATAATGTAATCTTGGAGTTTGTTCGTTATCGTTATGGTATGAGTTTAGGTTTCATAATGTCGTCATGTGTACCCTAGAGGAAATAGTTGATATTGTAATTATATAATTTCTTTATATGTAATGTATGTTCATGTTCCTCTTGTGTAATGTTCTACTTTCAAAAAAAAAATAGTGTAGTAATCTGTTAGTTTTAGTTTTCCTTTGGGGTTCACACGTCGAGGCATTATAGTTTTTCCCACTGGAGTTGAATCATCGGGAAAAGCTAAGGTGTCTAAGGATTGGCCAGAGGGGTTGGTTAGTCTTAAGGGAGAGCCTTTCAATTAGGAGAAGCTTCATTTGGATGTTATTTTCAGATTGGTTAAGGATGGAAGGGGAAGCCTCCTCAATCTGTTCAAATGGCTTCTTTTGGAGGTTAAATAAATTAATATTACATTGAATTTGCTGGCTAATTTAAAAGTTGGAATGGTGAGTAATAGAAAATACAAAATAACAATGTATAACAAGGTTAAAAGAATGAATGTTGTGCTCAATAAGGTGGCAGATGATGTTGCTAATTTTATTCACCTTGATATGATTTTCATGCACATATTTCTAGCACGCTTGGCGAGACCCACATCACGAATCAACTAATCAAAATTTGGGTGTTTTTAGTTTTTCCCACATTTGCAGGTGTCAAATAGGTGAATATGTTGTTGTCTAGGAAAATTCAATCTGTAGATAGGTGAATGTGCACCTATAAAGGAAAATGTGTTAGATCATGAATTGAAATTTGTATGTTGCAAGAATACTTGAGTTTGCTTCATAGAAGGATGAATCTACTCATTCTTGGGTGAATGCACTGACTAAATACCCCAACACTAATCATGGAAAATATGATATCCAAAGGTGAATGTGAACACAGATGACCGAATACGTTGTATGAAGACACCTTGACACCTTGGGTGAGTCCATGATTTTATAAGTAAATCCAAAAAATTTGAGGAGACTAATTAGTTGAATATTGTTAACTTCAATCATTGTTTTATGGAAATTATCATGAGAGATGGGTTCATATGAAACACTATTCATGAAATATGGGTCAATGGGTTTGACTAAAAAATAATTCATTACATCTAGGTGATACTCATAGGGATGAAGCATCGGGACTTCCTGAGAGGTCACCCTTCCCAGTACTACTCCGACTCAAGTGCACTTGACCATGTTGTTTCCCCAAAGGTCAAGCCCAGTTAGCTTGCTCCATTTGCAAAACCTTCAACAAGTGTTGTGATTTTCAAAAAAATTGACCTATATTTAAAACTAAATGTTGTTAACTTCAATCATTGTTGTATTGAAATTCTCATAAGATATGGGTTCATGTGAAACACTACTCATAAAATATGGTTCAATGAGTTTGACTCAAAAATAATTGATTACATCTAGGTGATGCTCATAGGGATGAAGCATCGGGACTTCCCGAGATATCACCCATCCTAGTACTACTTTGACTCAAGTTTGCTTGACCATGTTGATTCCCCCAAGGTCAAGTCCCTTAGCTTGCTCCATTTGTAAAACCTTCAACAGGTGTTATGTTTTATGAGCCATTCATTATAGAGCCCCTTTAGCTCATCAATTGATAATTAGGAGGCATTTTCCATAGTATGGCATGCTATGATATTAATATCAAAAATCAACTACATATTTTTTGAGTCAAACTCATTGATCCATATTTCATTAGTAGTGGTTTGCACAAACCCAGTTCTCAAGAGAATGAATAGTCCACTTAGCACTACTAAAACTCATTGATCCATATTTCATTAGTTAACATTTCAAATGCATTGTTTAACATTTCGCATGAACATAAGGATCTTTAAATTTGAGTCATTAATAAAAATTCATCATTGTCTTCAATGACCACCACAAAGTTATCTAAATCCTTTATAACCTACAATAATAAGTTAGTCACAAAAAATCACCTATGGCAAGTGATTTTTACAACTTTTAACAAGGCTTTGGTGCAGCTATTTTTTTATCAGCTTTAATAGAATGACAACTCCTTTTGTACGAACACACTAAAGTTTGCATATCGATTAATTTCCCTTAAGATGACTCACCCAAACATTATATCATTTTGTTCCACTTTCAAAACTAATAATGTCCATCAAGCTTTCTAGAAAAACAACACCCTTCTAACCATATGAAATTATACCTGCAATTGCTCACATCCCATATTTGACAATAAATCCACTAGTTTATTTCCCTCTCTATAGATATGATTTATACTACAAATAGATAACTTATCCATTAAACCCCACACCTGTTGCAACATATAGTCTAGCTTCCAATTTAAAGATTTCCTTTCTTTACAAGCATTTATGATTACTAATGAGTCGCCTTCAAGCTGAAGATTTTTAATTTGCAACTCTAAGGCCATTTGAAGACCATAAAGAAGTAAATAATTATTTTATAAGATTAGTGATATTAAAAAAAAGTATGTGCTCAACATTTATTTTGTTCATATTATAGAGAAAAATTTATTATATATATGTATTAAAAATAAATAACTCAAAAGAAAAATAATTTAAAAGTAAACTTTTTTTTTAAAGTTTATATAAAAGATTGCAACTTAGAAGTTAATGAGTGCTACCAGTGCCTTTCAAAAAATGCATGGTTTTTCCATTCTATGATAGTCAAACGATCGAATTGTTGAAAGGGAGGAAGGAAAAATGTGAGATGCTAAGAAAGGAAGAAGAGAGATAACGTGGGATCGATACTACTGTTAATTATTCCATAATTTTTCCACCATATTTTTGCTCGTTAACCAGGTATTTATTATGATTGTTTCTGCTAGCTTTTTCATCTGAACTAAACATATAATCGACTTAAGTATTCTATTCAAATCTTTCCTTTCTGCTTTTCATAGATTTTCTATCGTTGCATGTGAATCTTTCAACCATTAAATTCTATGTGATATTGTTTTATTTGGAGGCATATTTCCAGGTAGTTTACATGTCTTTTCTATGCGTCCTCCTTCGAATTCCAATAGTTTACTCATGTTTGGAGGTATTGTGTCAAAAAATTCACATACTTTCTCTATGCACCTTCTATCCCTATCTTGATTTAAAGCAAAACCATTTTGGCCATATATCACAATTGTTGCATTTTGTGAGATGACATCTTTGAGACATTCTATCAAACAGTTCATGTGCTTTTTCTTGCTCCCTCATCTTACATACATTTCTACCAATGTAGTTGCACTCATTGATAGTATCCACTTTGCGTTGATTGATGCCTTTTTCGTTCCAAAACTTCCATTTTGGATCACGCAACAAAGAAGATGTTGGGAATGGCTACAGATTTTTGCTTACAACCATCAATGGCATAAGCATGAAAGTTTCCAAATCCCTTTCAATAAATCCATTTGCACTATCATTTATGCTTTTCTTCATAATCTCATTCATCTAAATGGTAAGTCAAGAGTTGGTCATAATTTCTAACTTCCAGGGATTCATTGAGCTATCGATTATAATCTCGGTCTCACATTACCCATGATAGCTCCTGCACAAACTAGTCTCATACCTGTTGGGAAAAGCAAACCCCAACTACAGTGGGAAAAGAATGAAAAAATGCATAGTTCAAAGTAGACAAAAATATTTATATATTCAATTTTCTATTTCATCAAAAGGATTACATTCAAAAATTTACTAAAAAAAACTCAAAGCAAAAGCTCTGTACATGCTTCATACAAAAATTATGCTAGTTCTGGCGCATCTTCCTTTTGTGTGCTACTATGTGTTGGAAACATTCTGGAGCACTAGAGCACTATCAATGTCCTCTGCTACTGCAGGTTCTCCTAAACTTTCACTTCTGTAGTTTTGTTGAACATTCCATCTTTTTGTTGTTGCTACAAAAACTTTTTGTCTCTATCTCCTCTTCTTCTCTAGAATGAAAACATTCTATTCTTTTGTCTTTTGTTGCCTTTCCAAAATCTGGTGCTCGATTCAAATTCAACCACCACAATTAAGTTGTTGTCCAGCAAGGTGGTCAGACACAACAAGGTGGAAACTGCTCAAATTTGGTTTCATCTGATGGGGTGTTTAATGCATTTTCCCATTGCAGCTCAGTATTATGAATTCCAACACTCCCCCTTAATCTTGAGCCATTCTACTCTTCATTTTCATTTGAAACTTCTGGCAGAAAAATTTTGGAGAAAATTTTTCGGCGCAAGATTTTTTGTCTTCAATTACTCTGCAAAACTTCTGAAGCAACGGACCAGAAGTTCCAGAGCACTGGCGCAAAGTTTCCAGAGCAAGCCTGTGTGCATCTATTTTGCATTCTGGAACTATTTTTTGAAGTTCCAGAGCATCTATCCTTTTCTGTGTTTTCCAAAACCAAATTTCTAGAGCATATGTGCTTTTCTATGTTTCATTTTTCTATGTTTTCTAGAACCAAAGTTCCAGAGCATATGCACTTTTCTGAGTTTTCCAGAACTAAAGTTCTAAAGCATTCTTGCATACCAAGCCTATTCCTTAGGCGTTTAAAGGATTGTTTTGACAATGCCTTTGTGAAAATATCAGCGAGTTGTTGCTCAAATCTGCAATAATGAAGTTGAATCTCTCCATGCTCAACCAAATCTCTTATGAAATGATATCGAATTTCGATATGCTTGCTTCGCCCATAAAAGACAGGATTCTTTGTTAATGCAATAGAAGTACGTTGTCACAAAATATGGTTGTACCATCTTTTTGCTACTCATTCAAATCTGCAAGGATTCTTCTAATCCAAATAGCTTGACATGCTGCTGCATTTTTTGCTATGTGAAACAGATATCCCGAAGTGCTCTTCCTGAACCCATGTGAAACAGATATCCCGAAGTGCTCTTCCTACCATCTACATTTCTTTCCCAATCACTGTCTGTGTACCCAACCAGTTGAAACTCATTTGAGGTGGTGTACATAATGCTATAGCCTTTCGTGCCATTGACATTTTTTTTCCTACTTTCCAGTGTGTGTCCTTAGGTTACTCCATGAACCTAGAAATCAGGCTTACCGTGTACATCAAATCTGGTCTTCTTGTTGTCAAATACATGAGGCTTCCAACCATGCTCTTGTAGAGGGTTGGGTTAACATTATTACTGTTGTCCTCTTTGCTTAATTTCAGACCTATAGCTGTTGGGGTTGGGGCTAGTTTGTTGTCCAACATTCTAAATCTTTTCAAGATTTTTTTAGCATAATTTTTTTGTGAAATAAAGATTCCATGATCTGTTTGTTGGACCTCTATGCTTAGGAAATATTTTAGCAAACCTAGATCTGTCATTTCAAACTCATTTTTCATTGCCTCTTTGAAATTAGCAATAAAAAGATTACTATTTCCTGTGAAAATTAAATCATCTACATACAAAACAGCAATAAGAATCTTACCATTGTCTACCTTGATGTAGAGTGTGGGATCACTACCGCTTTTGATAAAGCCATTGCTCATAAGGTACAAATCAATTCTATTGTACCATGCCCATGGTGCTTGTTTAAGCCTGTAAAGAGCTTTCTGGAGCTTGTAGACCTTGTCTTCTTTCCCTAGAACTTCGTAGCCAGGTGGTTGCTCCACATACACCTCTTCTTTTAGCACTCCATTCAAGAAGGATGATTTCACATCCATTTGTAATACTTTCCATTTGTATTGGGCTAAAATTGCTAAGACTGCCCGCTCTGTTTCTAGCCTTGCAACTGGTGCATATGTTTCATCATAGTCTCTTCCAGGCTGTTGTTTGTATCCCTTAACAACCAGCCTTGCTTTATGCCTTTCAATCTTACCATCAGCAGTGCATTTGGTCTCATAGACCCACTTAACTCCAATGACTGATTTCCCTTTGGGTAAATTAGTGAGCTCCCATGTTTTGTTTCTCACTATAGCATCCATGGCATTACACCATTTTTATTCCTTCACGACTTCTTCAAAATACACTAGATCACTATAAGAAAACATAGCAAAATTTGAATTCTCATCAGAGTCATCATATCTTTCGCTATCATAAATTTCCCTCATGCTTCTTGTATTTTGTGGCATCAATGATGTAAGTGTGGGATCAAAATTTCCAGAGCTACTTGACTATTGGATTGATGAAGAAGACTATTGTTGTGAACTTCTGGAGCATCTTCCATGTTGGAAGTTTCTGGAGCAACTTTCCTGTTGAAATTTTTCGGAGTTGCTACTATTTTTTGAATTGTTACCTTGCTGTAAAGTTTCAGAGCATCCCCCTTCTGCAGCTTCTTCATCCTCAAGAGGTATTGAAACTGAAATACCTGTGTTGCTATCAATTGTTCCATCCCATGACTCATTTTCAATGAATTCAACATCCCTGTTGATTACCACTTTCTTGGTGATGGGATTGTACAACCTGTAGGCTTTGGATTCTTCACTATAGCCTATGAAAATGCATTTTTCACCTTTGTCATCAAATTTATGCCTTTTCTCTTTTTGCACGAGTGCATATGCCACACATCCAAATATTCTCAAATGCTCAACACTCCATTTGCATTTCATCCACGCTTCTTGTGGGATTCTATTACGAACGGCCTTTGTGGGGCACCTATTTACAATGTAGACTATTTTTGCTACAACATCACCCCAATACTCATTGGACAAACCTGTTTCCTTCAACGTGCTTGCTTCCATCTCCGTGATGGTTCTATTCTTTCTTTCAACCACTCCATTTTGTTGTGGAGTATACTGGGCTATGAGTTGTCTTTGAATACCATGAGACTTGCAAAAATTCATAAACTGTTGAGAGATATACTTTCCCCCTCTATCCATTCTGAGGACTTTGATATAGTGGTCACTTTTCTTTTTAGCCAAGGCCTTAAACTCTCTAAACTTCTCAAATGCATTTGACTTGTTCTTCAAAAGATACACCCAGATTTTTCTACTACAGTCATTTATGAGTGTCATAAAATAAAGATTTCCTCCTAGGGTTGGGGTCTTCATGGGACCATACAAATATGAATGCACCAACTCTAATGGTGATCTAGCTCTCCTAGAATGCCCTAGTTGAAAAGGCTGTCGATGTTGTTTACCTAGGATGCATGCTTCACACTTTCCATCGGGCTCTACAATTGTTGGTAGGAACCTAACCATATCTTTTTTACCTAAAATATTTAAACTATAATAACTTAGATGCCCATACCTCAAATTCCAAAGCTTGGATGGGTCTTAGATGACTGTCTTGAAGGCTGGTTGCTGCAAGCTTGTTGACTGTGCCGAGATTTGCATTTCAAGGGGAAACATTCATTTTTTGTCATTTGAACCACTGCCATAACTTTCTTGCTTCCATCTCTTTCATAGATGATGCATTCCCCTTTCTCCATTAGCACTCTATATAAATTTTGGACCATTTGTCCAATGCTCAAGAGATTTTGTTTCATTCCTGGGGCATAGAAGACATCATGAAGTTGTCTTTCTTCACCATGCTTGGTTTGTAGGCACACTATGCCCTTGCCCACGACTGGAACTTTCTCATTGTTGCCCATTTTGATTTCAAACTTAATGTTGTGATCAATGGAGGCAAATAAATTTTTGTTACCACTCATGTGGTTGCTATAACCGTTGTCCAAGTACCAAACTTCGGCGTTGTTTTGTTCTACAAGATTGCATGCAATGAACACTTGAGACTGTTTTTCATTTTTAGCCTTGTTCTCATTTTCCACGTTTGCATTTTGACTCCCTTGGTCACGTTGTTTCTTCCTGCATTCACTTGCATAGTGACCATACTTGTGACAGTAGTAACAATGCACATTGCTCTTATCAGATCTTTGATTCGAGTTGCCATTTTTCTTTGTGTTTTGGAAGTCTGATTGGGAGGTGCTTGCCTCCTCCTGACTGTTTGAGACTCCTCTTCTAGAGTTGCTTCTACCTCTACCTCTTTGACCTCTTCCTCTTCCATTTCTTCCTCTTCCCTTGCCTCTCACATTTGCTTATGCTTTGAAGGCTTGTTCTTGGGAGGAATTTGCAGACCTATTTAGGTGTTGCTCATGGGTTTGAAGTGAACCCATTAACTCATCAAATAATAATGATGAGAGGTCCTTTGCCTCTTCTATGGAAATAATCACCAGGTCAAATTTTGTGGGTAAACTTCTAAGAATCTTCTTCACAATCTTTTGTTCTTCCATAGTTTCTCCATTTATCCTCAACTGGTTAATCAAGGTGGAAGCCCTTGTATGAAAATCTAAAATAGACTCGTTGTCCTTCATCTACATGGTCTCAAATTCTCTCCTTTGTAGCTGGAGTTTCACTGACCTGACTTTCTCTAACCCTTTGCAGGTGGTTTGAAGTATTTCCCATGCTTCTTTTGCATAACTAGTTGCTGCTATTCGAGGAAAGATAGCCTTTGTCAAGGCTACCTCAATCAAACTAAGGGCTTTGGAATTATTTTTCCTTGTCTCCTTTAGCTAGTTCTTTTGAGCATTGCTCAATGTTGCAAATGCATTTGGTTCAGTCACATCTGTGAACCCATTTGCAACCAACTCCCACAAATCATTTGCTACTAGAATGGTTTAGTATTTCCCATGCTTCTTTTGCATAACTAGTTTCTGCTATTCGAGGAAATATAGCCTTTGTCAAGGCTACCTAAGTCAGACTGAGGGCTTTGGCATCATTTTTCCTTGTCTCCTTTAGCTAGTTCTTTTGAGCATTGCTCAATGCTGCAAATGCATTTGGTTCAGTCACATCTGTGAACCCATTTACAACCAACTCCCACAAATCATTTGCTACTAGAATGGTTTTCATTTTCTTTTCCTAGACATCATAATTTTTTCCATCAAATATAGGTGGTTTCTACCAACTCCTATTGTCTCCTCCAGCCATTTTGCTAAATGGGAGAACTACAAATACCCAAATAAAATCTAGGGATTTTCTTCACTGCCTAGAAAACTAGGGCTTTCGCAAATACCCAGAAACTAAATTTTTGTAAATGCATGCCTAGGAACAAAGTTAGGGCTTCAAAAAAAAAATGCCTAGAAAACTTAGGGCTCTAATACCAATCTTTCAGGAAAAACAAACCCCAACTACAGTGGGAAAAGAATGAAAACATGCACAGTTCAAAGTAGACAATCACAAGGAGACAGAAATATTTATATATTCAATTTTCTATTTCATCAAAAGGCTTACATTCAAAAATTTACTGATAAAAACTCATAGCAAAAGCTCTGTACATGCTTCATACAAAAACTGTGCTAGTTCTAGCACATCTTCCTTCTATGTGCTATTGCCTGCTAGAAACATTCTAGAGCACTAGAGCACTGTCAATGTCCTCTGCTACTGCAGGTTCTCCTAAACTTTCACTTTTGTAGTTTTGTTGAACATTCTATCTTTCTGTTGCTATTGTAAAAACTTTTTGTCTCTATCTCCTCTTCTTCTCTAGAATGAAAACATTCTATTCTTTTGTCTTTTGTTGCCTTTCAAAAATTTGGTGCCCAATTCAAATTCAACCACCACAATTAATTTGTTGTTGTCTAGCAAGGTGGTCAGACACAGTAAGGGGGAAACTGGCCAAATTTGGTTTCATCTGATGGGGCATTTAATGCATTTTCCCATTGCAGCTTAGGATTACGAATTCCAACAATACCTTGGCATCTTCAGATGTCTTCTAGTTGGGGAATATCGACTGTGTACAAACTAAAGCTTGGCCAATCGAGTATTAGAGGCCTCTTGTAGCCTATCAATTTTATATGTGTGGTGAGTAATACCCATTAATATTGGAGCTACATGATAGTCTTTATTGTAGTAATATCAAATACCATATTCACTATATCCTTTTGAATGTTCCTTCATAGGTAAGCATGCCCAAGAATTGCAGTCATTTCCAATGGATTCCTTTTACCCAACTGATAAACTATATTTGTAACCTCTACCATTTTTCTTATTTTTGAATTACCTCTATATGAAAAAAGTCCATCCTTTTCGATTTCACCTTGAAATCTCCTACCAGTAAAAATGGGGTCGTGAACTATGGTCACTGAAAAAGTAACACTTCTACTTTTTTCTGACTCGTTTGGGGCCTCCTTGTGATTATGGCTTAATGTTGCCTTGATTTAGTGTTGGAATGTGGATAACACATTCACATTATGTTTTGGACCCTTGTGAACCAATGTAATTTTAATGGTGCCTTGAAAAAGTGTTGTAACACACTTTCACACTTTTCTAGGGTTTTATCAATTAACTAAACATAATAAATATGATTTTAATCTAAAATCAACATTAATCTTGCCTTATTTGGAGTGTTGTAAAGTGTTGTAACACACTTTCACATTCCTCTAGGATTATCATTAATAATTGGGCTTTCTTATGCTTTAATTGGCCCTAACAAAAGGCATTTAAAACATCAAAATATTGAAAACCCACCTCAAATTCCTAAGGGAGGACTCATTCACCCAGGGTGGTGAATGAGTCCCATTTGAATCAAATTCAAATTTATTTAAATATTTGGAGATTTTATTCTCCAAGATCCGAGGTCGGCTTGTAGTCCTGTAATTTCTAGAATTATTGCATAATTGAGTATAAATACAAGGTTATTTCTCTCATTTTCATACCTAGCAAATTTGATCAAGCATTCAAGAGTTTACAAGAGCATTTGAGGGTTCACAAGAGCATTTGATCATTCACAAGAGAATTCAAGGCATTTCAAGGGAAGATTAGCAAGAATTTAAGAGCATTCTTCAAGTGTCAATCATCATGTCAAAGATTGTTTGCATTATGTTGTTTTAGAGCTAACAATTGTGGTGTAGGATTTTGTGATTCAAGCAAGCATTGCATTCAAGATCTATCAACATTAAGCTAGATTTCAAGTCTACATCCATTGGATCCATTACTTACATGTTTGAAACACCTTATTGTTAGGGTTTGGTGAGTTGCAACATTGTTATTTGTTCATTCATCATTCTCCATTCATATCTTTTTTCATTTCAAGGTTTAATTACCAATAAGGGTTTTGACCAAGGAAAACCCCTATCTACCAACACCCCCAACATTTTTCCCTCTTCTTGTGTGTGATTTGCAGGGCTAGGTTGTAGATTTAATAAGAAGCAAAGTTGGAGAAAATTTGTGAAGTTTTCAAAGTTACTAAATTTGCCCTCAAACCTTGGAGAAGCTTGGAGTAGGTCTACAAGTGGCAATTTATAGTTTTAGATCTGAAAATCAATTAGAAAGAGCAAAGTAGACCGAGAGGCATAGAATCCAATTCCAAACTTTTGAAAAAGAATAAGTGGACTGATTTTCTATTATTGTAAAATGAGTCCCACTATATAGGCCTAAAAAATATTTTTGCAGATTTGGATACCCTTTTGGCTAA
>VDFB02373365.1:260566308-260702299 GCA_007258455.2 Sequoia sempervirens
TAATGTCCCCATTTTCAATGTCCTCTTTCGTATTAGTCGGATTCCGATACACTTACCATTTTTAGTAAGTGCTATGTTTAACAGGGGGTCTAGTTTTGGGTTTCAGTCTCTCGTGAGCCCTTTGTCCATCTCAGCACCTCTCCAGTTTGAGTTTTTGTGGTTACTAGCTATTTTTAGTGCTTACTAAAAATAGTAAGTCAATTTTAGGGTAAGCTGGACCTGGTCAAGTTACCACTCAGCAGCATTTTCAATTGAGGCATCAGTTTCTAAGGTTGAAGTATTTAAAAATTTGATTTCCCCTTCGAAATTGGATTAATATAAAGTAACTTTATATTTTAATGTTGAGGATCAAAAAGGGGACAAAAAGTACCATGGCGCTTGGTGTAATGACTTTAAGTTGTTTTTAAAGCAACTAAAATGTTTCTGTATGTTGGATAAGGGATAGGCACCCAAGCTAAGGAATGAAGTTAAATTAAAAATTAAAGCTAATGTTTTGAGTGAGATTTGAAATAAATCAAAAAAAGCAAATATAAAGTGGGTGTGGGTTTTAGGTTTTCTCCCTTGGTCGCCCTAATTTGAAAGTGAACTTTTAAAAGCTCATTTGGAGGCTCATTTCTTTATGGTTGATTGTGACGACTTGCAAAGATGCTGCTGGTTTGTTAGGTCTGAGAATGGGATTGAGGTTGAAAACCCTCAATATCTAAGGCTAGTTTCGGCAGTGAAAGACCCGCTCAAGCTGGGGAATGGTGGTTTCATTCAGGAATCACATCTGGGCTTCAGTTTAGAGTTTGTTGGTTTTTCTAAATGAAGATATTTCAGTTCTTCTGAGGAGTCAGTCTGGTTTTGGTGTGAGATTGCTTTCCTTCAGTGTGGCGTGGATTTCTAAGTGATTTTTGGTGAGTTTCTTCCATTTTCTGGGCACTGCACTTTGGACCTGAACAGAGGTTTTGGTTCATAACTCTTGAATGGCCTAATGAATTCAAATGGGTATTGCATCTATGGCTAGCCCTCTCCAAGGCGTTTCCAACAAGTGTAAGAATGCATTTTTTAGTGAAGATTTGGATTTTATCTACTAGGTCGCCCCCAGCTGCCAGCCATCCTTCTGGGTGTCACCTTGTCTGCTGGTCGTCCATACAGGGAGCTGCAAGTCAATTTCTGTAGCTGGTTAAAGAGGAGATAATGGCAATTTTTGGGCTTGGAGTTGAAGGCTCTCATCATTGGTGTAGGTGAGCTTGATGGGATTCTCATATCAGCTGTTAGGTGATTTCAAAACAGGTCTGAAAGTTGACATTCTGAATTTTGTAATGAATTTGAAAGACTGTAATTTTCTGGAGTTATAATCTGTTACAGTTGGGTTTACAAGTAGATTTCATATGGTTTTTACCTCTGCATTTTATTCTCTATCAATTGGCATATCAAATGTTGTATGGCGTATGAAATAACTCAAAGCAAGCCTCTCAAGCAAACTCTGAAACCGTCACAATCAGCAAGTTTCATTTTATTTTCTATTCTATGTTCTCTATCAGTGCATGATGAAACTATGACAAATACATGGGAAAAAACAAAGGCAAAAATATTCAGAAAATCATAACAGCAGTAGTGAAGTTTAAAAACAAAAAAAATATTTGGGGTTGTTTATTACATATTCACTTGTATCATATCAACATATATTGTATTAACTAGTGGGTTCATTCGCATGTTGATACTGACAACTGTATTTCTTGATCCTATAGTTAACTCGACTGAGTTAAATGATATTAACATACACCTTGTTGGTGTGATCAATATCCACAATAATCAACACACCTCGTCAACATGTTGATACTGCCAATTACTTAAATTTACCTCCGAAGTGCCCCAAGTTCCAGATTTGTGTTTTGCTAGATGTCTAATATAAATGTCCATAAAGGAAGCTCTTAGCTAAGATTCTAAATTGCAAATGTTGCTCTAAGCATCAATGTTTCTAGCTGTACTTTATTTATATACTCTGATAACCTTCTAACTGTTCTTGTTTTTGTATGGCACCAATTATATGTATATTATGGGACACAGGAGACCGTGTTTGCAATGTTGGTTGAAATTACAGAAAGGGCTATGGCACATTGTGACAAGAAAGATGTTCTTATTGTTGGTGGGGTTGGATGTAATGAGAGGCTTCAAGAGATGATGCGAATAATGTGTTCAGAGAGAGGAGGCAGACTTTTTGCAACCGATGAGCGGTATTGCATTGATAATGGAGCAATGATTGCTTATACAGGCTTACTTGCTTTTGCTCATGGAATGGAAACGGCAATGGAAGAATCAACATTTACACAGAGATACAGGACAGACGAGGTTTATGCAGTATGGAGGGAGAAGCCTTTTCCAGTGTTGAAGAATATTGAGGACAAGGAATGCCCCATATCAGCTACGGGTGAATGTATCTAAGCTAATGACTGTCAGAGTTATTATGGTACAAATATTATACAGAGAATTTAAAGGATGGTTTTGAAAATATAATTTTTTTTGTCAAAAGAAAGGCCTCATTTGTCTCCTTTCTGCAGTATTCTGTCTTGATGCACGAGAGTCTTCATGTTGTGATGACTTAGCGAATGCATTAGAAAAGTGTAATAATAATTCTGATGAAAGCATGTGAATTTCTGTTTTAAGGAAATGTAATATAAATTGAACAGTTTCTGTAAGTAGGACGTAGAAGAAAAAGAGCATTTGAGGAGTCTGCTGGATATTAAATATACTAATTTAGGCTAGCGTTGTCGATTTAGTTGTTTATTGGCTTTTGGATGCAGCATAGTTACATGTGGGTGTTTGGGGATTTTAGACTAGAGTACTATCATAGAAACAAGGATGATGTGAAATAGAAGAAATTCACAGCCAATCTTTATACTAAAGTGTAGGAATAACACAAAATTCAAATTTGTAGGTTGACCTAATTTTCTTTTGTCCATGTTAACACATAGATGAAGATTATTTTTGATTATATGGATGGATACTTTAATACATCTGTGGTTCTATGGCTATTTGATGTGCAATTTCATTGCTTTCATCAAGTTTCTCTCTTCATCTATAGTGGGTGTTTATGATACATTATGGCTTTTCCTCCCTAATTGTATTATTAGTCTGAAATAAACTGAGTTTCAAAAACAACTAGATTGCCAGATCTAAAAAAAATGGTAGCTAGAATATCAATTCTGTTCATGCCAGGCATCCTTTAAATCATTTGTTTGTATATAATTGCTTTGATAGCTGTGGATTTTTTATTGAAAACAAAAGGTTGACCAAGACACCCATTGCATAAGTCATAATATTTCATAGACCCAATTTTTTGGTCGCTTGCAACTCATGTTTGTGGCTGTTGATTGTTTCTATCTCGAGCATTTGTACGTGGATAATGTATTGGATGGCCTGAGCATATAGTGCAACACAGATTCTTATGTTCAGTAGTAGTAGATCTTGAACTAGACAAATAACATGGGAGAATCTTCCAACAAGGGTTGAAAATACTTATTTGAGATTTCCAGGACTCTTGATTTACCTTATGAAACCTTATAAATTAGCATGGCATAAAACAATTGACAAGACCTTTGCAAAGGTTCTTACGATTAATGAATTGATCAGTTATCACCTTATTAATGAATTCATTTGTATGTGAGCTAGTTTTGCCACTGAAATGATGCGTGGAAGAGTTTGCACAAATTTTATAACTCACTCAAAATCTGCATGGTGAACAACAGATTGGTTGATCAAGTTTTGAATATTCTTTGTTATTTTTGTGATACGTATGCTTTTCTCCTTGGCTTTGGCCGCCTCCTTCCTTGCACTTGCCTTAGCCACTTCTTTTCTTCACCCTTTGCTAGTTGAAGAAATTCCTTGACAGTTAGCATCAATTGTGAGAGGGACTTAACTAATGCCAATAAATCCTCAATTTGAGTTTACAGTGGATTTGCAGGTGAGGCCAGAAATGTGGGAATAGGATGCTGCTTGAATTTGGCCCTTTTGTGTGCTATTTTCTGCATTTTTTTGCATCTATTGGAGATACAAAGTGTTAACTTGCACTTTTAAGTGTTACTGCCTCTACTTGAGCTGCATACTCTTGGCCTTGGTGCACCTCCAAGTTCTCCAGCTACATGTATAATTTGTATTTCTTTGTTGAGGCACCAATAACTCTTGGATAATTGCTAGTCCAAAGACTATCATGATGGGTTCTGTTAAGTTTTTGGGTTTAATATTGCAATTGGTGTGCCGTTAACCTTAATGGTTAGTGGATCCTTAAGCCCATAGACAAATAGACTTACGAATGTTGTGTTTTGGCTAGGCCATTGACTTCTCCCTGTTGTTTGGCATTAGTAGTTGGGGATGTTTGCCCCTATCTCTTTGTTGTCACCATTTGGAAGTTTCTTGATCATTAATTCCATTGATCTCTCTCTCTCTACAATTACTAGATTGGAATATACTCTTGTATTCATGAACTTTTAGGGAGATGTGATGTGGTCTAAGGCCTCATGACTTGTTTGTGTACTTAGTGGGTGGTGGAGTCTTCTCATTGGAAGTGAGATTTAGGGCACATTGTTCTTACAACCTCCTTTTCTCTTTTTCTCTTGCATTTCTTCTTCTAGTCATGACATGTGCCCCATGCGGTTCATCCTCCTTCCTCTTTTTCTTAATGCAATAAATTAAATAAACTAAATGCGAGAAAATAAATATGCACCAACACCCTCCAAGCTTAGCTTGAGTGTAGGATAAATGAATAGGTCTTGACAAATTTAGCCATGTTAGGCAACCTCGCTATAAAAAATGTGTTAAGAGGATTGAGAAGGATAAAACTCCATTCAAGTAAAAACTCTCCCTAGAAGAGAGGACTATGCAGCCCTCATTAATGTGGTCTCCTATGCCAATGGTGGATGCTCAATGTCAAATGTTGAAGATGATTTAGGATTATTGATTAGGAAGAAATAAAGTCCATGAAGTATGAAAAAGATTTTTCATTTCAAAAATGAATATGATGGAAGAAAACACAAAATGTCTTTGGAAGATGCTCATCAATTGTGATGTCAATGTTGAAAGTTGCCTCAAGTGAATTGGTAATCTCAAGCCTAATTGAAGAAAGCGACAATCTAGAACCATGTGGAAAGTGTTGAATTACAAGAGCTAAAGATTAAGAGTTCACAAGTATTAAAGAATTGTCATTAAAGAGGAATCGAAAGTCCTCAATAATGTCCTCAAAGTTTGAAAGAAGGGATTCACACAATAAACTTGATGGATTTGTCAAATTCTTGTGCCAAAAAATGTATCTGGAAGACGTGGTCTTGTTATTGAATCACTGGAATCCCTCAAAGAAACAACTTAGAATAGATGATGGTGTGGGACACTCAACATGTCTTTGTGACCTCATTTGATGAAAGGATTTGAAGGTTTAGATGATTGTACTATATCTCAAAAACTTACCACACCAAATGCTTGAGTATGAGCAAGAATTAAATTTGCTAGTGTTGGAAGATAGTCTTTAGCCTTAGTTTGTTGACTCAAAGATAAAGAAGACAAACCCTCTATAGAAGGAGTCAATACAACCCAAGAATCAACAAAAGTCTTCGTGCAACGAAAAGGAATATCATGTGAAGTCTCGATATCATTAGAATGTTCAAGACTTTCATCATAAGCAAGATCCTTTGTTATTTCATTGTCATATGGTAGGTACTTAGAATCATCAAGAGGTACAAGACAATCCTCAACATGATCATTTGAGAATTGAGGTTAATTAGAATCTCCATTCAGTTGCTAAATTTTAGTCCAAAGAATGTAACACACTAAGTATATGAGATGACCCATATAGTGTTATCATCAACACTAGAACAAGTCAATTCTAGGACATGATCATTCTTGTTTCCTCATACTTGTTTTTGTTGAATGCCTAGATCAAGAATAAGTTCATAGAGTTTGGGCAAAAGATGAAGCAAGTTGGAATGCTTTAGGATTCTATCTTGTGAAGACAAAATTCTATTTTAGGGCGATAATAAAAGAATGAATCAAAAAAGCCATTATTAGTTATGATTGTCTCAAATGAAACAAAGAGAGATTAAACTATCGGAAGCAATACACAACGCCTTAGAAAAACTCTTAATCAAGAGTTCCCTTAGGAAAAACATAATTATGACATTTTATATATAGTGATTTTATAGTTGCCACTTACCAAATATGCAATAATGAACTTGATCTAGGGAATAACAAATGCCTCAAGAGGCGAAAATACCAAAATTGCAATTTTGGTATAGAATGGGAGAAATTTAAGGACACCATGTCAAAGTATGGGAAAAATCACGCACTTTGAAAAATGATGCTTGAAAAGGAGCTTAATGATCTCAAATAGAGTCTTGGAAGTTCCCAAAGTGAGAACGAGCTAACAACCTTTGAGAATTATAGTTTTAAAAAAATCCAAATACCAAAATTCATTAATTGTCAGTACCATTTCGAAACTAAAAAAAAATCAGCCCAAATAAAAAATTGTTTGAAATTAAGACCTTGTATGATTGACAATGGAGCTTGCAAAAATTGCGTACTTAAATTAAAACTACATTAGAGGGGTCAAGTGAAGTGAAGAAGATGTTGAAGTTAGCATGATGTCATCAGATGCTAACTAATTGAATATGCACCCTCTTGATAAGATATTCTCCACCAGTCACCAAACAATTGTGTAGGCTATGAAAACTACCTTTGGGCCCAAAATCGTTTCAAAATTGGAAACCATTGGAAATTGGTGTAAAGTGATTTATAGGGGTAATGAGTTGTTTTGAGCATTGTGGGGGTTGTGTCCAAGGTGTCAATGCTGTTGGGTTGGTGATTTGTTGTTGTTGAGTGGTGTAGAGTACATTTATGGATGGTGGTGAGGTAGAAGGTCCATTGATTGGAGATTTGACCCTGCGAGTCCTTGCTACCACTTGGAGCCCTTATAGGGTCTTGTACTTGCCATGATAGGTTGACACAAAATATTGTAGGTACCTTGCCCATATATTTTTTATTTTCTAAAAATGAATTATATTTATTTACCTCTTGCGCACTTTTGTTAACACCATCACTTGATTTTGATGATTGCATAGGGTTGATAAATGAAGAATTTGAAAATGCTAAGGAATATTCTATGGATCATATGGTCATGGAACAATTTTTTTTCTAGGACTTGTGGCAAAGTTGCTGAAAATTGACAAATGGATAGGTGATGCTAGTGTTTTTTAGGCCTTCCAAAAGAAATGGTAGGGTTAGATTTGGCCCAAAATGCTTTCTATGTTGAGTGATTTATGGATGCCCAAAAGAAAACCCTTTAGTAAATCTCTCATGACAAGCTTGATCTAGATGAAATGAGAGGTAGAATTTTAGATCCTTTGGACAAAATGATGCGTTCTATGAGCTACTCCATTCAACAGATGTGCTTGGAAATAGTGCCATAAGTAGAAAACTTGCGATCCAACTTTTTCAAATATTTCTGAATCTCTAGATCATCAAAGGATGTACAAGGAGCATATTAAGCTCATAAGAAGATTTTCCATTTTCAAAGGAGATGAGCAAGACTAGAATCACTAATTGCTTTGATACCATGTTAGAATTTGCTAAAAACAAGGAATAGCTAAGATCTAGTGCATGAATAGCCATATATAACTTATTCAACAAATGATCCTATAATTGAAATAATGAAATAGATTTTAAAAAATGAAAATGACTCAAAATAATAATATGCATAACCTAAAAGCTCACAAGATATGAATAACACATGTAAGGTGAGTGGAGTACATATAGATAATTTAGAAGGTAAATACAACTAGTAAATGAGAAGTAACTCTAACTCCCAAAGATATGTGGGAGTTACGCTTGTGGAAGATGACATCTACCTTCATAAATGATCGACATTTAATAATTTAAGCAAGCTAAACTAAATATGTAAGAAAAACACAATTAACCTAAATAAAAGGAAACAATAACACACTAACATCCCCTTTAAGAGCAACTTAAGGGGTGAAAAATGGGCCTCTAAAAATGAAGCTTGATGAGGTATGTATGTACATAGAAATCCCCTTTGAGAAAAGAGATATAAGCCTCCCTTTGCCCTTTGCTCCCTCCTATTCCAAAATCGAGAGAGAAAAGAACCCCTAGAGAAAGGAGAGAAAATAGAGGATCATGTAATCACCCCGACCTTAAAAATATAATAGTCCCCTACAAGATTAATTACTCCTTATCAGAAAGAGAGAATGTATGCATAGATGATCTCATAACAAGTGTTGAAGTATGTCACACTACATTGAACAATGCACCTTCCTTCAAAAGAAGGAAATCTTGTGGTGCAAGACTATAGAATTCCCATTCCAAAGGTGAAATTAATAAAGGAAATGGGTCTCTAGAAACTACTAAAATGTCATCATGTTAGTGCCAAAAATGGTACAAAATCTAATTGAAGAAAATGACCTCTCAAAACCATGTGGAAATGGATGAAGAATAGGTAGATATGGAGAAAACAATTGAAGAATCATTGATCTCAAAGAGGAAGAATGTCCTCAAAGGTGTTCTTAAGATCTAAAAAGTGAGAGTACACAAACACGTGAAATGTGCAAGAAGTAGATCTCCCAAGAAAGTAGATCTTAATGTTCTCCAGATCTAAAAAGTGATAGTACATAATTATATGTGAAATTTCTATGAAGTAGACCTCCCAATAAAGTGGATCTTGACTATCGATATGAACTTGCTTGGAATAACCACCAAAAAATATGACGAAGAGACTTTGAACTCTATCTAAGAAATAGGTGGATGGGGAATCTCAGTTTAAGTGACGTAACAACATTTCTTATCCAATTATGTGTCCACATCAGATGGCTATATATGAATATAGAGTAGATGAGGAATCAAGAGTGATAGTAGTGTTAGTATCATTCACATGTGAAAGGTTGTCCAAGAAAGCATTGTCTTTAGATGGAGATTCAATATCTTCATACAATTGTGGGGTGATAGTCCAAGTAATGAAAGCAAACTTAGCGTGCTTGATCAGATGTAAAATATCCTAAAAATTGTTAGACATATTAGTCCATAGACCACGTCGTTGTTATTTTACTGTTCAAGCTTCTATTTATGGTCACTTCACTTAAGAATGAGTTCAAAGAGACAAGATAGTTGAACTTACTCAAGTTAGTGATCCTTTATGCATTCTATCTATGACAAATAGTTATTTGAATTTAGCTTGACAATAGAATAGTAGAATAGCATGATGAAATCCCTAGAATGGAATTTCATCTCAATTTGTGATTACAATCTCATTAAATACCAACAAGGCTGGTTGGGGGTGATGAAACCCCAACACTTACAAAGTTTGACACTTCATCATAGTGCATTTCTAATGCCTAGGTATGTTTTTTGGATTCTCAAATTGAGAATAATTAAAAAATAGTTAAATTTCAGAATAAGAAGAAATAAAGGACACTAGTGTGAAGTACACAAAAAAACATATACTTTTAAAAAAATGATACTTGAATAGGAGAACAAGATGTGGTCCTTGAAAGGTCTTAAAATGATAACCACATAGTTAAAAATATGAGAAAACTTGAATTTTTGAAAATGGTTCTTGTAACTATAATGTTGAAAATTGCGCCCTATGCCAATTTCACTTACACATTACACTCGGTGTATTTATGACAAATTCATGATCGGAATTTTACAATTTCGATCTCATGAATGGTGACGATGAAGCGTTAGTAGCTTGTGGTTTGGATTTCAAAAGTTTTTGGTTGGACGAGAGTGCAACATGTAGACGTCTATTCAATACACAAATGTCCCAATAAAATCCGAGATTCAAACGAAAATATCCCACACAGTTCATTTGTGACGCGTGTCCCAAATCCCAAACACTACTATAATGACTATTCTTGCCCAATTCAAGAACAAAACTTGCTTCTCTTCCTCATTTTCAGAGGTGGTTGGACCTTTTGGACTTGGGGCTCTCTATATCTCTCTCTTAATGAAACTCTACCAAAATACTCTCATGCCTTGGATAGTTGCAACAACAAAAACTCCTCTTGCTTACGATCTTGTCACATCTATCGTCTCGAGAGAGGGGCAACAACTACTGGTAATACTCTCTTGCTTATCATTCAAACAATATTGTCTATTGTCATATTTATATAATCTTGTCTAGTATCTTTTAATCATGATAGGGGTTATCCTCCATAGCGGAGTTTGTTTCTATCTGTTAAATAGGCGCAAGCCAACTGAGAGGGGGGGGTGTGAATCAGTTGTCACACAAATTCAAACTTAAAACTTTATCACTTATCAAATCTTCAACCACACTATTTTGTTATTAAATATGAGCATGAAACACAAATAATAGAAAGTAAATCAACACAATGAACGCTAGATTTTTACGTGGAAAACCCAATAAGGGAAAAACCATGGTGAGGGCTAACTCACACTATATAGTATTTTAAAAAGGAGGCTCACTGCCAAAAGGACTCACTGTCCAAGTACAAAGGCTCACTGCCTACAAAAAGGACTCACTGTTCAACAAGAGGTTCACTTCCTATAGAAAAATTATACAAAACAGAGTAAGGCTTTACACCCCAAAAATGAATTGGAAGGATGCACCTTACATGTTCTTATACAGTTCTGGATATGCTCATAGCTATTGCCTCTCTGATCACACTTTCACATTCATTACCTCTTCACTATTTCCTCTGTCACTTTCCTACAGACTCACTGCATATATTCACACACATCCATTCGCACTTACTCACTCTCTTACTTTCAAATTGTTTGCCATATACTTATATATTGTATAAGAGCAAATTTGCACCCTAGGTGCAATTCCCCTTTTTGCCTTATTACATTTTAGAAAACCCAAGTTGGAGGGTTAAATTCACTTAAGCCCACTGATGGCAGTCCACTTGGCGCCCGTTTTGTGTTTCGATGGAGGCGTTTCTGTTGGGGATGCCCGTACGGCGTGTAGATGTCTGTGTGGCGCGCTTATGTCCTTGGCAGATTCCTGCAGCTGAGCCAGCAGAGGCGTTACTCTTCCCATTGGCAGCGAAGTGGTAACGCCTCCTTCGGCCACCTAACTCGAATATGGCCGTTTCTTTACTCATTCCTTCATAATCAAGTCTTTGAACTTGCATTAGGAGGTTGGATGAAGATTGGAAGAACTATAAATCACTTCAAGCTCATTTTGCACTCACATTCTAGCATTCCAAGCATTCCATAGCAGCAATATCACACTCCATCACGTCGGTAGAGCAAGTTTGGGACCATGCCATTGTAGCAGAGGCTTGAGCTCCTCTCATTTCTCCCCTAAGCAGCCTTGAGTGCTCTTGGTGGAGGTGGTAAGCTTCCCTCTCCTCTCCTCTATCATTTGGTTGAGTAGCATAGTACTGTTTGTAGTGCTTGTGTTTTTATCACTTCTTTATCTCTTTTCCATTGGCTGTTCATGGAGGTGGGAACACCTAAACGGGGGTCTGTCTAAGGAAGACCCCTATACAACCACCCTCGAACATTCTCTCTTGTTGTGTGTAGGTGGACGTACTTTGAGGAGCTAGCTGGTGAACAGAGTCTTCTACGAGATTTTCTTCATCACCTTGGCTTTGGTATATCTACTCTATCACCTTCACTTATATTTTTCGTATTTCATAGTGTTATTTTGTCCTCTTAGAAGTCGTTAAGCTAGGCTATTAGTCATTCTAGTGAGTTCGACCTTGTCTCTGCTGTAATCTGGCCGTACTGACTACAATGCGTTTCTGAGACGCCAGTGCACTGTGCTATCGTCTGAAGTCCGCGCTAACGTCCTCGGGTAGAGAGCTCCCTAAGGTGCAGAGTTGGACCTAAAGACCGACTCGCCTAGCCCCACCTTGAAACTCAGGATTGCAGAGTGATCATAGGACTCTAAAATCCTCATCATTCTCATCCTCTTTTCCTAAAACATACACTTAGCTGAGGTAAGTTAGGGCAACCTCTCATGTCTCGACCCTCCGTGACCTGGGGTCTTGCATGTAGTGGTCCCCCTCTCTTACATTTTTGGTGAATCCGACATGAAATAATGTCTGTTCATCTGTTGGTGTTAAAACTCCCTTTAGATATTTCGTGGTTGTTGTGACCTCGCGTGTTGTGAAAGTTTATGAGCATCACAACCTAGTCCACAACTTCTGGGCATATTGTGAGAAGTATATGACACCTCCCGATGGATAGAATGAAGGTCTCGCTTGGTATCTCTATAGGTCTTTTCTCTGGTCCTGCCGTTAGTTTGGCCGTGCAGGAACAATTATCAAGGAATGAGATGGGGTTCGTTGACGAGACCAATCACATTCCCACTCCTCTCGTGTCTCCCACGCCATCATCGGTTGATAAGCATGAGGCCATTCAAATTCCTTTGATTATGTATCTACCCTCACTAAAGGATTGGGTGACCTTGAACACCATTTGGAAAGAAATCTGAAGATGGCTAGGGCCACTCGGGTTGTTAGTGAATTAAAATGTATGATGAACAAAGATTGAACAGGTGTAGAGCTTTTGAGTAGTCTCTTCAGTATCGCCGAAGCGTGCGCTCCTTCGGGCAACTCTGGTTTTACACAAGGAGTCACCTTCAGAGAACATGAGAGACAACTAGGAGTATCAATGCCTCCCACTTCTGTCTACATGGCTGAGGCAGCCCCTTCCATTAGTATCCCTTCCGTCCCTGAACAACCAAAAAATATCAAGGTGAATAAGGTCTCGTTGGGCTTTAACTTTACCCCTTCTGTCACCTCTAGTGGTGGAGGTCTTGGAAGGACAGGCGGCAAAGGCTTTGGTAGCGGCGGTGGATTCGGTAGCGGAGGTGGTGCTGACGGAACTGGTTACGGTGGAGGCCCTATTGACGGAAGTGGCTCTGGCGGAAGTCATACCAGAGGCGATTCCGGAAGTGGACCTAGTGGTGGTTTTGGAGGAGGAGGTTCCTCTAGCCCTCTATCTTCTAACGACCCTATTCTAAATACTCTACTTCAGAATATGGGTAAGATGCAGAGTCAGTTAGCGAACCTCTCCTAGGCCTCGGCCCAGCCCATTTTCCAACCCTTCTTCCAACATAGTCCATTATTGGTCGCTATCTTAAACACTCCCTTCCCTCAGGGAATGGAGATTCCAAAGTTTGAGAAATTCAGTGGCAAGGGGGATCCGCAAACACACGTGTCTGCCTTTAACGCTCTTTGCACCAACTTCTTCCATCATCATGCTTTGATGACTATACCATTCCCCCGATCTCTTAAGGACACAACACTCGAGTGGTACTGTTCCTTGCCTGATAATTTTATTTTCTCATTCGATCAACTTGTTAACCAATTCCTTAGGCAGTTCCAAGCAAACATTGGGCCGAAGATGACCACCTCGGATCTCGTCCGATGTAAGCAAGGAGACAATGAGAAGATCACTGACTTCATAGCGGGTTATCAAGCACTTCTTTCACAAATCTCGTATCAGCTGCCCGACTCTGATGTGCAGAAGGTATTCATAGGCAACTTACAAAGGCCTTGGCAAGCGAAGTTTGCCTTGATGAAATATCCCTCTTTTGCGCATCTGTGTGCAGCTTTACGAGAGTACCAACAAACGGTTGCTCAGTTCGAGGGATATTCCTCGCGCTCCCGTTTTGAAGGGAAATCCATTGTATCAATCTCCGGAAAAGGAAAATCCATTGCAAATGTAGTAGCCACTGCTAATGACAATGGCCTCAGATGCAATCAGAGGTTCAAAAAGTTATCAGAATCCTATACCTCTGTCTTACAAAAGTTGTTGAGAGATAAGATCATAACTTTGTCGGCTCCTAATCCCGTTAAGGAACCTTACCCTAACTGGTATGACAAGAGCACTCACTATCAGTACCATCGTATTAATGGACATGATACCAAACGCTGTATGCAGTTGCGTCATGAAATATAAGACCACATCGAGGATGGTAGCATTCGTCTCGATGGGAATAAACAAAACACAAACAAATCAGTGGTGAAAGAAAATAGTTAATTGCAGATATACGTGGACCCGTTTCCCTCACATTTTTCTAACATGATTATCGATCCCACTGATTCTACTTCTCAAGCCGGGGCCTATGTAAATATGGTCACGGTGACTTCCGCTATTTCACCGGCACTCAGTTCACCGGATGTTACATTTACAGAACATGATCTAACTTTGAACAACGAGCCCTCACCTCTTTACATTCCCGCTCGTATCAATGGTAACATTATGACAGGAGTCTTGATAGACCCCGCGAGCCGTGTGAATGTTGTTACTGAGGAAACATTGGTATTGAACTCACTACAAAAAGAAAAATATGGAGAAACAAGATCTACCATCCGTACCCACAATGGTATGAATCTCAAACCTTATGGCTCAATCACTTTGTCCATCCTAGTTGGACCTAGGACTGTTGACATGGTCTTCGACGTTATTCCAGAGTCGGACCTATTCAGAGTGAAGCTAGGCATTCCTTGGTTGGCTTCCATGAATGGGATTGCTTCCATTATCCACAAATGCTTAAAGTTTTTCCACGAGGGTGTCGTGCATGACGCCGGATACCAGCCTTTGGTATCTCGTGGTGGGTATTCGTTGGATCACTTTTGGCCCTCTCCAGTTGGTCCGCTTCCTTTGAGAATGAACCTACTTTACAAGAACTATGTGAAGTATAAAACTGGAGGCAAAGGGGAGCCAAAGTTGACCCTTCCTGTGGAAGATCAACTAGTTACCTCCTTCTCCCGGGAAGAGAAGAAGAAGCCCATGCCTACGACTACTCCTCCTCTGAAAGAGAAAGAGAAGTCCACGCTAGTCCCTTCTCCTTCCTGCAAAGGTAAAGAGAAGGTTACACTGTCCACTCCCTCTTCCCCGAAGAAGGAGGAGAAGCTCATAGCGGCTCCCTCTTCTTCTCGTAAAGGTAAAGGGAAGATGACCCTTTCACAGATTGCCCCGTCCTCTCCCCTTTCTTGGGAAGAGTACTAGATGAACAAGCCTGGTGGCTATTTGTTAAATCTGACGATTCCTCCTTGGCGTAGGCCCAAGATCAGAATCGCGGACCTTCCTAATGAATTTTCAAGACCATGGTACTACTTGTACGGCATAAAGAAAGGTTCTCGCAGAGAATTCGATCTGCGGCCTCCTACTGCTCCTGCTCCTAAGGTAGTGAGCGGAAAGAGGCCCATTGTTGAGGCCCTCGAGTTGACTCCTTCTGTCACTCCTTAGCTTGCTTCCCCTACTCCTGCACAAGAACTCGTTCCTCCACCCGAAACGGTTGTAGTGGATGTCCCTATGGTCAAGTAGGAAACTCCTGTCCCTTCGCAAGCTGTGGCTTCTAACTCCAAGAGTCATAGGAAGTGCCTTGCACGAGAGCGAAAGCACCAATGAAAGGCTCTTCTGGTCGAGCAGGCTGCTTCACAACAGAAGGAAGAAGAAACGACTACCCCCACTTTAGGGCCCTTTGCAACGTCCTCCTCCTCCTCTCCTGTTGTGTCTCTTCTGCCTGACCCATTCCCGACTGTCGTTATGAGCACGAAAGTACCTAATCCTAATCAAGTACAAGTGTTTATCTCTCCCTCAGCAGAGCCACCTTTGCTGATGTCCATTCCAGATATTCAACCCTTCCCAAAACCCATGGATATGGTTAACACTTCGGTCGTATCCGCTGTGGTTCTATCCTCTTCCTCCTTTGCACCTCTAGCTTTGTCTGTGGGGAGTTCATCCCCTCCCACGAAGAAAGAGGCAGAGGCTAGTCCTTCTCGCGATAAAGGATGTAGGAGGAGCCCACCTTCGCAAGGTGGCCCTATGATGACTTGTTTTGTCCTTGTGACAGAATTAGTCCTGGCCTCTCCTAAGTTTGTCACCACTCCTGAATCATTTGGTGAGCCTAGCGGTGGATTTTAGACACAACCCGTCCCATCCACTAAAATAAGACATAGCGCTCCCATGGGGTGCATGTTCAACTCTGTGGATGAGGTCCCGACCCTGTCAGCGATCTTTGGAAATCTCTGACTTTGACTCCACAAGAGCTCGATGGAGAGGACCTTGAGGGGCCCTCTTCCTTGGCCCTTGTCGCGAGAGGGTCAGATGCCCCTCTTTTGAACATTCCACCTTTGCAGACTCGTCCTCCTTCTCCTTACGAAGATTTGGATTGGGAAGCAGATGACTTCTTGGCCGAGCAGTGTTAGGAGAAGGTCCCCTTTTCTTCATCTTGTGTGCGTGTTTTGTAATGTGTTCCCCCGTACTTATGCTATGTGTGCCTGGATGACCCTCGTCACCCTTGTTGATGCATGGATATAGGCGTGGTTTGTGTGTCATAAACCTTCCTCTATTTGTACCATCATTCTTTCGTGTTTGTGCTTGATTTTTGATAAATTGGGGACTATGCAAAGCATTGGGGGCATTTAGGCTTCCCTTCCATGTTGACCCAATTTTTTATTTTTACTTTGTTTTCCATGCATTCTTCTTGATCTGGTTGGGGATTGATGATTTTTCACCTTGCATTGCGGTTACCTACTATTATATGAGCTCAGACAGATCTGACCCCACTAAACCAGATCCCCCTGTGCCCTTTGTTTGCACTTTTCACTTTCTCTCTATCTTTCTTTCTTCTTTGCTTGAGTTGTCCCTCCTATGTGTGACAACGTTCTTTAACACTTCAACTTTCGGAAAATGAATTCGCTGCCAATGAATCTTTTCTTGAAAGTCCTCAAATACCTTTTCCATGGAAGCACATTCTCAACTTGGAACCCTAACGGAATGTGTTTCCTTCATCATGGATTTGTACAGAAAGGATTTGGAGACCTTCCTTTGAAGCGGGAACTGCTTTGATTTCCCCTCACATGGGGGCATAACCTTCCTTTCAAATTCCTTGATGAAGTGAACATCTTTCGAAAGGATCCCTTGATGAAGAATCGCTCTAAGATGGCGACTTTTGAATTGTGTGTTCCTTGAGTGGACCCCCTTATACTTCATGGCAGGTTCCTCAAGGACCCTTTCTTCAAAAGCCTTTGTAACAAATGGACTCTTTCACGTCTAGCCTGGGGGCAGCTCGACTAGATTCGTTCCATTTTCCCTTTGGCATCTCGCTTGGGGGTAGCCTGACTAGACCTTACTTTTTCAAATTGTGCATCCCTTGAGTGGACCCCTCTCCTTTTCAAGGGTTCCTGAGGGATCCCTTTGAAAGTTTTTCGATCTACGTGACCGATCGCTTTAGACATGTTCTATCTGCGAGTAGACATGTCGCTGCTTTGAGATGCGTTCTATCTGGGAGTAGATGTATCAATGCTTTAGACATGTTCTGCCTACGGGTAGACATTGTTAGAAAACCAAGAATCTGTTGCTAGACTAAAATACTTCCACAAGAGAGAGAATGATGGCGAGAATGCTTGCTATCAATATTCTAGATTGATTTAATGATTGAATTGATACAAAATGTACAAGATGAGGCTTGCTTATAAAAGCAAAGATGCAACAACCAAATCTTATCTTGAGCAACAAGATAGCTCAATAAGATAAAGATAAGATCCTATAACTTAGGAATTAAAGATTGCCTAAGTAAACTTATGCAAAGTGTAATTAATAATTAATTACACCAACACCCCCCCATAAGTGCAACTTAGGGAGAAGATTAAAATGCAAACTACTATGGGTCCCGACAACTAGGCCATGTTAGGTACCCATTTACAGATGCAAATGAAATGCAATCTCTCATAAAGCAGAGAAAAGGGGAAAACCCAGTGGGAAGAAAACCCCTCTCCAAAAGAGAGAAAACAAGAAAAAAAAGCATGATGAATGTAAACATGATGTATGGAGGACTCAATGATACCCCCCAAGGACTACATCCATCATGAATAGACAATAAATTACCCCCCTATAAGAGGGAAGTAATGAGATAAGATATCCCCTGCATGCTGAAGAAGCTCCAAAGCCAATGAAGAATGCCTGAAAACAAAAGATGACCCAATGTCTGCAAGCAACACATCTCCCCTTAGGAAGAAACAAATCTATAAGCTGATGAAGAAGCCACTCCATATCCAACTGAAAAGAGGAAGAATGAACGCTCAACATGTATGCCTCTGAAAACTGAGTAGGAGCCTCCAAGCTTGAATGAGCCACAACATAATCATGGTCAAACTCAACCAAGAAACATGACAAATCAAGTGATGGAGGAGACTCGTGAATATCAATCTCCAAAGACAAAGAAGATGGAATAATAGTTGTGCTAAAACTGTCATCAAAGAGGAGAGAAATCCCCTCAAGTGTGTCCTCCAAATCTGTAATATGAGACTCTAGGAACAAGGTAGAAATCCCTGTCAAATAATCATCCCACAAAGCAAGATCTGAAAAACTATGATTATCCTGCTGAACAGAAGCAACAATGGCTGAAGAAGCAGGAGGTGGAGGTGTAGGAAGCTCAGCACTGGTCTCTAAAATACCAAGGTGTAGATGACCAAACTTCTCCTCACTAATATGGGTCACACTCAATGGAGTGTGTGATGCAGTCAAAGGAACATTATCAGGTTCTGAAGCAAAATGTGAAAAAGAATATACTCGAGATGAATGATCAACCATCCCGATTGCAACAATATCCCTAGTCTCCAAGTCCCTTATATACACCCTATCAGGAGTGAACTCAACTGTTTTACCTTGACCCCCATGAGTAATTTGATAAATAGAAAGGAGATTAGTGGTCAAAGAAGGAACACAAAGCACATCATTGAAAGTCCCTTCCCCAATACCAATAGAACCCTTCCCACTTACCTTCATGAATGTATTGTTACCCATCAGAATGTGAGGTGAATTACAAGGCTCAAAAGAAGAGAACATTTCCTGTGAAGATGCCATATGATGAGATGCCCCTGAATCAAGAAGCCATCCTTGAGAATTAGGACTTGTAGAGGCCAAGAGTGCATGCCCTTTCATGTTATGTAGCCCAGAAGTGGATGTTGTGTTCTCTGACTGTGATGATGATGGAGCTGCCGAATGTGATGGTGAAGAAGAAGTAGAAGACACTGATGAGGGCAGCTGAATGTTATTCTTTTGAAGAAGGTGGGTGAGTTCATCAATCTTCTTATTATAACATCTATGCTCATCATGTCCTAACCTTTTGCAATATGCACATTTGGACTTCTTCTTTTTTGATGATTCCTCTTTTGAAGAGGATGAGGACTCAGGAGTGCCATGTGAAGGAGAATCTTTACCTTGCTCATTTGACTTGGTTTCCTTTTTGTGCTTCTTTCCTTTGCCACTTGAAGCCTTTGTATCATTCGCAATAAGAGCTTGAGATGTTGAAGACTTCAATGTACCCATGTGCATCAACTTTGCTTGTTCCCTTGTGAGCTGTGCAGCAAATTCATCAAGAGAAGGCATTTTATATGTATCGCCAAGAGCATCCATTGTAGCATAGAAAGTAGAGACAAACACAGAATATGAAGAACCAAGCTTAGCAAGAATAGAAAGTATCATTTGTTCATCCTCTTTAACAACCCCACATTTTGATAACTGCAATCTGAGAGAGTTGAGTTTAGAGAAAAAGTCTTGGATACTGTCAAAATCTGAAGGATTAAGACCCATCAGTTCATTTTCCAACTTAAATTTCCTTAGCTTGTCCGGCTTACCAAAGAGACTCTCCAAAGTAGTCCAAACTTCATGAGGATGTGTGCAAGACGCAACATGATATCTAAGATCTGGAGAAATTGACAGAAGAAGATTACCAAGAGCTTCATCCCTTCTATCAAACCATTTTCTTTTCTCTTTTGCTCCCTGTGGTTCTGGATCTTGACCAAATGTGATTCGTTGTAACTTTGATTTTAACAATAACAACTCCATTTGAGATTTCCACTCATGATAGTTATATGGAGTTAGAAGTACAATTTTTGGAAAATCCATGATACAATGAGATATTACAAGAGGATAACAACAAATTTCCCTCACAAAATAAAAAAAACAACTCCTTTGTCATAGCTACAGAGATGAAAAAATCTTTACAAAATATCTTGGGGCTGATTCATTGTTGACTTCTTCCTCTTTTTGGAAATAAATAAGTTTTATAGAAAACTTTTCAAAATTTCCAAAAAAAAATGTTATTTAAAAAAAAATAAAAATAGAAAGCATTTTGTTTACAAAAAAAACTTGCCCTCTTTTAAAAAAAAAACCGAAATTAGGAAAAAAAGATGCCATGCAAAAATAAAAAAATCAGCTTAATGGTCGGCCTTACAAAACTTTTTAGAAAGTTTTAAATATAGAAAACAATGTTTAAAATACCATCCACCGACAGAGGATAGTACCCGCAGATTTTTGAATGACAGCAAGGCTGACAGCGACCACGTACCAGACAACAGTGATTTGACACCAACGGTAGTAGATCACAGAGAATATTCTTTGGTGCTATCCGCTGCGAAACGTCATGGCCGATCTGCAAGTTGATGATGTACCCGCCGAGTATGGACGCCGACGGAGGATTAGATTGTACGCTGATGTGGAGTGACGGATTTGAGGTAGCCAACAATTGTGACAGGTGACCAAGGCTCAGTACAAAGGCCGATCCAATGGAAAAGTGACCGGATTTAAAAGCACAGTACCCTGTGATCTCCAATACCGATGACAGCCAACGATGAAAACATAGTCAGCGTTCAAATGCCGACCAATGACTGTTGGCTTAGAAAAGACAGCAGATCCACACGTACCCTTTGATAGGACACCAATGTCAGATCCAACGTGAGTGTAGAGTATGATGCAGGCAGCTGATAAACTCGGGTAGAAAAAAATTGAATAATATTTGCCCGAATATTTGATCAAAAAACTATAGCCCGAAAATAATAGTCTGATAAAATTTGCCCCAAATTTTGATGATAAATCCGCAGAAAATATTTTTGGAATTTTTTTTTTGCGAAAATGAGAAAATCGTACCGCTGGTAGGCTGTTCCAGCAAAAATTTGCTTCAAAAACAACTTTACCTAAAATAGACGAATTTACAGTCAAAATTCATCTGCGGAGCCTTCTGAACTCAACCGTGAGGTTATTGAAACCCCAATCTGCACCCAGCAAAAAACTTCAAGCCAAAATGAAACCCTCAGATTCGGGAAGGAGTCTGTAACCCTGGAAGCTCTGATACCATTATAGAAAACCAGGAATCTGTTGCTAGACGAAAATACTTCCACAAGAGAGAGAATGATGGCGAGAATGCTTGCGATCAATAAGCAAGATTGATTTAATGATTGAATTGATACAAAATGTACAAGATGAGGCTTTCTTATAAAAGCAAAGATGCAACAACCAAATCTTATCTTGTGCAACAAGATAGCTCGATAAGATAAAGATAAGATCCTATAACTTAGGAATTAAAGATTTCCTAAGTAAACTTATGCAAAGTGTAATTAATAATTAATTACACCAACAGACATGTCATCACTTTTAGATGCGTTCTATCTGCGGGTAGACGTATCGACACTTTAGACATGTTTTGTCTGCGAGTAGGCATGTTGCCGTTTTCAAATGCGTTCTATCTGCAGGTAGACGTATCGACGCTTTAAGAAATGTTCTATCTGCGGGTAGACATGTCGCCACTTTTAGATGCGTTCTATCTGCGGGGTAGACGTATTGACGCTTTAGAATTGCTCTATCTACAGGTAGATGTGTCGCTGCTTCTGACATGTTCTATCTACGGGTAGTCATGTTGACGCTTCTTGACTCTGCGGAGTACACTTCCTTTGGGATTCCTCCATGTGAGAGATGTTGGAGGTTGCCTCCTTGTAGGTCTACGGGCCTGTAAGGCGCTTTGTTGTTCCAACTTCATAGTTCCGAGCAGCTATGGAGTATTTTGTTCTCCCTGCATCTTCAGGTTCACCAGTTCGCAGTCTGCATCTTCAACTGTTCAGGCATACTTTTCTAACCCTACTCTTTTCTTGATCTACTTTACCGAGAACTCATCAGTACTTGTGCTCGCTAAAGTGGGGGAAAAATGTATAGGAGCGAATTTTCACCCTAGGTGCAATTCCCCTTTTTGCCTTATTACACTTTAGAAAACCTAAGTCGGAGGCTTAAATTCACTTAAGCCCGATGATGGCAGTCCACTTGGTGCCTATTTTGTGTGTCAGTAGAGGTGTTATTGTCGGGGATGCTCGTGTGACGCACAGACGTCTGCGCAGTGCACTTACGTCCCTGGCAGATTCCTGCGGATGAGCCAGCAGAGGTGTTACTCTTCCCATTGGCAGCGAAGTTGTAATGCCTCCTTCGGCCACCCGACTCGAATATGTTCATTTATTTCCTCATTCCTTCATAATCAAGTCTTTGAACTTGCATTAGGAGGTTGGATGAAGATTGTAAGAACTCTACATCACTTCAAGCTCATTTTGCACTCACATTCTAGCATTCCAAGCTATCCATAGCAACAATATCACACTGCATCACGTTGGTAGAGAAAGTTTGGGACCACACCATTGCAACAAAGGCTTGAGTTCCTCTCATTTCTCCCCCAAGCAGCCTTGAGTGCTCTTGGTGGAGGTGCTAAGCTTCCCTCTCCTCTCCTCTATCATTTGGTTGAGTAGCATAGTACTATTTTTAGTGCTTGTGTTTTTTTCACTTCTTTATCTCTTTTCCATTGGCTATCCGTGGAGGTGGGAACACCTAAACGGGGGTCTAACTGAGGTAGACCCCTATATAGCCACCCCTCAACATTCTCTCTCTTTTTGTGTGTAGGTGGATGCACTTTGAGGAGCTAGCTGGTGAACAAGGTCTTCTACGAGATTTCTTCATCACCTTGGCTTTGGTATATCTACTGTATCACCTTCACTTATACTTTTTGTATTTCATAGTGTTATTTTGTCCTCTTAGAAGTCGTTAAGCTAGGTTGTTAGTCTTTCTGGTGAGTTCGACCTTTTCTCTGTTGTAATATGGTTGTACAGACTAAAACACATTTCTAAGACGCCAACGTGTTGCGTTGTCATCCAAAGTCCGCGTTGACGTCTGCAGGCAAAGAGCTCTTTGAGGTGTAGAGTTAGACCTAAAGACCGACTCGCCTAGCCCTACCTTGAAACTCAGGATTGTAGAGTGATCGTAGGAATCTAAAATCCTCATCATTCTCATCCTCATTTCCTAAAACATACACTTAGTTGAGGTAAGTTAGGGAAACCTCTCGCGTCTTGACCCTTTGTGACCTGGGGTCTTGCATGCGGTGGTCCCCCTCTCTTACATATATATATACCCAATCTCCATCGCAGACACTAATTAGGTCAGCTCCACAAAGTATTTTCAAAATGCTTTATCCGTTGTTATGTCAGCTGCAATAGTTCACAAAATATTTCCAAACACACAAAACAATCTTTAGCACATTTCATCATGTCAGCTCAGAACAAGAAATAGGTCACACACAAGTTTTCACATCAAATCAAAATTAACTTAACAAGTCAGCCAGGAATAATCTTCAACGCAACAAGGCAACAATCGATCTGTACGTTGTATGAGCACCAGAGCATGAAATAAATTGATCATGCATGCCTTTAACGCCCATCAGAAGTTTACCAAAACTGCAACCAGAGATTATCATCCACGGAGAAGTGCAAACTAGAATACTGGATAGGCAACCAAAATACCAGACCAACCACTAGAGAGGATAAGCACTGCTATAAGAGTACCAGACCGAACTACCAACATGGTGATATACCATGGTGACATCAATGACAACAAATAGATAACTTTACTCATTTTTCCAACACTATCACACATCTATTTTACTTTTTAATTCTTCCAATATTGTCTGGTTGTCTATGGAGGTGGAAACACCAAAGCAGGGGTTCGACTGAGACAAACCCCTATACAACCCCAACAATTTTTCCCGTCTCCATGTGTACAAGTGATGAACAGGTTCAACTTGAAAATGAATTCATTTTGGCAATTTTTGGGTTCTATTCATATAGATGAAAGCGCAAATGTGCAGACGTCCTCGTGGCACGTTGGCATGTAAGGCCGAGAGTTCACCCAACTAGTATTAGATTTTGTATATTTAGAAATTTTCATTTCTGTGAACTTAACATTTTTATCACCTTGTATCTGCAAGTTATTTGAAATTTTCAGTTATATCTATTGTCAATCATAGCATAGAGTTCAACTTTAAATATCTCCATTTTCAGTTCACTTGAGCCATGTCAATTGAGGTAGTTGAGATTCATTTTCTCCTCAATATCCCATTGTCTTGGGAGTAGCAAATCCCCTCTACATTTTGGTGAACCCGACATGAACCTCCCATGTTGGATCTTTTTGTTCAAAATTTCAAGCCATTTGCTAATGTCTTCTTAGAGCAGGATTTTGATATGCTAGAGGAATCCTTGGATGATTTCCTAGAGGCATCTCTTCCTATTCGCAAAATTGCTATAACAACAACACCCTTAAAATCTCCTTCCTTGTAGGACGAGAAGTCTGCAAATGTAATTGTAGTCTCTACTACTCCTGAAAGGCCTAAGAGACCAATAATTTATGCAACTCTATCAAGTCCCTCTCTAAAGAGAGTGCATTCTATTTGTGGTGTTCTATTTAGTAATGATTTGTTAGATCTTTATACAAGATACACAATTTAAAGTTTCTTCTTATAGTGCAATAGCTCATACTTATAATACTACAAGGAATAAACAAAATGTTGATCAACCTACTTCCTTACCACCTTCTCAACCAAATATTCCTCAAGCACCTAAACCTTTAGTCAAGTAACAAAGTGAGTATGATCTTATTGAACAACTCCGAGGTACTACTGCCAAGTTCTCACTTTGAGATTTTCTTTAAACTGCCCTGGTTTATCAAGGTATGTTTCAAGAATATCTTCAAAAGATTCTTTTACCTTCTTTTGCTAGGCCGATGGATGTGAATACATTGATAGATCATATTCAAGTGGATTCACCAAATATTACGTTCTATCCACAAGAAATCCTACCTCCAGAAGTGCAAAATCGAGAAAATCCGTTGATGGTAATTTTTTATGTTAATAACGTGGGCATCATGTGGACTCTCATTGTTATCGGTTCAAAAATCAATGTTTGTAGTTTCGATCTATTTCCTAAGATCAAAGTTGATTCGAGTTCTCTTGTTGCATCTTCTTTATTTATTCATGGTTTTGATAACACTTGTCGACAAGCTCTGGACCACTATTATTTTTCCCTTAAAGATAGGACCGGTCACCATTCCTACCCTGGTGTATGTAATGCTAGGACCTTTACCATATAACATTCTCTTGGGTAGACCTTGGGTTCATGCTTTAGGACCGGCACTTCTACCCTTCATGGTTCTATTAAGTTTCTTGTTAAGAATAAGGTAGTCATAATCAAGGTTGAGCCTGATGCTATGCATTTATGTCAAATGGTAGCAGCCGATCATGCCTCGATTACACCTACCTTTCATAATTACTTTCTCATTATCTTATAATGTGACATCTACTCCTATGGTGTCTCTTGCAAAAAATTCCCTTGAGAAGAACGTCCCTAGAGAAGATCCTCCTAAAGAAAAAATTCCTAAGTCTACTCCTAAACCGAATGCATGTTTGGGTGACAATTGAGGATCTTTAGACTTCATCGAATCTTACATCAGGGAATACAAAGTAAATCCAGTCCACTTGAATATTCCCAAAATCTCACACCTCTGCTAAAAAGGATGATTATACTTCTATAAAGTAGGTGATACTTATAATATTGATTATGCCATTTATACTAGTCCTACTTCTTAGGAGTTGTGATCGCATTATGGACCAAGATTTAATATTCTTTCTAAATTTGGTTATGGGGGTAAAGGTTGTGGATGTGATGAAAAATGTATTAAAGCCCCTTTAGATGCTGATCCACGTGGCTCTAAGATTGGACTTGGATATCACACTGCAATGTCTAAGGTAAAACCGTGGTTGAATATCAACATGGGTTCTATCGAGTTTCTTCCCCTTAGACTTGTTCATCCAAAATATATTGAAAGAAAACTCTAATGAAGTTCCTCTAGATTTTTTCTCTTCATAAGAAGCTCTAGAATAATTCTTGGGTGTCTATTTCTATCTTCCATCTTATCACCATAAGCGTCAATTCCCACATCTCTTGAATAGTCAAGCATACTTTGGAGAGTTCGTTATGAATCTTGATGAGAAAGCTTCTTTATCTTATGATGGTGAAAAAATTTCTATGCCATATCCTGAAGACTGTAGTACTCTCCTTAAGGGAGATACTTCTGATGTCCTCATGGATCCAAAGTATTATGAAAAGGTGATTAAGATTAGAAAAAGTCTTTCTTCAAAAGAATCTAAATCACATTCTAATGTCCTGCATCATTATCATGATATCTTCACTTGGTCATATGAGGAAATGCATCCGTTGTGGTTCATAATATTGTTCTATGTCCCAATGCCAAGCTCGTCAAGCAAACAATTCATAAAATGAATCCCAAGGTTGCCTTGTTAGTCAAGATTGAGATAGAAAATCTCCTAAAAGCTGGTTTTATTTGTCCCATTGATTGCTCATCTTGGATTTCAAATATCATTTTCGTTAGTAAACCTGATGGTTGTATCCATGTTTGCATTGAATTTCATGATATTAATAAGGTTTTTCTTAAAGATGTTTTTCCATTACGAAATATCAATATGATTGTTGATTTGACTATAGGCCATGCCTTTGCTTTATGGATGGATTCTTGGGATACAATCAGATCCTTGTTAATCTAGAATATTAGTACAAGATGGTCTTTACAACCCCTTGGGGTACCTTTTGCTACGTAGTCATGCCGTTTGGGTTGAAAAATGCTGGAGCAACCTATCAATGTTTGATGATTGATTTTTCATGAATTCATTCATAAGATCTTAGAAGATTGCATTGATGACATGGATAAGTCTGTAACTCACGAAGATCATGTTAAGAATATTCATCTTATCTTTGAAAGTCTTCAAATCTATAGATGAGATTAAATCCTTTTAAGTGTGTCTTTAGCGTAGATTTTGAAAAACTACTTGGGCTTATCGTCTCTCATCGTAGAATTGAAGTCAATACAAATAAGATTGATGTAATCATTAACATGCCTCTAGCTAAGAAAATCTCTCAAATTTGTAGTTTGTAAGGGAAGATTCAAGTAATTCGTAGGTTCATATCTCAATTGGCTGACCATACCCTTCCATTCACATGTTTGTTGAAGAAAGATGTGTACTTTCGGTGGGATGATGGGTGTTAAAAGGATTTTGAGTCTATCAAAATCTACTTGGCTAATCCTCTCATATTAATTCCAACTATGCAAGATAAACTCTTTCTACTGTATATTTCAACACCACCTCATGCTTTAGCAACTTTATTAGCTCAACATGATGACAATGGTAAAGAAAGAATAGTCTATTACATTAGCCATGTTATAATCGATTATGAAAATCACTACTCTATGATGGAAAAGCAATGTCTTGCTCTTGTCTTTGCAATGCAGAAACTAAGACACTGTCTTCTGCATGTAGAGACCCATGCAATAGTTAAAAGTGATCTTCTTAAGCACTTGTTTTCTAGAACTAATCTCTTTGGAGGTCTAGCAAAATGGGTGATGTTGTTTGAGTTTGATATTATGTTCGTTACTCAGAAAGAAATTAAACGCCAAGCTATCACTGATCAGTTAGTAGAAGCTCCCTCACCTAATGCCTTCCCTAATCTAGACCTTCTCTTAGATGAAAGTCTATTTACTTTGAATCATGAGCCTATGTGGGAAATGTATTTTGATGGATCAAGATGTCAAACTGGATTTGGAGGAGGTGTAGTTCTAATTTCACTTGATGGAAAGCCAATTCCTCTTTTTGTTCAATTGTAGTTTCATTTTACAAACAATATTGCTGAGTACAAAGCCCTCATTACTGGCTTACGTGCCACAATATAGCCTTTAAAATTAAACATATCCATATTCATGGTGACTTTGAATTAACTATAAATCATATCACGAGAATGTATTGAGCTAAGCAGTGTAAGCTATCTTAGTATTGAGATTTGGCTTTATCTTTGCTTAGTCATTTCACTTGCTATACCATTGATAGTGTTCCTAGGAGAGAAAACTGTCACACAGATGCAATGGTGAGTGCTGCTTCTCTTGTACGCCCTAACTATATATAGCACAGATGAGGACCACTTTGTTGTCCAAATTATTCGCTCTCCTGCTATCTCAGATAAACCTGAACTCGATAGTCTTATGTGTGCACATATAGACTCGGGAGAATGGTATTCACATATCTATAACTATCTAAAAATTGGAAACTTTCTCGATGATGCAAGTAAGAATAATCATGTCTGGATACGAAATATTTCATCCCGTTATATCATCTTATCTAATGTTCTTTATCACAATTATTACAATGGTAATCTTCTTCGATGTATTACTAAGGTTGAGATACCCCTTGCCCTTCAAGAAGCCCATTCAGGATCTGGGGGTGAACATTTATCCAAAAGAAAAATTGGGCATGTTGTGAAAAGGCACAACAACTAGAAACCAAAGAAAACCAATAAATATTTAGAGTATTTTGGGATAAAAGAGAGTCTAGATAAAAAAATTACAACTCTACATACAAATAAGAATTCCTTAAAGACCAACCTCAAAATGACAACCATTTTTGAAGAACAATATGATTTACCCAAGAAATCCTATGTGGGTGAAATTGATTCATTCTTCTCTGATACAGAGCTAGGAGGATTCAAAACACATCTCACAAAACCTTCAACAATCTTCATTTGACTAACTCAAAGCATCTCTAACTCACCTTTCACTTGTAGGCCTTTTGACACACTTATTCAACTATATTCCCCTCTAAATCACTATTCAACTCAAAATTCAACATAGGAGTTCCAACCTTCAATATAGCTTTCAATACACCTTAGTCAACTTCAACTTGATCAAAACAATCACTTACCAAGTTTGTCCTTTCAATCATACAAACAATCTCTACAAGGGCACAATTGATTTCACATATTACTAGACCAAACACAGTTTCCAAGATAATTTTCTTCACAAGTCCACTTTTGTTTTCCAAACCCCATGACCCATACAAGCCTATTTACCAACTTCAGACTCTTCAATGTTCTGTCTTAGTTAGTATAAAGACAAACAGTGACTCATTCTGATAACCCTGCCTTCAATGTGCAATTATGGAACTCATAAGCCACAAAAATCCAAATATGCTTTCCATGCTATAAATACAAACTTTGGAAATAAAGATACAAGCCACCAACTCTAAACATGAGACTTCTCCATTATGTTTAACTCAACATATTTCAACTCTCTTCAAAACCCCAAGACAAAAATTCCTTAATGAGGTGAACATACCTTCATTGACTGCTCCCTTCTTGTAGCACTCCTTCCATATACTGTCTGAGATATCCTTCCATCTAGTACCTTAGATCCATCTGTAATTAGCATTTGGAGTACCTTTTCCAATGTTTTAAAACATAACTAAATCCATCAGATGTTACTTTAGAAAGTACTGCTCAAATATGATTGTCTACGCTTCAACAACATGGCTAATTAGGTCTGCAAACAAGATAGGATTATTCATTATCCAACTTCCAAACATCAAACTACTGTGCAAAAGCCTCAAACAGGTGTAATTTGACTTGCATAAGCTTAAAAAACATTAAAAGGTCACTCCCATAAATATTTCTACAAACCCTAGGTTGTGTTCTCTTCACAACCCTGTTTTGACAGACATACAGTTTTTACAGTCAAGTATTCAAATTCCCAGCCTTTTAACTTTAAGCCCTTGAACCAAAACCTTGGAAATGTGAAATTTCATACTTAGGACAACATTCTCACAAAGAATCAGAGAATTTCATCAATAAACAAAAGATAAACATAAATTACTTTACTCACTGTTAACCCTAATGAGGGTTTTAACCAGTCTTCACAAAGAACTCAATATCTTGCTCAAATCTTCATAAAATTGAATGAGATAAAAAAAAAATGTAGAAGACTCATATATTTAACAATCTAAATGTCTACTCCCTCAATATCAAGCCGTACATGGCCGTACAAGAGCCAAGAACTCTGTTTTACTAGTAAAAACCATAGAAATTTTGAGTTGTATTCATGTTTTTTTTTCCTTACAATGCAAAAATATTTCCTACCTCGACTTGTGTGAGGCTTATTTATGCCTTAAAGACAAAACTAACTCATAACAACTGACCACAACTGATTCTAACCTACGTCTAATCACTTGATTTGTCAATTACTTAATTTTTTGCTCTTTTGACAATGTTTACAATATGGAGCAACTTTGAACATTATAAGACAAATAACTTAAAATATGATTTCCTAGGACTCCAAATGACCTCATGCACATAAAAAATGGCTCATTAAGCCTTATTACAACATTAAGACATCAAAATGGAACAAATGACTCAATATGGCCTCATGGAGGCATGTGATCAAATAGGTGCTCCTGCACCATTCTCTTGGAAGAATTTAAGAATAGTAGTTATACTTATATAAACTACATATGATGATATAATATTTTCAAATTCCTTGGATATTGCTTCATTGCTAGTCAAGCATTGATAGACCCAACAGGGTTACCTGTGTGATTCCCTTAAACATCGTGTTATTGCCAACTAGGCATCCTTATCCTAATAAAGATATTTGAATCTCCTAATTTTTGGAGCTAATCCCCCACCCCTAAAACTCCCAAGGATCACTTGCAATAAAACACTTGTCATAGAAAGAGAGAAAAATAAAGCTATGGAGGCCAAGAGTTGATTGCTCTAGAAACATGAATCATCCTTAATGTGCAAACCTCACAACATAATAAAGTGAATGCTACAAACGAGTCCTTATAAAAGGAACAAGGAAAAGGAAAAAAAAAAACCTAGAAATACCCTAGGCGAGGATAAAAAGAGATCATGACATGTGTCCTCATCCTAAGACTTGACACACAAAAAAGTACATGACCTAAGTAAGCTTAAGTAATAGAGTGAATAGGGGCCTAAGTAATTAAACTATAGATAAACACCCTTTTAATATAACACCCCCCATAAGTGAAAATTAGAGAGTTGATGAAACCTCTAAATGTCAAATAAAAACAATGCAAAGACTAATGAGGAACCCATAAAAAAATGTTCAAAAATATCTCTCATAACTAGAGAAAATGAGAAAACCTCATGGGAAAAACTCCTCTCAAAGAGAGAAATACAAGATGAAGGACTAAGAAGCCTCCAAAACAATGTCCCAAAAAGAATAGGAATATGAATAATACCACTAAAGCATGAAGAAGCTGTAGAAAAACATCAAAAGATGAATACTATAGTGTTGTAATTGAAGAACTTCCTCTAAAATCAAGTCAAAGATCAAGATCAAGAAGACAACAATCTATAGGAGTAAACCTGCATGGGTAGTGGAGTAGGCTTGGGCTATGGGTTTTCTCCCCATAGGTTCCGGTTTCGACCACAAGGCCCAGGCTTACATGATGCATGTGGTTTGTGGGTGATTGCGTGCATCCCCAGAGGATTAGTCTCACCTCAGCTTTTCCCTCTCGAACCCCAACTTGGCAAAAAAAGTAAGACCAAGGAAAGTTTGATTGGGCCGCTAGGTTGGGTTGTGAGGATACCTTTGGCACAACAAACAAAAAAACAATCTATAGGAGTACCCCCAATGACACTAATCAAACAAATATTAGATGGAAAAATAAAAGGAAACAATTGATATATATAACACTACTCAACCAATGCAAAGAAGCAAGTAAAAAATACAAGTTCCAATAGTTTGAAGAAATTGATCAACTAAGGATGGAAAGTCACCTCCATAAAACATGAATTTAAGAGTGTCTTTATGGTAAGTTGTCCATCCCACCAAATACATGGGTAACTAGCTACTACATCTACCTAATACATATGAACAAATATTATATACATAGAACACTCCAAAAAAAAACCAAGGAAACATTAATAGAAATAGTATGAAACCCCCCATAATATTGACAAGGGAGAGGGATGACATGTCCATTGAAAATATGTCATTTTGTAGTGTATGAAGGAGAATAAATAACATCTGAAAGTGCACAAAAAAATACCTAAAACTGAAAAAGGATGTGCAAAATAAGGTACACACACATTAAGGTAGTCAAGGTTGTGATTATAAACAAGAAGACACACACAAGAAACCCCCCATGGTAATCTATAAGACAATGTGAGTACAAAATAAGTCAAAACATGATGTGTGATATCCGCAAAAAGGATACACAAGAGTGGCACTTTATCTTAGTGAATCTACAAATGAGAAAGTACATTCAAAAGATGCCTATAATTCCCAAAAAGAACCACATGTTGAAAATAAAACTTTGATAGAAGATGAGTGGAAATAGAAGGAACAACTACAAAGAATGTATACAAATATGTAATTTCAAAAACATTCACACAAAAAAGAGTAATTATGTAAAATTTATGGCCCTTTAAAGCTCCAAAAATGAGAACTACCTTGCTAGATCACTAAGAAAACTCGTATTATGAAAAAAATCTCAAACTAAAAATTATCTACACTATAGAAAGGAGCATAAAATTCTATCCCGTTTTTAAAAAAATCTATGAAAAAGTAGCTCGAATGAGCAAGGACAAGGTCTTTGAAGTTAGAGTCCCAAAACAAAAATTCCATCTATGAAGGGGGCGGAATAATTCCTGTTGGACTCATTGCAAAAATTGGCCAAACTATTTCCAAAATCTAGAGGCCCACTAAAAATAGAGGTAACCAAAGAAAAAAATTCCTCTTACTAAAATTCCTCCAAAAAGGGACTAACATGTTGTAGAATAATTTGTTTAAAAAAATATTATTTACAAAAATTGGGGGGAATCAAAATTCTTGTCACCCCTATAAAGAGGGGTGTAACCCAAGGGATTGCCACTCTATCTATGACCTAGGTTATGAATATCGTAGCGATACCCTTCAGGTACTATGCCCTCTCAAGGAGTGGGACCCAAGGATACTGAACTCCTATGGGATTGGAACCTTTGGTACCCTAAAATGTATTTTTAAAACCTTTTAATTTTTTTAAAAATATATATTTAAAAAAAAAAAATATTAGATTTAAAAAACATAATCATACTAGGGCATAATGGTGGCTGAAGAGGCACAAAAACCTTTTTTTTTGCATTTTTTGAGAGCTATGCATGTAATTCAAAGGTATATTAGTGGAATCCATACCATAATATGGGCATCTGCACCAAGATGGGGCACAAAAAAGTGGCTAAATGCTTAAAAATGAGCAAAACATGCTCGCATTTTGAAGAAATTCAAATAACACATTCATGTTCTGGCTTGAAAAATCTGAGCCATAACATGAGCACATTATTTAAAAAAAATTATGTGCACACATTATTATGAAAATAAATGCGTACGCGTTTTCCTCAATAAAGTTATAAAAAGAAAAACCCTGTCCATTTTGCTCACTCACAACCCACATTTTCTACTACTTTTTTCTTTCCCTCATCTCTACATAACACAAACATGTTTTTCCCTTTGTAGTCTTTCTTCACAATGCCATGCCGGAGAAGAGGTAAGTGATTTTTTTTGCATTAGATTTAAATTTTGTTTGTATTAGAAAAAATGGATTGTTTTTGGTCAATTTCATATATTTTTTGGATTATATAACATATGTAAACCATGAGCCACAACCAAATTTAAATGATGAATTGCTTGAAGAAAACCCTAAGATGCTTGACCCTCCTCCTACCCTTCCAAAAAACCTTAGAAAAATCCAAGATGATTTGTTAGGGCATCTAGAGAAAAACAAAGTTTAAATTCATGAATTATTCAAAATCGAGGGGTTCAATATCAAATGAGCATCACCAATCCCTTACCTCAACATTGGAAGCCATGTTGACAAATGTTGACACAACCACAAATAAAATAAATCGATTTAAAACTTATAGAGATTCATGTCGTCAATATTGTGCAACAAAATTGTCCTATGATGATGTGAAATAGAAAGAAATAAGCAAATAAAACATGTCTTCTTTTTACATATCCTAGAACCAATGAAACTATTCCTTTGAATTCAAAGAGATTTCCAATACATTGGTGTAATCATGATGAGATAAGATAATTTTTGGGATGGGTGGTGGATGGTCTTTGACCAACCTCCATGTAATAATTATGAGGTACTTCTATATTTTCTAAGAAAACTATAATGTGGGTTTATCCTTCATCAAATTTCCAATTAATTTGATATGAGGGTGTTTCAAGGTAGAGGTGGAGGCTCTGCCCAAAATAGACCAAAAGCTCATCGAGTAGATATTCATGCATATTACACAAAACCATGTGACTAAAACCATGATATTTCAAAACCATGTCCTCGTATTTAATATTGGGTACTTTATTTATTTAATTTCCCCAATATTAAATAATTACATTTTAGCGACTTAACTTATGTCCCAATGTTACATGCAACATAAAGTGGCCCCAAGAATAATTACATTAAATAAATTATGCAAGGTGTACAACACACCTTTCCTAACATTCTCCCACTTGGTGTATACATTGCATAAGGGGAACAAGTAACGCCAATACATGAATCAAATGAACAATCCATATAGCCACATATACCATCATGGAATCAAAGTGCTCCATGCGCTCCATCAAGATACCTGCAACAAGAATCAAAGTGACCACCATCCCAAGCATGAATGCTTTCATCCATCATCATGCCAATGCACAAAGATAAGAAGCCATCCAAAGAGAAGCCACATAATTTTTCACAATAAAGCATAAGTCCTGCCTCAACTAATATCCCAAACACATACACTCAGTCCAAAGGTAACAATAAGCAATAGTAGTCATCAAGATACACAAACCCATAGCTGAAATAGCACCCACAACAAGTGCCAATACATCCAACTATCCATACCTCCAAGGTATACAAAACATAGTAAACTCATGCCATAAACATATACACCCATAAATTGCAATCATAAACTCCATGTGCAAAACCTGTACAAGAATGGCATACACATCCAAGAGCTCCCACTGCATGGGTAATGCGAATTTGAAAAATATCAAGGCATACCAAGTCTACCAATAGCATCATATAGAAAGTGTAAACAACATCATGTAGAACCAAGGAATCATCCACAATGATATGCAAACCTGTAAATCAATAACCTGTAAAGAAAACAACTCTCACCACAAGTCTCCATATCTCTCCCAAGTTCTCCACACCCAACAAAGGAAAAAGATAAAGGAACCTCCATGTCATCACCCAAGAACATAAGTTAAAAAACATGACCACAAGCTAGTGATCACAATAGCTCCAGCCAAACCTCAAACCAATGTAATGTGAAACCAAACATCTAGGAAGATAACCAAGACCAAAGAGAGAAACTCTACACATCATATACCTGTAGAAAAATCTCCTACATACACCTCTAAATGCCAACTGTGTCAAGTATGACCTCCTCCACAACACCCCAAAAGAAAATCCATGACAACACCCAATCGTTCAATCACCAAGATCAAACATAACATATGTATCATGTAATCAACATGGATGTAAGCCTCTCATAACCAAAGAAGATCAAACTAAATCCATTCCCAATGAAGAAAATAAGCCCAATACATCTCCTAAAATCAACATTAATGAATGTAATCATAGTGGATAAGGAGATAAACATGCCAAAACTCCTCAAATAAACCCTCCAAAACCATATATCCATAGCTCAAGATCCAAATGCATGAGAAGATAAATCATACAAATAAAACACCTGTAAGTAACAATGAGCAATACCTCTCAAGTGAAACCACCGAGTATACCAAGAGTGGGGAATGAGAATGCTCCTCCAAGACATCCAAGTCATCATGACTCATCCAAGAACACTCTCCTCATAGGCCCATGTTGAACTCACATCCAACCAAGGTGTAGGCTCCTCAGACTTCCCGTTGAAATCTCCTCAAGAGTAACTATCTCAACACATGTCTCTAATCACAAGAGAACTCAATTCTCACCTATGTCTCCAAGTATCCATGAGTACCTGTAACCAACCAATCCATGTTAAACTCCAAATGCAACAAAGCACCATCATGAAGTAATCAAGCAAATGATATATGTACCCAATACCAAGAGAATCACACAAGATCAATATCAAAACTCTAATCATGAATCAGGAACATAAACATGACAACATGATCTAACCATCTCCTACTAGGAGATCTCATACAACAATGCATACATCCTGGTCTCAAGAGAACAAGTACCATGCCAAAACTCTAACACACACAATCAAGAGTAAACCATGACATAATACCATAACACCCTAAACCAAGAATCAACATATGTAATCAATATGAATAAAACCATCCTCTGACAATAAAACCAAAGATGCCAATGAACCCTCACTGCATAAAAGTAGAATCCAAAAGTTCATCCATGACACCAACAAACACTACAGAAGAACATCCACCATCAAATGGTGAATCCACATCACTGCTAACAACTCCCACTAAACTATGATACCGAGTCACACATGGCATTGTGACAACCATCCTCTCCATGAAGATCATCCAAGTCTAAACACACAACTGAATTGTTACTAACATAACAAGTAGAACTAAAATCTCCAAGCCAAGAAGATACCTACAACTACCAAACCATCATAAACATATCCAATCACCGCCAATCCATCACTGTCAAAAATCTCCCACTGAAAAGTGTAACCAAGCTATCCATGACGTCATGATAAACCACATACTACAAGTCCCAAAAAAAATTGTCCAGGTACTATAAGAGACATCCATTCTCTCATCTCTAAGCTCACATACCAATGTGCAAATGACCAAGAACAAGGCCAACTGTCAAAGTATACAACAAGGAATCAAACCTGGTGAATAAAGATAATTTACAACCAAGTCATCCCACTGCAAGTAAATGGGTAGCTAATCCACAACCTGCATGACTTGTAGATCCAATCACTAAAACATGCAAACTCATCATCACACCAGTAAACTACAAACTGAGATATCTAAGAGAATAACCATATAGACCAAATGACTCAAACACCAAATCAACCTCTAATCTGATTTGCCAAACATGTCCATATTCAAGTACCATATTTAAGGAACCAAACACACCACCAAATATACCAACAACTCAACCCAATCATGTCTCACATATCTGCATAACATAGTCAACTACATAGGTCTCACATCATGACTGTACCTAGTAATACCATCTCACCTCCTCGACATGAAAAAAAAAACTAGCAAACCAAGTGACTAAACCAAGCCAACAAAACTAAACATGCATCAACACTGAAATATCAATGGGAAAAGACAACCCATGTCCAAGTCATAAATGCAACATGTAAGTATAGATCGCCTACAACATTGCACAACTTGTAGATACAATAATGCAACATACAAATCCAAACATATACTGATAACCTTGTCAAATGAGAGAATAATCTGAGATGTACAACTGAACATACAATGAATCAAACATCAAATCTCCAAGATCCGATCATCCATAAACTCATAGTATCACCATAGTCAAAGTAATCCATAAAAAACTCAGATAAGTAAAACAACAAATAAACCATGCCAAAACAATTCCAAACCTGACCCACTGTGTAGTTCTCTAAACAAGCTTTTCGTCGACTATTCGAAGTCCAAAATTTGACTTCGTATGCACCCGATATCACCTCTCGAAGCTCAAAAAAACACTTGACTTCTAGCTAGCAAAACACTATAAAAAATGTAAAATATCAAAAAATCACTATCACCACAGTGTAGAGTACTGAGTCAACTTTCCAATGAGTCCAAGAAGAGCAAAAATGGACAATCAGGGCAAAATTTATGCCCCTCTAAAGTAAAACAACAGTTTGCATGTGAGGCAAAAAAACTTTAGCCACCACTGGTGGCTCGGCAGTGGCCCTACCTGGGTGGCACCGCTCCCCTGGTGGCGGACCCGAAGCAACATTTAAATTTTTGAATACAAAAATTGTATTGGGCCCTTTTCAAAAATTCATGGCAGATTTTAAATATTAATGGGTGATTTAAAAAAAGGATATTAATTTTTTTTTAAGGTTTTTATAAACCCCTAAAAGGGGTGATGGAGGTTGTACCAGGCCCCGCTGGGGGTACCCTGCCTGCAGCATTGTTAGTGCAAGCGGCTGCTGAAAGGGGTATGGGTGGGGTCTGATACCACTTGTTGGAAACTTGCAGCCATTGAAAGACAATTTCCACATAACCCAAAAGAGAAATCTATTCAACTAAGTATTCAAAATCCACATGCAAGAGAATAGACAACATAATATGACACAAGATATACCCTGGGAAAACCCTCAAGAGGGAAAAAACCCAACCTCCAAAAGCATCCATCTTTCATGTATTATTCAACAATAAAGATTACAATACATCTTTAGAGTCTCCATGAACACCGTTGAAGCAACAAGCCCTCTCCAAGCAATCCATGTGAACAAGCATGCAACCACACATCCTGTGTCATGCTTCAAACCCCCACAAATGCTAACCGGAGCTAATATGCAAACTTGCCATGCTAAATAACTACGCTTGTGGTTGCTTTTATAGAAACAAGCTCCCACAAAACCACCAAATGGTATTACACAAAACCATGTGACTAAAACCATGAGATTACAAAACCATGTCCCCATATTTAATATTGGGTACTTTATTTATTTAATTTCCCCAATATTAAATAATTACATTTTAGCAACTTAACTTATGTACCAATGTTACATGCAACATAAAGTGGCTCCAAGAATAATTACATTAAATACATTATGCAAGGTGTACAACACACCTTTTCCTAACACTTTATTCCAATAAGAAGCTTTGTTTGATCCCATAAAAAATTGGGATGCCTAGATACTAGCACGAAAAAGTTTCTTGTTGAAACCCCAACGACTTAACAATCTTCTTCTTTATGATTTCCTTAGTGTTGAAGACATAAATTTTGGACTTGGAAACATTGATTTTCTGACCTAATTCCGAACAATATTTATCTAAAACCAACTTGAATTGTGTAGCTTCTTCTATGCTTGACTTTCCAAACAAGAGGGTTTCATCTACAAAAAGAGAGTGGGTTACTGAAATGCTTGTGTTCGGAATATTGATGCCTTGCCAAAGTCCCTGACTATGTTTGTACTGGATTAACTTGCTCAAGGTCTTTGCCATAATAATAAAAAGAAAAGGGGACAAAGGGTCCCCTTGACACACTCCTTGTGTTGCTCCAAAAAATCCTATTGGAGAACCATTCAGAATGACCAAAAATTTTCTCCTGACAAACACGAGAGAATCCATCTACGCCACTTCCCTTTGAATCCAAATTTAGCAAGAACTTTATTTAGAAAACCCCAATCAGAATGATCATAAGCCTTCATCATATCCAATTTTACAATAAAAGAGGGAAAATGAGCCATTGAAATGGAGTGGAGCATCTCATGTGTGATTAGTTCCCCTTCAAAGGTTTCACACCCTGGCACAAAACCTCCCTGTTCCTGAGATATGATTTTTGGAATCAACAACTGTAGCCTAAGATATATTGCTTTGGTGAATATCTTGTAAATGGTGTTATATAATGATATAGGCATGAACTTTGCAAATGTTTTTAGATTGTTTACTTTTGGTAGAATTGCAATATTTGTTAGACTAAATTGACTGAGGATTGAACTTGTTTGGCTTGACTCTTCCAACACCCACAACAAATCATAACATAAGAAATCCCAACATTTTTGAAAGAACATTGTTGTGTAACCATCTGGCCTAGGTGCTTTATTAGGGGGTATTGAGAACACCACATTCTTCAATTCATCTAAAGTAAATGGTTTTAATAGATCACCATTATCTTTATCTTGGATAATTTTGGGAATGACATCTAGGAGTTCCTTTTCATCCTCCCTATTTTGCACACTTTTACTGTGAGGTGCAGATAATAAATCGACAAAAAATTTTACCCCTTCACACTTAATGTCCTCTTCATTAGTTAGCCAATTCCTAGTTGATATCTCTTGAATTGAAAAGATTGTTGTTGCAACTCTTTTTATTTGTGTAGAAGCATGATAATATTTTGTATTCCGATCACCCTCTTTGAGTCGTAATTCCCGCAAATTTTTCCTCCAATATATTTTCTCACGAGCATATAGCTCTTCCCATTCCCCTTGCAATTTTTTCTATTTCTCATACAAATTACCATCTAAACCATTTGCAATAATTTGATCATGGATTGTTGTTAGCTCATTGAAAACTAGCTCTTTTTGTTGGAAGATGTTCTTGAAGACCTACACATTCCACAATTTGATTTGCTGCTTGACATACATTAATTTCTTACATAACTGAAACATCTTTGTACCTTGTTCAAACAGGGCATTTATCCACCATTGGCGAAGAAGAGACATGAACTGTGGGTCCTGAACCACATACTTTCAAATTTGAAAGATGATTTTCCTTTACGAAGGGAGGTATTCGATTCAAAGCAATGTCATAATGGTCAGATCCAAGAAAAGGTAAAACCTCTGACTCCAACCCGTTCCACCCCAAGAACTAGTTTGATGAAGCTAGAAACCTATCCAACCTTTCTGTGATTTGCAGAAAGCCTTTCTGTCGGTTTGTCCAAGTAAATTTTCCTTTGACTGGAATAATATCTTTTAAGGCATTGGTAGTTATGAATGAATTGAAGTCTTCCATGACTTTTAAAGGCGAACTAATACCCCCATCTTTCTCTTGTGATGAAATAATTGCATTAAAATCCCCTCCCAATAATTTTTTTTCATCACCCAGACCATTCAAAACCCATGACAGCTCATCCCATAAAATTTTCTTATCAATGATTGAGGATGGCCCATAGACATTGCATAACCCAAACTTGAGATCAAACTTTGTAACTTCTAGTAATTTCCAGTTGTTCACCTGCTTGATTGATACTACACTCACTACCATAGGGTTCCACAAGACAACTAAACCTCTAGAAGGTCCTTGGGCCGGAGAGTGTACTGATTTCCATCTTTGCCACTTTTGTACAAATGCTTCATAAGTTGCCTCTAATATTTTTGTTTCTTGCAAAATGACAATATCAACTCCACAAGCATCCATTTTTTTCTTGATGCAAGCACGTTTGTTAGGGGTGCCATTTATACCTCCAACATTCCAAGATATGATCTTCATTGCACACGAGGAGAGCAACATGCTCTCCTCAGGTGCTTACTTATTGGGTTTGATATGGAATCATAAATGGTCTTTTGTACACCTGCTTCTATCTCCTCCTTGAGCTTAGTCAAATTTGACTTCCTTCCCCTTTTTCCCAGCGATTTTTTCGGCATTGTTTGCATAAGAGACTAAGACAAAGACAATTTCTTAGAGTAATCAAACTCCTCTTCTTCATGAATCTCCCTTTTTTCCTCATTTTTCTACAAAACTACAAGCTAATAACTTTCTCCCCCTCATTTTCCTTATTTGATTCTTCAACCACCCGAACATCTTCTAGTGCTATTTCCTCTACAATTTGGTCAAACATTTCTGATCCCACAAATACAAGGATTTCCTTTGCTAAAGCCTCCAGTTCATTTGAATTACCCTAATATGCACTAGTTGAATCTTGCAACAGAGGACTCTAATGGTTTATATCCTCTTTGCTAGTGCTTGCTAATTCAGATTGAGATGAAAAATATATCGAGCAACCTTCAAACATCAATCTTCTAACTAAGGCATCAAGGTGTTGCTCAAATACTTGTGGTCGTGTTGGTGTATATAGATTAAGACCATGAATCATAAAATTATTCATCAATAGTGCTATATCCTTAGATCAAGGATACATATAATGCCTGGTTTTTATTAGGACGCAAAATTGGTAAATGGGTATTATGTACTTTCCCCATTTCTCTATACTCCTTGCAACTTTGATGCACAATATCTAAAGACTCATGAATAAAGGATGAATCGATTAGCTCATTGGCTTTACCCCTTTCCTGATGGAGGTAGAAATTGTCTTGTTGAATTTTAATGATATCCCCTCTAGATAATTTACATTGGTGTGCCCTAAAACATGAAATTTTGCACAAGTTGTATCTAGTGTTCAACTATTAAATTTTGAGTCCAATTTCCATAGCTAGATGTGTTGGAGAAACAAGAGTAGACAAATGAGATGGGGAGGGTGAATCAATTGTCCCAAAACTTCAAAACTTATTTGACTTATCAACTTTATTCTTAGATTTGATTATTAAGCATGAAAATAGAGATCATTAACACATTAGAAACACACATAACACCAAGATTTTTTTACGTGGAAACCCTGTTAGGGGAAAAACCATGGTGGAGGTTAGTCCACAAAATTATACCCTGTTAAAAGTATAATGAAAATGAAATATGGGGAATGCACTTGCATTTAGGTGCACTACCTAGAGCTCACTACTCAATTACAAAGGAAGACACACTGTCTTACAAAAAGATTCAGATTAAAGCCATCTGTAGGGATTTGAACTGATAAAATAGCATCTGCTAATGCCTGATCATAGTTTCAGTTAAGCACATGAAAAACTCTTCACTCTTCTTCACTCTTCTTCACTCTTCTTCACTTTTCTCCACACTCTGCTATGCCTTCAAATGATTAGGACAATATTTTCACACACACACACACTCACACACTTCAATTCGAACAAACAACCACTCTTATATATCTGCAACAAGAAATTTCACCACTACAAGTTGGCCATAAAGAAATAATAAAATGAATATAACTGTCGGCCCAAATCATTCATAATAATCAATGCATATCAACCAAAGTCAGCCATAACTTAGTGAGGACCTAAATCAATATTTTCAACATGAAAACACTTCAATTAAATTCTCCTTGAAGATCCACAATGCACTTCAACACCATTTCGTCCAGGAACATGAAAAATATGAACATCCAAGAGAGAATCGCCAACCACGATCACAACGATCAATGTGGATGTGCAATAAAGATAGAGCATGATCTAGAAGCATCCACAAACATTAAGAACCAATAGAGAAGCATCCAAAACAACTGAACTAACAAAAATAGCCTCATCTTAAATCAAGAACACTAACCGAAGAAACAAAAAAACTGTCTGAATGAAAATCTTCATAACTCGATCAACTCTTCATGCGGATCTCTAAAACTTGACGTGGATAAACTAGATACACTCAGAAAGAAACCATTTAGTCCACAACCTCTGATCTTCAACGTACAAAACATACCACCATATTGAACTTCACTCAACCACTAACAACCTACAATTCATTTCTTTACAATTTTCTCAATATCCTCGACATATACAACTTCAAATACATTTATGCTAATAGTGTTTGACATCAATGACAACCACATATTAACAACACAACCACAACATCCAACAATCTCCCCCTTTGGTATTGATGGAAACACATGATGTGAAAAACACCATCAACCCAACTAACTCTTGACACTTACTCCCCCTTAGGATCTGACTCATTTTCTCCTCAATTCTTCCTCATGACTTCTTCTCCCACATAACTCTTCTCCCCAGATAATCACCAGTTTTTCACATGAGTCTTCACCCCCTTTGACATCAATGACAAATAATCTCTAAGCTCTGAACCACATATATGAATTTTTGAACATCTGACTACTCTGCCTGAGTAGCAGCTACCACAACATCAATCTGAAACAAAATATGTCTATGAAATGCATAGACTGATGCAGATCAATGCATCCTTAGTTCTGATTAGGAGGGGTAATCACCCCTAACTTCCCTCTAAGATAATCAAAAGTATCATTAGGAAATTGCTTTGTAAATATGTCTGTAATTTTCTCCTTAGTAGGCACATATTCTAATCTTACTTCTTTTTCACTTACCTTCTCCCTCAAAAAGTGAAACTTGATAGATATATGCTTTATCTTTGAATGCAACACCAGATTCTTGGAAATGTTAATAACACTTGAATTATCACAATATATAGCAATAGGCTCATCATATACAACTCTAATATCCTTCAGCATCTACTTCATCCATAGGACTTGAGTACAATAGTTAGCAACAACAATGTATTCGGCCTTAGCAGTGGACAAAGAAATGGCATTCTGCGTCTTGCTTAACCATGACATTAGCTTTTTACCCAAGAAAAATGCTCCACCACTAGTAATTTTCCTATCATTTACATCTCCAGCCCAATCAACATCAGTAAAGGAACTTAAAGTAAGATATTCATCTTTAAGATACCATAGGCCAAGATGAACAATTCCCTTCAAGTATCTAAAAATTCTCTTCACAACAGTCATATGAGATTCCTTTGGATCAGCTTGAAATCTTGCAACAATACATACAACATTCATAATATCAGGCCTAGTTTGAGTTAAGTACAACAGTCCACCAATCATTGATCTATATCTTGTCTAATTTGATTTCAGAGAATCATCTTTTGTTGTCAACTTGCATCCGGTCACCATGGGTGTACCAACTGGCTTTGAATCTTCCATACCAAACTTCTTCAATAATTCCTTCACATACTTGGACTGAGATATGAATATCCCTTTGTCTAACTGAGTAATTTGCAATCCCAAAATAATTTCATCTCACTAATCATAGACATCTCAAATTCATTCTATATTTCACTAGCAAACTTCATGCACAAAGCATCATCTCCTCCAAAAATGATTTCATAAACAAAGACTTCAACAATCAGATTTTTATCATCATTCTTGAAATATAGATTACTATCAGCAGTACCTTTGTTAAATCCAAGCTTCAACAAATACTTGTCCAATCTGGCATACCATGATCTAGGGGTTTGCTTAAGTCCATACAATGCTTTCTTCAACTGACACACCATATCTTCCTTATCATTCAACTAGAATCCATCAGGTTGCTCAACATACACTTCTTCTTCCAATTCACCATTTAGAAAAGTTGATTTGACATCCATCTGATAAACTTTGTAATCCTTGTGAGCAACATAGGAAAGAAATAATCTTACAGCTTCAATTCTAGCAACAGGGGCAAAGGTCTCTTGAAAATCAATTCCTTCCATTTGTGAATATCCTTTACATACCAGTCTTACTTTGTTTCTAATCACTTCACCTTTCTCATTCAGTTTGTTTCTAAAAACCCATTTAGTTCCAATAACATTCTTATCCTTAGGTCTAGAAACAAGAATCCATGTATCATTCTTTTCAATCTGTTTCAACTCTTATTTCATATCTTCAACCCAATGCTCATCTTTACATGCTCCATTCACACTAGTAGGCTCAGTTTTAGAAATCAAGCAATATTCTTCTGCAATCTTTCTCCTAGTCTGGACACCTTTGTTCTTATCACCTATAATTTGATCTTTTGAATGATTCAATCTTACATACCTCAGAGTCTTCTTAGGTTGTTCTTCAACTTCAATTTCTTCTGTGTTTTCACCAGTTTCTCCTTCTTCTTCATTCTCCTAATTTTTTAGATTGATTTGCACTTGATTTGTAGTTTGATCTTGCTTTCTTTGATTTGTACTATCATTCTGATCATCAGATTCATATCCACAAGTTCTGTATGGTGTACCAAAGTATTCATCAACCTTAACATTTGCACTTTCAACCATTTTCTTCAATATTTTATTGTAACACCGATAGGCCTTACTCTTAGTAGAATAACCCAGAAAGATACCTTCATCACTCATAACATCAAACTTTCCTATGTCTTCATCTCTCTTAATGTAACATCTGCTTCCAAATATCTTGAAGTATTTAATAGTAGGCTTTTGACTAGTCCATAGCTCAAAAGGGGTCTTACTAGTATCACCTTTGATTTGTACCTGGTTGAGTATGTACATAGTAGTACTCACAAATTCTCTACAGTAGATATGAGGGACATTTCCTTCCAACATCATTGTTCTAGCAACATCTTCGACTGTGCTATTCTTTCTTTCTACAACTCCATTTTGTTGAGGGGTCCCCGGTGTAGATAATTGTCTTCTTATTCCATGTTCTTCACAAAAAGAATTAAATTCATCAGAAATGAATTCAGCACCTCTATCTGATCTCAGACATAATCTTCAAACCTATCTCTGTCTCAACCATAGCTTTAAAGATCTTGAAATTTTCCAGTGCTTCAAATTTCTCTCTTAAGAAAGTAACCCATACCATTCTAGAATAATCATCAATGAGTAGCATGAAATACCTGTAACCTTATAGACTTCTGACCTTAGAGGGACCACATAGATCAGTATGCACAAGCTCTAACAATTCATTTGAACAATGATTTTTACTTCGAAATGAAATTCTGGTTTGCTTTCCCAATTGACATTCCTTGCATATTGCATTAGTAGGTTTCACCAACCTAGGTAGATCTCTCACAACCTTTGTAGAATTTATCTTGAAAATATTATCAAAGTTAACATGATACAATCTCCTATTCCATAACCAACTTTCATCAATTTGAGCAATCAAACAAATTTTACTAGAAACATTCAAGTGAAAGATATTACCTTTTGTTTTTGTACTTGATGTAATTACATTTTCAGAACTCAATATTCTACACTTTCCATCATTGAACTAAATATTATATCCCTTATCAACCATTTGACCAACACTCAAAAGATTATGCTTGAAGCCTTCCACATACAAAACATCATCAGTATTATGCTTACCATTAAGAGAAATGCATCCTCTTCCATAGATCACACCAATTGTATTATCACCAAATCTTACAACACCACCATCATATTTTTCAAAGCTCACACACTTACTTTTGTCTCCTATCATATGATGTGAACATCCACTATCAATTACCCATTCATCTTTCTCTTCAACTCGAGCAACTAGGGATTTCTCCACATTTGTACAACTAGCAGATTTAGTAGATAGATGACTATTTTCTCTGGCAGTAATAAATACCCACTCATCATCATCTCTATCAAATTTTTTATCTGTTACACCTTCATCAACAACATAGTAACACTTCTTTTGAAATCTAGGCTTTTTATATCTTGGTTTAGCAACTCTTTCCGAACACCTTGATGCAAAATGACCTATCTTATTGCAAGAAAAACATTTAAGAGGCAACTTTCCTTTATACTTACCTTTTCCTCTTGGCACCTTTTTGAAAATAAGTGCTTCCAACTCTTCCATCTCTTTTTCTTCTTCTTCAATCTGTCTAATTTCATCTTCATACTTGAATACATGTCTTTCTAGATGAACTCTCACTTGGTTCATATCTCTGTCTATCTCTTCCAAAAGTAGTAGCCTTGAATGAAAATTCAACTTTAGGAAGGGAATCACCAAATTTTCTCAACTCAAAAGCAGTCAACTTACCAACCAATGTATCTCTAGTTATGTTTGTTATAGTTCAGAGCTCTTCAATAGCACTAGCCTTGACTTTGTAGGAATCAGGCAGCGATCTAAGCACTTTAGCAACAATCTCAGATTCTTCTATCTTTCCACCAACACATCTAATGCCACACAAGTTCATTCACTCTTTGCATAAAAGTATTAATATTCTCATCATCACCCATTCTCAGCCTTTCATATTTCCCTTTCAAGCTCTACAACTTAGCAATCTTCACATTATCATCACCTTCATACAAGGTTTCCAACTTTTTCCAGATCTCATAAGCAGTCTTCAGATTCATAACATTTGTCATCTCTAAACTAGTCAAAGCACTCAACAAAGCTTCCTTAGCTTAGATATTATAGTCAACATCTCTGATCTCAGTAGAAGTAGTAGGACCATTTTGTGAAATAATATACATATTACTTGTAATGCTCTAGTAGGGTTCACCAATGCATCTCAGATGACACTCCACTCAAATCTTCCACAAAGAGTAATTTTTTCTATGAAATCTCAGACTATCCTTGTAACTTTCCATCCCGAATCACCTTAAGTTGTTAAACTTCTTCCAAGGAACTTAGCTCTGATACCAATTGTTGGCAAAAAAAGAGCAGACAACTGAGAAGGAGGGTGGATTAGTTGTCCCAAAACTTCAATTTTTTTTTGACTTATTAACTTTATTCTTAGATTTGATTATTAAGCATGAAAACATAGATCATTAAGACATCATAAACACACATAACACCAAGATTTTTTTACGTGGAAACCCTGTTAGGGGAAAAACCATGGTGGAGGTTAGTCCACAAAATTATACCCTATTAAAAGTATAATGAAAATGAAATATGGGGAATGCACTTGCACTCAAGCGCACTTCCTAGAGCTCACTGCTCAATTACAAATGAAGAAACACTGTCTTACAAAAAGATTCAAATTAAAGCCATCCATAGGGATTTGAACTGATATAATAGCATCTGCTAATGCCTAATCACAGTTCTGGTTAAGTACATGAAGAACTCTTTACTCTTCTTCACTTTTCTTCACACTCTGCTCTGCCTTTGAATGTTTAGGACATTATTCACACATACTCACACACTCACACACTTCAACTTGAAAAAACAACCGCTCTTATATATCCACAATAAGAAATTTCACCACTACAAGTCAGCCATAAAGAAATAATAAAATGAACAAACTGCCAACCCAAATCATTCATAATAATCAATGCTTATCAACCAAAGTCGGCCATAACTTAGTGAGGACCTAAATCAAAATTTTCAACATGAAAACACTTCAATTAAATTCTCCTCGAAGATCCACAACACGCTTCAACACCATGTCGGCCAGGAACATAAAAATTATGAACACGCAAGAGAAAATCGCCAACCATGATCTTAATGCGGACATGCAACAAAGATAGAGCATGATCTAGAAGCATCCAAAAACATTAAGAACCAACAGAGAAGCATCCACAACAATTGAACTAACAAAAATAGCCTCATCTTCAATCAGGAACACTAACTGAAGAAACATAAAAATTATCTGAATGAAAATCTTCATAACTCATTCAACTCTTCATGTGGATCTTTGAAACTTGACGTCAATAAAATAGATACACTCAACAAGAAACCCTTTAGTCCACAACCTCTGATCTTCAACTTACATAACATATCGCCATACTGAACTTCACTTAACCATTGACAACCTGCAACTCATTGCTTTACAATTTTCTCAATATCCTCGACATATACAGCTTCAAATACATTTATGCTAATAGTGTTTGACATCAATGACAACCACATATCAACAACACAACCACAACATCCAACAAGATGTTATCTTAATTTGGCTTGGAAATTTTTTGGACGTATCCATTAGCACACATACCCTAAAATTTTGGACGCATCCATTGGAAAATTTTTGGACATATCCATTAACACACATACCCTAATAGGATTTGATGGGATTTTGAAAAAAGAATGATCATGCTTAAGAAATATACCTATATGGTTAGCCATGGATTCTATCAAGTTTAGCTCCCTGTACTCTAGCAGTAATGGATGCATTTCACTACTGAATTTGACTCCATTTTCTGACAAATGTTCGTTGATCTTGCGAAATAAATTTGTCAGAAAATCGACAAACTAATGAAATAATTTTCGTCACCAATTTTTCATCGAAATTCAGATGAAGAATTAAATGTTGAAATAACGGCCCAGATTCGTCGGTCATCGGCATCATAAAATGGCTCTATTGTTCATCAGAATATCTACAACAACTTCGTGTATCCACCAACGAATTATAACCAAAACACAATTGCAATTCCTTTTCCAAAGCGTCGAAACAACACCACAAGTTCATTGCCATTTCGACGAAATGGGAAAGTAGTTACGACGAAGCTTTCATGGCAGCTATAGCAACTTCATCGGACCTTTTCGGTGATTTGTCGGTTTCCTTCGTTGAAATTGTGACGAAACAATGCAATTTTTTTTTTAAAAATATTTGTTGAAATGTACCATCACAGAGACTCTTGGAAATGACCACCAAAGCCAACCCATCAGTGAGAGATCAATCATCGACATAGGATAGAAAACTCACTCCGATAGTCCATGTCTTGCCAATGACTTTGTTGGCAAGACATATCCAATGTCACACGATCTGACCTCTGCAGGAGTTTTAAATAGACCTACACCATGTGATCGCGGAGACTCTTGGCGATGACCACCGAAGCCAACCCATCGGTGAGAGATCAATTATTGACACATGATAGAAAACTCACTCCGAAAGTCCATGTCTTGCTGATGACTTCCGTCGGCAAGACATATCCAATGTCACACTAATTTGACCTTTGCAGGAGTTTTAAATAGACCTACACCATGTCATCACAGAGACTCTTGGAGATGACCACCGAAGCCAACCCATCTGTGAGAGATCAATCAACGACACAGATAAAAAATCACTCCGATAGTCCATGTTGCCGATGACTTATGTCGGCAAGATAGATCCAATGTCACACCGATCTGACCTCTTCAGGAGTTTTAAATAGACCTACACCATGTCATTGCAGAGACTCTTGATGATGACCACCGAAGCCAACCCATCAGTGAGAGATCAATCATCGACATAGGATAGAAAACTCACTCTGATAGTCCATGTCTTGTCGATGACTTCTGTCGGAAAGATAGATCCAATGTCACACCGATCTGACCTCTACAGGAGTTTTAAATAGACCTACACCATGTCATCGTGGAGACTCTTGGTGATGACCACCGAAGCCAACCCATCGATGAGAGATCAATCATTAGTACAGGATAGAAAACTCACTCCGATAGTCCATGTCTTGCCAATTACTTTTGTCGGAAAGACGGATCTAATGTCACACTGATCTGACCTCTTCAAGAGTTTTAAATAGACCTACACCATGTCATCGCGGAGACTCTTAGCAATGGCCACCGTAGCCAACCCATCGGTGAGAGATCAATCATTGGCACAAGATAGAAAACTCACTCCGATAGTCCATGTCTTTCTGATGACTTCCATCGGTGAGACATATCCAATGTCACACCAATCTGACCTCATCAGGAGTTTTGAACACTGCTGGCTATCAACAAGACATTCTAAGGGTCTCGCTGATTAAACAAGTGTCTAAGAGCAAGTAAATAGATGAAACCTATTAATTTTCTTATTTTGGGGTTCTTTAAATCATATAATAGATACCATCTTCTTGTGTAATGTACTTATATTCATATTTGAATTTGAGACCAATTGTCATTGCACATTCCATTTTACTTGCATAGAGTATTCTATAAGCAATATATTGATAATGCCAAATGATTTATGGTGTTGTACAACTCTACCTATCATCATAGTTCTGTTGTTCCCCCTAGAGAACCCTGCAAAGACAAGTTTACAATACCAATTCAAATAATATGAAAAAGACTTACTTTCATACAAATTAAATGATTATTCTCACAATGGAAATTGTCTAATCACAACAACAATTCCATGAAAGGTTATCCATGCTTCATAAGAGATGAATGATCATACATACAGATTGCAAGATGCATAGAAAAAGCATTACACTTGAGAACAACCAAGGGCTAAGAAGGGAAGGAGTTAAGAAACGTCTAGATTGAAGATAAAATGTGTAGGGGAAATGTTGAGCAGTTTCAAGAGAATAGAGCTTGTAGAACATATTCTTGACCTAATCAAGCTCTTGAACAACTTAAACAAAATTAAAATACTAACACATACATGAGACATGTAATGAACTTCCAATATCTGCTATCTTTTTCATTAATGGAGAGGTAGGTAAAGGAGAAATAATTATAATTGTAACACTATTCATAGTCCAGTAAATTATGTTCGTAATTTTGTTCAATGGACCTCAGTTTTATCATTATATTGCCCATATAATACCATGTTTTAATCCAGGGTTCAACTATCTCAGATCTAAAGAAGCACCTTCAATTAACCATTTAAAGTACTATAAAATAAGGTAAGACTTTTACTTGAGAAAGAGTGGGTACACTTGTAGGATTAAAGTTCTCGCAATCATCAGGATTTATTGGTACACAAACACAACCTGTAACATATGAAGTAATGGATGACTACAAGTTAGTGAAATGGTCCTTAATATGTGACTGGTTTGCAAATTGATTGGTAGAAAATAAGGTTACAAACAGATCTACATAAAAAATTATGAGGACAAACTATTGTAATCATCAAAATAGATGAAAAGTGCAAAGGAAAGAGTCGAGCTACATCTCTAGAGCCTAAAAAAAACACATGCAAGAAACATAAAAAAAGAACAAACCAGTTTTTGGATGAATACAAAATGGTGCTTCTTCAACAAGTGATTCATATGCTTTCACACCTGACAGGACATTAAGAAGATTTTAGTCTTCCTTTGTGAAATTAACTACTTACAGAAAAAACCTAGAAACCAATATTATATACCTCCATGTCTAGCCGAGGGTAGGTATAAGAGAAAACAATTTCTCAATGCAATGCAAAAAATATCAATGTGTGTGTAGGTTTGTATTACTCAAAATATCATTTCACTGCCTAAGGAAAAATACCAAAGTGATGTTTTAAATTTCAATCTTCACATAGGCTCCCTTATTGCTACACATGCATATACAAGCATTATTCGAGCTCTAAACTATTAAAATATTAGGGATTTAATTAGCTATAAGATGGAAAGATGTTGTTTAGACATAATCCATCATCTTTTACATATCTTTATTCACTCCTAGAGCTTTAGATAAATTTGTGTAAATGAGACAGAAATGTGAATCTTTTATGAAAATGAAAATTCTTAAAAGCAGAGGGGAGAGAGCAAAGGGTAGGGGGCAAGAGAATACTTGAATGTATAGCAAAGTATAACATTTTGATCATTATAACAATGAAACGAATCTTAAGTTTGAAGCATTAATATCATTTAGAACATTTATGATCAAGAATGAATGTAAGTAGAGAAATTTTTGCATACTTGCAGATGGTACAAAATTTCATGGTTAAGTGGAAGCCTCCCATCGACAAAAAGATCCAAATATCCGTATATCTATCTCAATCGATCCTCTAAACCCTTCAGAGCTGTCAAATTTTCCACTAACTTGTTATGCACAAAAGTCAAATTTTAGAGTTATGTCACCACTAAAAATAGAAGAAATGGAGCTTTGAAACCAAATCCACACACAAGACAATGTGGTATTCATACAAAGCCATACAAACAAACTAAACTCAGAACATTGGAATGGAAACAACTTTAAATTATGATGCAGAGCATGGATTCAGGGTATAAAGAATCATTTTTCTGCACCATAGTGAAAAGTTAGCACTTTCTTTCATCTTTGCATATTGGTTTGATGCTTTAAATGATGCATTTCTTATATTGAAAAGTGCATTACCTTATTGAGATTCTCTTTGTTTTGAGAATAGTTTAATATTCTCTACTTAATAGGGCCACCCATGTGACGGTGGAAGCTCATTTTCCCTCCCCCCCTTGCCCCCCTCACATCACTCTCAATTCCCCATACCTGATCATATAACATTAATCATTCATTCATCCATTAATAACATATAACATTCATTCATTAACATATAACATTCATTCTTTCAGTTTTACATATTATCAAAAATATGGTTGTCATGATATGATTACAATCACTTTTTTTTTGTTTCTTTTTTAAAGCTAAAAAAATTTGACGTGGAGTATCGTTTTCTAAACCATCTGTCCCCCCTTTAGTTTTTTTCCCTCTACTCGTGATCTTAATGTATGCCTAGTCGTGTGCTCATGACATGGACGCCGCTGCAAGGGGGGTCTGCTGCAATAACAAAGAAATGTTAAATTGATATGTTTTATTATTATTGTTACACGTATTTCATTAATTAAAAGAACATTAGAGTGGTTCTCTTTACCTGATGGGTCCACATCATGTTCCTAAACTTCTCTTATAAACTCATGCTCAACATGTTGAACACCCTCTAAATCTTGATCTGCAGTTGAAACACGAAAGGTTACATTAATTAATACACCAATTGAAATTAAATGTTTAAAAGAACATTAGAGTGGTTCTCTTTACCTGATGGGGCCACATCATGTTCCTGATCTTCTCTAGCCTAATCATGCTCAACACGTTGATCATGCTCTACATGCTCTAAAGTTGAAACACGAAAGGTTACATTAATTAATACACCAATTGCAATTAAATATGTTTAAAAGAACATTAGAGTGGTCCTCTTTACCGATGGGGCCACATCATGTTCCTGATCTTCTCTAGCCTGATCATGCTCAACATGTTGATCATGCTCTACATGCTCTAAAGTTGAAACACGAAAGGTTACATTAATTAATACACCAATTGCAATTAAAGATGTTTAATTGTATTAATCCATATTGCATTTTGTATAGCACATGAATACATCCAGTACTGGGATGGACACCATGACCTTCATCTGCAGGTTGTGCTCCACCCTCACCAGGCTGCATTCCAATGTCACGTGCAGTATTATCATTACTTGTATGTTTAAAACAAATAGGCATATAATTACTTTATGGTGGAAATTAATATTGAATAGATTGCACAAGTATTCAATTTTAAATAAACTTTATTGAGTTTATTTACCTACGTGTCGGATGCAGTGGAAGATTGTGTTTTCCTAGTCAAGACTCTTAAGCATTCAGCCATAGCTCCATAGCCTTGCTGGAAGGCAATCTTCAAGTCCTCTTCTATGGGAACTCTGTTTAATTTAGAGCCCTGCATTTTTGCATAAGATCATGAATTTTGCTTCTATGGTGTGATAAAACCAAAGTTGTTTGCAATTTATTATTTGGATACAATATTTCATTTATTGATACTTACAATTCGTGCGGCTAATTTCATATAACCACCAGAGCCAAGTTTGTGTTGCCCGTGTTTTTCTAGTCTTGCCTTTGTTGGCTTCGATGTGTCGAGCAGCCTATGAAAAGTTTGAAATACGTTAGATTATGTAAAAAGAAAGAGTAATCAGTATATAATTACATTATTGATAGTATCACATACCTTCCTTGGCCCAGTGGTGTTTTTCCTTTTTTCTTTTCAGCCTTCTCCTTTCCATCCGACACCAGGTCCTTCCACTCCCTTTCCGGAATCATGGGGGGATGCTCGTACTTTTTTTTCTTCTCTAAATGTGACCTATATTGGTCCCTCACATACTTTAGATAGGTACCAGCTTTCTTAAGGACCTTGGTTTGGTTGAATGTTTTATCACCGAACAACACAACTAAACAGTTAATGATCTCATCTTTTAAATCTTGATTTTGGGAATTCCACCATGTATGTATGGTGGGCCCAAAGAGCTCCAATGTAATATCACTTATATGTTTATAAAAAACATCATTTCTTGCAAAATGATCATGGGATCAATAGTCTAAAAAGAGTGATCAATAAGTAAATTTCAATTGGATTATATATAATAATAATTAAAACATTTTAAAGTATCTGGGACCTTCTCTATCTTTATGGGAACAGAATCCTCGATCACCACAAATGTGACCGACAATGTTCTTGTACTAGTAATATGGGAAGATCTAGGAAATGCTGCTAAAAAATCACCAGTACTAGTGGCCTCTGCATCCCCAGGTACATGTTCTGACACATGTTCTGGCATGTGTTCGCTGCCAGAGGGTGCAATAATGGATGCCTGCATGGTATGTGTTGCTGACATTTCAGACGACAATATAGGAAAGGATGATGTCAGATGATGTGATGTATGCACAGGAAGATCAGGATGGACACTTGTACCAACCTCTACTCCTTGGGCAACACTTGCAGTACCCTGATCATGGCTAGGAGCATCATGATGATGCAAAAAATCCTGTAAAAAAAACACATATTTTAGTTCATGACATAAAAGAGTACAAAATATAAAACCATGAATGAACTTATGTTATAATTAAAGACCTCATGATAACTTACTTGCAAGTTTTGTGCTCTCTCAGTCAATATTTTAACCCTCTCTCTTATCTCATCTGTTTGAGGCACTATGAATAACAACTTAATGGTTTCTTCATTGCATTTTTTGTGGGTCTTCCTTATCATATCGAGAGGGTTTTTTGAATAAGCGATGTCATCATCACATAATATTGACTGCACCTCCCTATGGATGCTCTTGTCTACTGCTGGTGCCTTTCCCCGATCAGTCGACTGCAACAAGAATATTGAAAACATTATCGAAATTAACCCAATAAACTTATGAAAAATACATAATAATAAAACATTTTGCTTGTATCTAATTTGTACAATTACAATGAGGTAAACCTGTCGGGTAGAAGCGCCTGAAGATGCATCATGATCTATGCTCTAGGTTGGAGACTTCCCCGTACAATCAGTGTCTCGCTGTGACAAAAATTAAATATAAAAAAAAATTATCGAAATGAAACCAATAGAATTACGAAAAAAAACATAAGAATAAAATGGTATATTGGAGTCATTAATTGGAGGTTGGGTAAAATGGTACATAGTACGTACTACCCCCATAGTAACTGTGTTTGTAACTAAGCGATTCAAATTGTAATCGATTAGCAACTCTTCCCCTGCAGCTATTGATTTTATCACACATACGAATACATGGTTTCCCTCATGCACCTCAAATATGCAATTGGGTTGCTTATTTGTTGACCCAGGTCATGTACTATTTATAAACCCTGCAATATTCCCTGATGCTTTTGGCCTTCCATCAATGTACATAGCCACTCCTTTATTTTGATCCTTATCTTTTAGTTGTATATATAATTTGCTGATAGTGCATACCTACACATACTTGTATATCGAACCAAGCGCATCCAATCTTTTGTAACTATAATATGGTCCAACATAGTCCATCAATTCAAGCTTTGTCGTAACAAACCTTTATGCCATCCATGCAAAATAGGCCCAAACCATGTAATGCGATGGTGCTATGCGATATATCCTCTCGTTGACACAAAAATCGGTGTTTATTGGAGGAAGTTCCTTGGGTACCCATTGTTTCCGTAGATGTTTGTACCTCAAGGGCACCTCAATGCCGCCTATGCTCTCATCATTATAAGAACATGACCCCCCTTCAACAAGAAAAAATTCCATGCGTTTTGGAATTTTCTTCTAATCTTTTGACCTCTAGTTGATCTCCCTCTTTTAGACCTACTACATGTCTCCTTTCCTCTTCTCTTCCTGAATTTCCCTTGCTTGAGGAAGACAGATCTGAAAATACCTATTTGGTGGTACCTGCACTCATAAGGATGTTGGATGAAGTTCTTTCATGGTGATGTGATCCCAAGGTGACATTGTGATTAATCTATCATTTCATCGCTAGAATTTCACAGGTTATAAGGTAATCAAGTCTTGATAGATTGCAAGCTATTGTTACTACCGTCCAAATGTGTCCATCACAAATCAAATCTACTTAACGTTTTAACTCCCAAACTTTGTAACAAGTGTTAAATGTGACTATGGTCCACCAGTTACACAACCAAGGCCTCAAATGTATTCTCTAATTGTAATCAAAGGACTTTTTCTCTTCATTCAAGTAAATAAAATTGAAGGGAAACACCACCAAGTGGTTTATTGGACACCTACATGACTAAAAATAGCAGTAAATTTACATTTAATTTCCATATGTCTAATTGGTTAACAGGGAGGCAGTGTGTACTATGCTTGGTTAAGTCATCATAAGTTTATGCTTTGCCAATAAATTTTTTTTAAGTCATCTTAAATATTTCTATGTCTAATTGCTAGGAGACTGTTGGTATGTTTTAAGGTAGGATGAGTGGTTGCGTCAATGTTCTTGCTCTCTATGACAAGGTTTCAACATCTTCAAATAGTGAAAGTTGGTGCTCATAGTCATTTGAAACAACAACATTTTGATTATGTCTGATGGTAGGATTTGATAACTTAAAATATCTCTACTTCAAAACAAAAATATCTCTAACAACTCTAAGAGCTTTTAATGGGATGGCCACCATCATAGGAAAGATTCTTCATTCTCACTTTTAGGTGTTAAAATTTAACAATAACTTGATTGATGAAAGAGCCCAAAGAGCCTTTCTCCATGGTATCCAAGTACACATAACAACAGTCTTCTCTTATATGGTTGGACATGATTTAAAGAACTTAGCTAGGAATTATTCATTTAACTTAAGGTTTTCTCATAATGCCATCATTGGAAAAGTATGATCAAATTATTCTATTATGAAGAATTGGTCTATGTGCCTCTAGTAGTCACTATAAATGTTTGTAAGGATAAAATGAATAATTGCATTAGGTAGGAGAGAATCAACTTTGAGTTCTTCAAAGATTATATTTCTCTATTCATAATTTTTAAGGGTTGTGTGTGGAGGAGGTTATCACTACCAAGAAGGGAGGAGACCTTTCCTTGCATATGTTTGTGGTGGAGGTATTAAAGAAGAATTGTATGCCTCTATTTCCATTCATTATATCTAGCTTAGCGTAGCATATACTTGGGCTAAGTCTACAATTGCTTCAGACTCATGCGATGAAGGCTATGTGTGATGAAATCCTAGACCTCAACCAAGATGTGGGTAGATTATGGGAGTTTTTCCAAGACTTGAGGCTGGTCGATAAAATTGTGAAAGACTAAGATATTTTATTTTTTCTGTCTTATCTTATACCATTTTATGAGAATGGGGGTGCCAATGTACGAGAAGATCTTTGGAAACTAGGCATGAAAATTGTAGGCTAAAGAGAATGGGGGTGCCAAACTTACAGTACTCATTGTCCCTTGGTTGTCAATTTTTCCTGAGTGCCCTCAACCTCGTCCTCAGTGCTGGTATTGACCTTGTTTGCACTCCTCCAAGCTCTTCCTCGACACTGATATTGACCTTGTTTTCACTCTTCCAAACTCTTTGTTGGCATTGGTATTGACCTTGTTTCAACTCCAAACTCTTCCTCGGCGCTGGCATTGACCTTGTTTTCACTACTCCAAACTCTTCCTTGGCGTTGGTATTGATCTTTCACTTCTCCAATTTGATGAGTTACAACCTAGTTTCGTTAGGTTTTAGAGTATGTTAATTAAATTGAAAATTATGGCGCCATTTAGCTAGGTTTTAATATTCTTTAAGAAAATTATTAAATACGTATAAAATTATTATAATTAATAATTAATAATAAGTATATTTTTATATAGTACAAAATATAATTAATATAATATATATTTAATATAATAGTAATATTTATTGATATAATATTAATATGAGAGAGAGAAACTAAATTTTTATTGGTTGTTTCATGTCAACAATCCAAGGATGGCATGTGTCCTTGGGGAGTTATGCTCAAGGTAGCATGCCATTTGATTAAAGATATGATAATTCTCCTTTAAGACCTCTTCAATGTACCCATTGCATACTTAAGGAGACAAAGATAAATATAGGGAAGAAAATATATAGAGAGAGGGAGATAATGACAAATATACAAATAGAAAGGGAGACAAGGAGATAGAGATAGGTAGAAAGATAAAGAGATAAGGATGAATAGATATGTCACTCCCTCTTCCCCCCTCTATCTATTGAGCTATCTCTCCCTCTCCCCCTTTCTCTCTCATTCACTCCATCTCTCCCTCCATCTCTCCTACTCTATATCTCTATCTCTATTTCTCTTTTTATCTCCCTCTCACTCCTCTCTCTATCTCTTTCTATCCATATCTTTCTCTACCTCTATCATGATCTCTCTATCTCTTTCACCATCCCCCTCTATCTCTCTATATCACCGCCTTTCTATGTCTCTCCCTCTCCCTCTATATATATTGAGATATCTCTCCCTCTCTCCCTATATTCTTCTCTCTCCCCCTTTCTACATATTGCTCTCCCTCTCCCCCTCTTCTTTCTCTCCCTCTTCTACCTATCTATCTCCCTCTCTTCTCTCTTTTCCTCTTCAACGTATCTCTCCCTCTCTCCCCCTCTTCTCTATCTCTCCTCCCCTGCCTATCTATATCCATTTTTCTCCCTCCCCCTCTCTATCTCTCACCATCTCTCCCTCCCTATCCCCTATCCATCGACTCTCTATCTCCACCTCTCTTCCTTTCTCTTCCCATATATCTCCATCTCTCTTTCTCTTCCCATATATCTCTATCTCTCTCTCTTTCTCTCCCCATCTATCTCTCTCTCCCCATATATTAACTAAGAAGACATGAAAGCATACAATAGTATATGTTGGTAAAAATATAATAGTGTTTTATTAAACTATAAGTAACACTTATCTTTCTAATGTCAAGCCTTCTTATAAAAATAGTGTTTTATTAAACTATAAGTAGATTATTGTCACCACTCTTCATTCAACATGAAATGCCAAATGTAGCAATTGTTTTGTTGCTTTTGTCAAGTTTCATTAACCAAGATATTTACTAGGTTGAATAAAGTTGTGTTATGACCCTTCATCTCTTTAAAATAATTAGACAATATTAGCGAGATTAGGAAGGGGAGAAAACTAAACTCCTTCAAAATAGGGGTAGTTGTGGGTTTGTTGGTTTTCTTTGTATACTATATACTTAGTTCCTCTAGGATAAATAAGTCACTTTAGATCATTTTCTTAGTTGTGTATCCTAACTAATATAGAGTAAGCTTTTTCATTTTAATTGACTACTACATAATAGTTTATGTGTTGAAAGAATTGTTTCCATTCTTTGTAGTTTTTACATTGGAATACAAATCATATTTAATTTCATGCCAATAGAATTATTTCATAAAGATATTTGTTTGAAATAAGTGCTTCATAACCCATCTAATCAAATCATAACCTATCAAAAAGGAAATAGGAATTTTCTAAAGAAAAGAACACTTGACCCAATCATAAGTGTATGGCCTTTGCAAAAAGGAGTGATCCACCTTAGCAATAACAATTACCTGATTTAGGCCTAGTAGGTTCAACTCAACCAACCTATCAACCTACCTTTAAGAGGCTTCCAACAAGTTTAGAATGACCAATTTAAAAAATCTATAAAACTCTCAAAGCCTGACAAAGAACAAAAGTCAGATTTCACACTTTGAATCCTTGAATCCTTGTAACAGTGCAAACCTAGTTTTTTCCCAATAACTCAAAACTTTCCCAAAACACCAGAGAAACCCTTGATGATTTTAGACACCCATTTTGGAGTTATTAAACATACTTCAAGGGCAAGTCCAAGTGATTTTGCACTCGTTGATTCCCTAAACAAAACCTTATCTTGAGTATAATCCATCATAGTCACATATGATCACATCACTATTGACCATTTGATATCATGAAAAACCTCCAAAATCTAGTATTCAAATAACCCATATCGGCAAGAATTTGTGTAGGTCTCTTTGATTCATAAATCATTATATTCTCATTTTCAGCATATCGGCGAAAGAACAAAAATGCCACACCAATCGGATTACATAAGAAGATACACATCGGGATGACATGGTCCATGGTATCACCGATAAAGAGATTCATCAGCAAGACAAGTTCCATCGGGGTGAAATGAAAAGGTCATACCGAGCATATAGGTCTCACCGATGAAGTTTCATCGGCAAGAAACCTCTCTTGTCTCACCGATCAAAGCACAAGGAGTTGTATCGGAAGGAGTCTTGGCGACATGAGATCGAAGGAATAATCATCAGGGAGACTTATAACATTGGGTAAATTACTAAATGTCTTAGCGATACACCATGTCTTATTGATGAAGACACAAATAGATCAAGATAGTCATCAGGGTGACTCTTGGCGACATTTATATGAATCAGATGGATAGATTATGTGATATCAGCATAATGTCTCCCTAACCAAAAGAATGTTTAATGAACGTTAGTCAAGCCTAAATAAAATGATCACCCAAATTTTGCATTGTATTTCTAATAGAACATTTGATGTGACAGTGGGTAAATTCGAAGATCAACTACGCTCTTGTTCAAAGCTAGGATCACTAAAGAAGACATATTGGGGAGATTGGCTTATGGTCTCATCGATGAAGGGAATCTATCGGCAATACAAGTCATCTCGACATGAAAAATATATGTTGGCCCAAACGTTTAAGTCTCACCAATGAAGTTTCATCAGTGAGACCATCATTTCTTTCATCGATAGGAGCACTAGGAATATATTGGTGAGACATGTGTCACTGGTGTAAATCCTGAATGTTCACCCGACCTACTAAGTTACACCGATAGGAGGATATCAGCAGGAGTTCTAGTGACATTTTCAAGACCAAAATAAAAGTTATTGGTGAGACTTATAACATTGGAGGAACCACTGAATGCGTTAACGATACTAAAAGTCAGGCGGATGAAGAAACAAATGAACCAAAATGATTGTCGGGGTGACTCTTGGTGATGTATACAGGACAAATGTTAACATCAGTCATATGTGTAGAGTGTTACCTCGATCAGTAGAGTATTCAGTGAACGTTGGTTGGGGCCTAATGTATAGATTGCCCAAAGTTTGAAGGTATCTTGCTGACCAGTTCATTTGATGTGACAGTAAGGAATTCAAAAATATGTTACATTCGTGCCTGGAGTTAAAACATTAATGGCGCCACAAAGTACAGGTAATTTCATAAATTGAAAGGAAATCATTGCAAAATGAACATTATTGCGAATTGGAAACGAAGGAAACAAGGAGACAAACAAAGGGCCAGAGAATTGTTTCAGTTGAAAGACCTCAATCAAAACCAGTAAGTCCTCTGCATTTTAAATTTTTCATTTCTGCAATTTTAAGCGAGTAATATGGAAGCCACCAGCTTGGGGAAGTTGAAAGGTAGAAAACAAAGTGAGAGCAGTCACCCTAAGAGTAAGAAGAAGAAAGTTGAGTATGGAATTGAGCCAGAGGGTGCTGAACGAAAGTTGAATCAAGATTTAATTGATCAATTTCCTAGCTTTGGGTCCAGAGGTAGGCACTCTACGCAACTGAGGGTGGAAATGGATAAATTGGATGACAAGTGCAAGTACATAGGAGATATTTGGACCCCAATAAGAGGCTATGAATTGTTTAGATTCCACTTTCAACGAAGAGATCATTTTGAGCCAGTTTGTAATCTGTGGTGTTTGAATTTGGGAAAAATGGTTTTCCCTAATGTGTTTGTCAATATAGAGCTGGTAAAATTGTTGGCCACCCACTGTGAATCAAAACTTAAGGCCATATGTGGACCATCTGGGAAACCATTCATATACATATCAAAGGATTCAATATGTGAGGTTTTTAAGTTGGAAGGGTGGTGTAATGAGAAAATTGTGAATGAAGAGTTGGAAAATGAGTTTTGGAGAATGGATACCACTTACAAGGGTTGGAGGTTGCCCTTACATAGAATTAAACAAGATGGTAAAACTATCCCACTTGATGATGGCGATGGGCCTCCATTCCATGTGGACTTATTCGAGCCCTATATGAGATATACCTATTTCTCAGTAGGACAAGTGTTGGGTATGGAAGTTCCTGAGTATATGTCCATTGTTCCCATGGTAATTGCAGCTGACATTCAATGTCATAATTCTAGGTTATTCAACTATGCTTCATTTGTCTCCAAGGAGCTCGACTTAGCATTGGTGGTAATCAAGAATAAATCCCCTGTTATACACCTTAGGCATTATTCTCTTTTAATGCATCTAGTATTGTACTTCAAACAAGAGTTAGGGATTTGGCCAGAAAATTTGAAGGTTTCACAGTTTGATAAAGAGGGAAAATTGTTACCCATTCAATTGTGGACTGCCATTTGGGACAGTAGGTTTGCTAATTCTTGTTTCCTGTATTTTGAAGAATATTTTGTAAAGCCAGTATATGAATTCTATAGTCATCCTTGTACACAGTCATTGTCTGATGAAATAAAACGCTTCCTCAGACCTAAGGACTTTAATGGACCAATTGATCACAATTGGGGAGACTAGTATTTCTTGGAAGATGCTACTATGGTAAGGGTGTTTGGTTTTGAGGATTCTCCATTCATTTTTCCTAAAACAGTCCCGAATAGGATTGCATATTTGGAAATTGTAAGACAAATGGATTTTTCTAGTTTCATGAATTTTGGTTCATTCGGAAAACGAACATTTATGCCTAGTACTCTGTGCTTTGGTTATTTTACTATGCTTGCAAAGGAAGGATATGATTTGATCCTTGACAAATTAATGTAGTATAATATGAATAAGGGCCCACCAAGAGAAGGTTTTGATCCAGAGGGATATATCAATTCTGTCAAACAAAGGATAAAATTTGGACGATATGATCATGTGCCTTATCAATTTGATGACATGATTAGAAATTTGGAGGCAGAGGAAGTAGAGAGAGTGGTGGAGGAATACAACCAAGGGTTTTTGGATACAGGGTTCCCTTTTTCTGGAGATGAGGAAACTGGAGAATATATGCCACAAGACCTACCTAGTAGGATTTCTAGATTAAAAACTCAAGATTACAACTACTCTCCTAGAGAACTAAGTGTTGAAGAGAGCCAAGATACAAACACCAGACAAATGGCATATAGGTCATTTATAGCAGACAATGAATTTGTGAATTCTTTAGAATTCAGATCTTTCTTGTATAAGAAAAAGGACAAGGAGATAAGGGAGACAATTGATAATATTACACCAAGCAATGAGGAGCAGCTACTAAATAATTTGAAATTAACTGTGGATAGAGAAATGACTAATATGACCCTCGACAAAGGAAGGAAAATGTTAAGGATGTTGGAGTTATGATCTTTCCAGGCCTGGATTTGAATTCTGCATTGGTGTTTGATAGCTTCTTAAAGGATAATAGTTCCACACAAAAGCTTAGTCTGAAGGGGGTGACAAAAATATATGCTGGATCCAAATATAACTCGGATGAAGGATCACTCATGATATGGGCCTTGTATCCACCTCATAGAAAGTTAGTGGTGATTGATACTAAGAAAAAATTTGGACATGTCATGACTTTGAAGGTTGGAGAGGTAGATCCTTTGGCGACTGCAGACATTGGGATTAATGTGGCAAAACTAAATAAAGCCCAAATACAAATGTTAATAAAAGAAAAAGAAATGTACAAAATGAATAATGAAAGGATCATGAGAGAAAATTATCGTTTGAAGGACATGCCAGGAGTCACAATGGGACCTCCTAAATTAATAACACATGGTGAAAGCTCACAGGTAAAAGATCATTGGGAGGAGTCAACTGCATATTCACAAGGTAAATATGATACACTCGCTGCAATAATCAGAAAAAGGCAGGCCAACTTAACAATTTGGTTGAATAAAGTTTCAAGAATTAAATGAAAGAGATGTTCCTGACAGTGTGGCCATTGGTATGGGTAACTAAATTATAAAGAGACACATGGACTATTATGAGGAACTGCGAGAAGATGCAAAGGGGTTGGTTGATGTTACAAATATGGGACTGCCTACACTATTTGAAGATGGAGAAAAGTTGAAAGAGAAAGCCAAGTGGATCAAAGAATGTGAATTGATGCTGTAGGGAATTCTAGAAAATGCTATAGGGAAGGATTTGACATTGGACAAGAGATGCGAGCACAACGAAAGTATGATTAAGGTGGAAATATCGGCCAGGAACGCATTAGGAGATGTCAATACTCATGAACCATAGGATCATCTAGATCATTTATCAAATGTTCATCTATGGCTAAATAGTGCCTAATCTATTGTTTTAATTAGTTAAGTAAAATAAAAAATTTGTGAAGGGACGTGTCCCTTCCAAGTTTTGATGTATTTATATATGTTCCATAGTAATGTAACAGATATGGGCGTTAGGAGATATTCAATAGATAGCTTTCTAGCAAAATGCTTTCATATATAGAGACTCAAATGCATGTATTTTGATGGAGTAAATGGAGATATCTAAGTTATGGATTAAGCTTTTGGTATCAACTATTTGTTAAATTTATGCAGTTATTTGATTGTCTCCATTCTGATGCTTCTCTATTGTTTAAATTGATTTAACAAGTTTATACTCAGTTTATTATTGTACATTTGCTATATATGTGTGATCTGGTTATTCGGTTCTCTCAAGTAGGGATTAAAATATTTTAATCAATCACAACAATTGGGAAGTGTTAGTTGGATTAATAAGAAGAATCACATAACTAGAATTGACATTCTATCTCAAGAAGAGTTTGTCAATTATTCACTTGCACGTTTACACAAGTTGTAAACAATTTATGTGTCTGACAGTTTGAATTATTGCTATTATTGAAATCCACATTTGCAGATATTCATTAGACTCCATATACCCAATAAGGCACTGGTCTCCCCTTGTATTCTTTTATAATTTTCATTATTCTTATTTAGTTTACACTTACATTTACAAATACACATACATATGCATTTACTGTTTTTATTTATTTCTCATGTAGTTTAATAGTTTGATCGATTTCATATTATATGTGTTGAAGACTTTAGAATTTCAATTACATTAATTTATGGATATATTGTATCTATAACACTACAAAACCATATGTTCTTTGCATTTACACTTGCATTTAGAAATACACATTTATATACATAGATATAGATTTATTTAATGATATGTTGCATTTATTGTTCTAGGAGAGCATCCAGTAATTGCATTTACATTTACATTTAAAAATACAAATACATACATACATACATATTTATGCATCCTACGCCCTATTCATGCATCCTAAAATTACAACAGTATCCATGGGGCCTCTTACACAAGCTATAGTAATCACAAAAAGTGTAAGAGCCCCTTTATATCATGTTTGGACTACAAAACCCTCAAAAACAGGGTAACCAGGTTGTATGCAAAGAAATGAAGCTTTCTAACTCAAATCAATGCCTTAAGCCCTCAAATCAAATTCAAATCAAAGCTAGCACATAGCTTCATGACATGGAATTGATTTCACATCAAAATATGGCTGCATGTGACTGTACAGTGCTGCATAATAGCAAAAATACAGAAAATTTGAAGAAAAACACAGATTTTTGAATGTCAAGAGCTTGTATTTTAAATCCTCAACCATCAACAACCATTACAATGATCACTTTATTCCTTTTAAATGCCTTTACACGTCAACCACTGAAAAACCACCTCTACAACTCACTTTTTAATCTTTTATGATCACATGAAACATAAAACACACTAATTTCAAGGTTGTTAACATCACTATTGAAATGTTTTAATTTTTTGACCTTTCAAACATTAAAAAGTACATCATTAAATTAATTATGTAATGGCATAAAAATTAAAAACATCATGAATTAATTATGTAACCACATAAGTCAAATATAATTCTATCAAGAAATTAATATCAAATAGATAATATAATCGCATAACTCATACATTTCAATGTCATTGATCTTCTTCTTCATCCAACTCTTTGCGTATCATCCAATCCAGATTTGACATTGTAAGGATTGGTCATATCATCATCATCATCATTGATATTAGTTTGATAATGTCATCATCCACACGGATATCATCTTCATGAACATTAACTCCTACATCATCATGATCTAGTTCCTCTCTTTGGCATCTTTGTCGGGACATCATCAACTAACTGTTGATCCTGATCATCATCTACATCATCTTCTAGTTCTTCAGTATCTTCTTCTTCCACCATATTATTCTTATTTATTTTACACTTACATTTACAAATACACATACATATGCATTTACTGTTTTCATTTATTTCTCATGTAGTTTAATGGTTTGATCGATTTCATATTATATGTGTTGAAGACTTTAGAATTTCAATTACATTAATTTATGGATATGTTGTATCTATAACGCTACAAAACCATATGCTCTTTGAATTTACACTTTCATTTATAAATACACATTTATATACATAAATATAGATTTATTTAATGATATGTTGCATTTATTGTTCTAGGAGAGCATCCAGTAATTGCATTTACATTTACATTTAAAAATACAAATACATACATACATACATATTTATGCATCCAAACCCTATTCATGCATCCTACAATTACAACAGTATCCATGGGACCTCTTACACAAGCTACAGTAATCACAAAAAGTGTAAGAGCCCCTTTATATCATGTTTGGACTACAAAACCCTCAAAAATAGGGTAACCGGGCTGTATGCAAAGAAATGAAGCTTTCTAACTCAAATCAATGCCTTAATCCCTCAAATTAGATTCAAATCAAAGCTAACACATATATTCACAACATGGAATTGATTTCACATCAAAATATGGCCGCATGTGACCGTACAGTGCTGCATAACAGGAAAAATACAATTTTTTTGAAGAAAAACACAAATTTTCGAATGTCAAGAGCTTGTATTTTAAATCCTCAACCATTACAATGATAACTTTATGCCTTTTAAAGGCCTTTACACCTCAATCATTGAACAACCACCTCTCAACTCACTTTTTAATCTTTTATGATCACATGAAACATAAAACACACTAATTTCAAGGTTGTTAACATCACTATTGAAATGTTTTAATTTTTTGACCTTTCAAACATTAAAAGTACATCATTAAATTAATTATGTAATGGCATAAAAATTAAAAACATCATGAATTAATTATGTAACCACATAAGTCAAATATAATTCTATCAAGAAATTAATATCAAATAGATAATATAATGCATAACTCATACATTTCAATGTCATTGATCTTCTTCTTCATCCAACTCTTTGTCTGTATCATCCGATCTAGATTCGACATTGTAAGGATTAGTCATATCATCATCATCGTCATTGATATCAGTTTGATAATGTCATCATCCACACAGATATCATCTTCATGAACATTAACTCCTACATCATCATGATCTAGTTCCTCCTCTTCGACATCTTCGTAAGGGACATCATCAACTAATTGTTGATCGATCATCTTCTACATCTTCAGTATCTTCTTCTTCCACCACATTATACTTTACGCCTTCCTCTTGGATCATGTCTAACAACAAATGACCAACCTGGTTTACTTGGAACCTCTGAGTAAAATACCTACTCACATTGGCTTGGAAGAACATAGGGCTCATTTCCAGCTCGCTCAATCAACCTTGTATTAACCATGGTAAATCCATTATCATGTTCAATAACAGTTCTCTTAGATCATTTTCATTCAATCGTAGCTGTACCATATAGACTACGAACAAAATTAATCAGAAGGACTTAAAGTCACACTCAAGTATATCATCCAAAATCCCATAGTATCAATTTTTGAGACTTCTGGATGTATGTCGCTTCTAGATGAAACATTAGTCACCTAAAAGACTATAGTTATACCAGAATCACAAGTTTTCTTCATGTCATCCAACATTTTGATTCAAAATTTATGACCATTGCACTACATAGCCTTGTGGTGTTTCACCTGCAATATGTCAAACATGTAAAAATTATTGCAATATCGTCAGTTGATAAACATATTTATTCTTGGCCGAATGTATGCAAAGAAAACAATCTCAACATATATATACATCAATATAATTGAAAATAATTAAATAATATGGGTGATTAATATATTTATACATACCTGTTTATCTCTTAAACCATATGCTAAATCAATTTCCCTTTGTGTAACATTGGAATCCCCATTACGATGAGCTTCTTTAACCAATGAAGCCACACCTTCCCATGTTAATGCGCGACCAGATTGTTGACATCGTTCAATCCATACCGTCATCCAATGAAGATTGTTTGCGATGTACAAATGAAGTGCATCCCACTCTCAGCCAACTGTATCAAAAAAAATTGAAATTCACAAATGACGTATAGTTAATTAAATACCACAGTATACGACCTTAATTTATAATTGATGCATATTGAAGATTAATAATTAAATAAGTACAATATACATAAAAACCATATGTAAAATGTATTCCAATTAATCTCCATGACCATCTTATAATTACCTCTCACTTTCCTCAATCTACCTTTCCCCATCAGGTACTCCCCTTCGAATTTTTTAATGGAGTTGGGATCCCAAATGCGATCTACATGGATCTTTGCTGCAAACTTAGGAAGATATTCACTAATGTACACCATGGTCTAGTATACCATATATCCCTCCACCATAGAACCCTCAGGATGTGCTCTTTGTCTAACCAAAGCCTTCAAAAATTTTAAGTGCCTCTCAACCATCCACATTGACCTTGTGTGTACAGGTCCACACAATTCAATCTCCTCAACTTGGTGTATGAAGTAGTGTTCTTGTGCATTGAAAAATGTTGAAGGTAGACACTTTTGCATTTCACACATTAGATAAGGAATTTTTCTCTTCCAATAATTTATATCTTCTTTATGGATTTCTTTAGATGACAACTATCTACAAGTGATTCAAGGCACAAATATATTAATGAGATTTAACAAAAATATACAGTATATTACTGTTGTCAAATAAGGTTTGCACCCTTGCTAAACTATTAACTGTAGCAACCTATTGACACATGGGAACACTTTGAAGTTGTGGGTGACCTGGGAATGAAGTGGACCTCCAGATTATGGACTGGTTCCCCTTAAGATAACTTGAGAATACTAAAAAATGACAAGGAAAAGAGTAAGAAGGATATGCTTGAAATTTAAAACCTATCACTAACAGGTGATACACCAAAGATAAAAATTTGACAATACTGCTAAAACTCACAAAAATATCAATAAAGCTAAACAATCTCACAACACAGAGATTTATGTTTGCAAAAGTGATTCTATGTAAGGTTCTGACTATTCTAATGCTTAACACAAGGAAAACAATGATGTTTTCACAGATAGAAATGCAATAGAAAGAGATCACTAACATAAACCTGCACTATGACATAATATTCTTTGCATCCAGTACTGAAGGAATCTAATAAAATAAAGGATTATACAGAATTTTATCGTGCAACTCACAACCAATACTAAACAATAAAGGAAATCGGTGAAGGAAATGACTTTCTATTGAGAAAAAAGGAATTTTTGTATTACAAATCTGTAGTATTCATAAAATGAGTTACAAAGTCTGAAATGCTCTTTCAACAATCTCTTAACCAAGAAATCCCTTTTCAAAAAGGAAAAAATGCCATATATACAACAAAAACTAAAAAGTGTCAGCCCCTGCCCTAGGGTTTACAAAAAATGAGTCGATTACAGAAGGGTCGACCCTTGGATCTTTTGGAATAAATTTAATGTTGCATTCAATGTGCATCGCTCTGTCCATGTCGGTGAAAAGATCACCCTTAGGAGTGGCCTTTAGATCTTTTTTAACCATCACATTAACTCCCAACCCTCGTGTCCAACCTCGAGACTTCTTTGAAGCGCTGCTTTGAATGTTTTGAAGTATGGTCATTAATGTTGATCCACTTTTTCCAATCGACATCCCAGCTATCCTTGCGGTCTCTTCCTTTCTACTCTCCTCTTGTTCTAGACCCTTCCACAAGTTGACCCTCTTCAAGAAGTAGCATCAGATTTATCTTGCTTAGATCTTTACAGACAAACACCACTGTCCATCGAACCGATTCATCATCTCATTCATAGAGCAGATCCATACCGCTCACATTCCGTTGATCTTCTTCACAGGATGGTCGCCATAGTCAAACTACCACTGGTTCACCCTCAGCTTCCTCTGATTGGTTGAACAGACACCACGTAAGATTTTCAGGCGGTCAAAAGTTGTTCAAATAGAATCACATGTCAGTGAGACACTAGCCGTGTCTCCTTGATGCGATTATACTCTACAACAACAATCAACATAGCTTAGAACTATCGGCAAGACTTCACATCGAGCTGCAAGAGTTATATCGATATCCCAAAAACATCAGCAAGACTATCGCTTTTGACAGGAGGTCATACCGAAAGCACCTGACAGTAGATACCATTCCATTTAGACCATCGGCAAGAGTCTCGACGATGCTCAACATGAACACACCCATCGACAAGATGAACAAGTCAGAAAAAGGTCTCAGCGAGCTTCCATCAGTCACACCGAAGAGTTAAAAACCATTCGCTGAGACCTCACCCCATCGGCAAGATATTATATCGAAGCCACAAACCTTCGGTGAGACCACCATGAGTCAGCAAGACATCATAACGAACGACATGACATTATAGCGAGAGCACCCTTTGTCGGCAAGACCATTGGTCATCGGCAAGACATCACGCCGAAGCCATAGCCTTTCCCCGAGTGCAACTTCATTTCGGTGAGACTCCCCTCAGTCGGCAAGACATCATCCCGAACTCAAAACATTACACCAAAGGAAAAATCATTTGGCGAGACATTTCATCGAACTCAAACCATTTCGGTGAGACCGACGTCAATCAGTAGGACCTTACCCCGAAGCCACAAACCTTCGGCAAGACTCCACTTGGTCGGCGAGACATCAAAGCGAAGGTAAACCATTCCCCCTAACACTAACCTTGTGAACAACTGTCGGTGAGAGCTCTTCCCAAGCGGAGAAAGATAGAAAAACTCACAGCGACTGAAAATATCTTGGCGACTAGAGCATTTCAAATGAATATAACACACTGCTAGTCGACAAGACATTCAGCTGGTCTCAGCGACTTTCTTCTTTGAGGAGTTTTATGCTAGATTCGACTGAGGCATACTTTCCAACATACTTCCTTGTGAAATAGCATCAGATGTATGATTTAACCCTACAAAACAATGCCTCCATTAGTTCTCAAATGCATCAGATGAAGACCTTCCCAATGAAAATCGAACACCTACACGTTGGGCTCAACCCTTATGGGAGCCACATTTAATCCACGTGCCGAATTTAAAACATAATTTTCCCTTGCAGCTGATTGAGCCCGCAGGTGAAAATCGGGCAACAATTACATAACAAGTAAAACAAATGGCAATTATAAGATCTATACAACGAATTGAACAAATATTGCTACTTACCTCATGTATTTTCCAAGATCATATATAACTTGCTTGACATTGTTATTGAAGTTGTCTGGGAGAGATAGAGGTAGAACGTACTGCAACAATTATAAAATGATCTTTTCATTATTTTTCCAAAAATAGTAAACATAATACACTAAAAAGTACATGCATTATACAAGTGTATATAATATACCAGAATAGTTACCTTAATGAAGGTATGTCAATCATGCATTTTCATCCCTAACCCAAATTCACCTTTCTTTGTTATTATATTGCTTATGTTCACAGCAAATCCTGTGGGAAATCGAGTTTTTCGTATGACTTCTTTTATAACATTTCTTTGTTGCTCTGTTAATAACCAAGGAAGGGCACTTATATTAATTTGGTCTCCATCGCTATTTAATTGAATGACATTTTTCATTGCATGATTGGCTTCCTGAATGTCACTACAAATTTTGACAATTTTTTCTTTGTCATTCCTTCCATCCAATATTTTCCATAAAATTTCTATTATATTCTTTCTGATATGCATTGTATCAAACAAATGCACAATTTGTAGCTGCTCACAGTAGGGCAACCTACTAAATTGTCTAGGATAACTTTTCAGTCCCTGTGGAAGTCGACCATTAATGCCTTGATGACCTTCATGAAGCATATAAGTTAAAAAATTAGCAACGACAATCATTATAAATTACAGCATGAGTAAACACAACACAATATAAAATATAAATTCAAAACATATTATATATGATAGATAAACAATTTGATCTGATGTATAACCTTGACGATTAATTCTATTATATTCCAACTTCCATAGGCGAGGTGTCATTCTTCGTGGTTTTGATGTAGTCTCTTATTTCCCATTGAAAAGATGTTTTTCAGTAGTTCGATACTTATGATTTCTGTGGAGGAAGTGCCTATACTCATCAAACACCTGCTTTCCTAAACTTGTTGAACGACAAGATTTCATCTTTGGACCACAAATTGGACATGCAAATTTTCCCTTTGTTTGAAGACCTGCAAGATCATATATAATTGGATTAAATATGTCAATTTTTATAATTATATATAATGAATAGATTATTTAAAAAACATGCATGATATCTACTTCATAAAATTAAATATTGTTAAAGTGTCAAACGTTATATCATACTACAAAAATGTGTTAGCCCGGGGCATCATGAATTGTCCATACAAGCATTGCATGGAATTGAAATTTCTTTATCCTATTGGTCTGAGACGACATAGTGACACCATTCCATAACTTTAGTAACTCATCGATAAGAGGCTCGATATATACATTCATATCTTTAACTTGGTACTTACCTAGTTGAATGAACATAAACATTACATAATTATTATAACCATTTTATTGCAATATATATAAATTAATGTACACGACTATTGAATGAAAAAAATATAAGCCATTATGCAACAAATAAGACAAATGAGATGCTACTATGTTAAAGAAAATTGATGTAAAAAAATACCTGGAACAATCATTGACAACATTATGTGCTCCCTCTTTATTGAAATACATGGAGGAATGTTATTGTTGATTACAAAAACATGCCACATCGAGTAAATAGATCTCAACTCTCCAAATGGATTGACACCGTCCACTACCAATGAAAGCTTGAGATTACAAGGTTCTTCTTTAAAGTGTGGCCATTTTTCCTCCATGTCCCTAAATGTAGAACCATTCGTAGGAATTCAAAGAATGTCATCTCCACTTCTATTCCATGCATGGTAATCCATAAATTGTGCTAAGCTTCCGCACCTAAATAATTGTTGCATACGTGGAATAATGGGAATATAATGAAGAAGCTTGTGAGGCACCTTTTTTGTTAGTTGATCTGTTCGATATCTACTGATATGACATTCCAGGAATTATGTTCAAATTCATGTTGTTTATGATATATAATATGATCATTGGGACATGCATCTATTGCTTGATACTCCATTTTGATATCTTTCATAATACCAGATAAATCTCGGTATGAGCGAGGTAAAATATTTGGTGGTGGTAACAAAAATTCACCAATCAATCTACAACAAAAAATAATTTGTTAATATAAAGAATATTAATGGTACATATTTCATCCTTTATTTACTAGTGATGAACTAACAACAATTAAAATAGATGAAAAAAGATGACATATATGACATACCTTAACATCCGTGAGATTGCTATGTTTGATAAACCATTCATAACCTTCAAGTTCAACAATAACAATACAACAGAGAGAAGAGTTGTTTGGGAGCCTTCATAAAGGGGCTCGTATGCTTCTCAAGTACAGGTAAATCATGAACATCATTAAAGTCATCTCGATCATGATTAGCTCTTCCACTAAATGTGTCATGGATCAATGTATTAGTACCATCATCTTCAACTGTGTTTTCTGGCGCATGATCATCTTCTTCCATAGGATCATTAAATTCATCTTCGATATTCACAGCTCCATGTTTGTCCACTTGCAAAACCACATTCTTTGGGCCGTGATAATCCATATCATGTGCCTTAGGGTGCCCCACCTTTATAATAATGATAGACACAAATAAACCATGATCATGATCAAGTGATTATATATATATATATAAAATGTTAAAACAATATAAACATTTACAAATTTAATCAATATAAACACATATAATGAACAACTTACCAATGGAAGATAATCATGCCCCCCTTCAATGTGACCATGTTTCCTACAATGTTTCTCAGCTGTTGTGATTAAAAGTCATCTCGTCTTTAAGCCCTTGCAATTATTGCAAGGACAATAACATTTCCCATCACCCTTTCTTTTCAATCTAGCCCACAATCTATCAAGTGTCTCTTCATTTTGTTCTAGGCTAATATTATCTGACATGATTTTTCTTTACCAATCTTGAATATTTAGATCTTCAAAAAATATCAAACTCACACTCCAATAATTTTTATTCATAGACCGGTAACAAAATCTAATAATTTTGATATTTTACACCAAAAAAATTCGGCATGCAACCACCCCTGCAAAAGAGAAGATAGTCTGAAGTTCCGAGAAATAAGGGTTTTATTAGCTTTTTGAAGTCTGCCAGATTTGATGCGAATTAGGGAAAACTGATGATGTATAAAGTAAAATTCATAAATATCTTTGATCACTTGTGCACTTGAAGAGTTTGAAAGGAGTCTTGGAGCGATCTTGAAGCTATTTGAAGAAGTTTGAAGGAATTATTATAGACAATCAGGAACTATTTCTTTGTTTACAAAGGGAAAGAAGGGAAAAGGAAGAAGTTTCGATTGAACGATAATGAATTCAGGAGAGATAAGCATGAAAATGGATAGAGGATCGTGTGGAAACATTCCAATGAAGTTGAAAGGTGTTGAATTGGAAGAATTTGATCATAGGAAAATGAAGGAAATGGAACTAGGGCTAAAGACGAATGAATTTAAAAGCATAAAAACCCTAGGTATGGATTTATGGGGAGAATTTCCCTGGTTTGCAGATAAAGAATTCATCTTTTTCTTGTTAAGTTGATTCAAGAAAGGAAACATTATGTTGGAAAAACCCTACTTGATCATGAAGGAAGCAATCAAAGTGATTACTGGTTTATGTAGTGTTGTGGGCCTCCTTAGGAAGAAAACCGTGAAATAAAAAGATGTGGAGGAACTTACTGGCATTGAAAAAAACCATCAAGCTCTATTGATAAACACTCTTGTGGATTCCACTATAAGGTATGTTGCGTATGACATTTCCTATAAAATCTATTTCAGAAACTGTGAAGGTTCGACTTCGGCTATTGTTGTATATCTTGCACACAAGATGGTTAAGGAAAATAAGTAGTTTGATTTGTGTAGCCTATTATTGGAAAGCATAATTGATAATTCCCAAATGTCATTGGTCAAGGGCTATCCTTTTCGATTTGGATCTTTGCTTATATTGTTGACATTTTACTTTTTAAGCTCGCTATCAGGAAGAGAGAATGTTGAATGGGAATCTAGTATTCCTATTCAAAAAGAAGTTTACAGATATCTGGAATCATTGGTGGATAATGTAAGTGTTTGTGGAACTTATTTCACATCCCTGAAGATGAATCTGTACTCTGATATGTCAGTACCTAGTCAGTTTGAAGTGGGTTCATCCTCCGGTAAGAAAGAGTTGGAGGTTATCATTGGTGAGTCCCCTCTAGAATCTAAAAGGAGGGAAGAGTACCTTGTCTCTGGTGGTCAGAAGTTGTTGAAAATTGTAGAAGCAAAATTGAAGCCATCAAATCTGAGATGAATAGTATTGGAAAAAGTTTTGATTTCTTTAAAGACAAGGATGGAAAACAGAGAATAAGAGTTGGTGAATTGCAAGTGGAGTTGTTGATTAATCAGAGGTAAAGAGAAGATATGGTTAAAACCTTCTGGTTGGTTAAGGAACTTGCTGAGGTCCGGTTGGATCATCTCTCTGGAATACTCTCTAACACAGAAGATTGTGTACGTCAATGTCTGTCTTCAAACCAGACATCCTCTTTTACATAATTGTCTTTAATGGATGGTATGAGTGCAAAAATGAATTCAGCTATGCTTGATTGGAAAAGGATTCTTTCGATCATAAGAGACATGTACAAGAAAATATTTCATGTAAAAAGTGTCATTTTCACTTGAATGTTTGAAATAGGGAGTTGGAATCACCTTTGTATATACAGTACACATCCTATTTTTTTGGTGGACCATTTCCATTGATGTCAAAGGGGGGAGAGAAGAGTACCTTTAAAGTAGAAAAAAGGAAAATGATGATAAAGGGAAATAATGTTGGTTTTGTAAAATTTTGGAACATGTTTCCATCAATGAAAAAGGGGGAGATTGTTGGAAGAATGAAGAAGAATGGCTAAATATACAGTTTTGTGTTGTCATTGATGTCACCATGTTATACAAGTTGTGATTGCAAGACTAAATCAATGTTTGATCCGGTATTTTGGTCTAGTATCTGAACCAGCATATAGTTTACACCCTTTGGTATTTTGGTCCGCAAGCCTCCCCAGTTGATAGTTTCTACTTGCGGTTTTGGGAAATGGTTTATGGGTATTGAAAGCATGTATGTTCAAAATATCTCATGCTCTAGTGCTTGTATGGTGTATCAATATCGTTCTGTTGATTGCATTTTTCTATTAAGCCTATCTTTGGTCGACTTCATGGATAATTGGTGATATGGTAAATTAATTTTTCTATGAATATATGTGCGACCAATCTTAGGTCTATGTCGACACGATAAAGTGTGCTACACATTTTGATTTATTATCTGGAAATATTTTGTGAATTCCTGAAGTCGACAGTTGGTGTTTTTGGAAAACAAGGATTACATCTAATTAGGCCAACCTAATTAATGCTTGCGGATGGATTGAGAATATATGTTGGACAATTTTGAAGATTAAAAAGTATGTAATAGTAGAAGAAGAAAAAGAGAGTGAGGAATGACATTGATGTGAATGAGAAGAAATGCAAAAATGATGAAGTGTGTTAAGTCAGTCTATTGAGCATCACTGGAACTGTATTAGCACTTGTTAGGTGCACTCTCATAAGTTCATTTCGGCTGTGAAGCCAATTTTTTTTTTTGTAATCCATTTGTAGGCAGTGAGCCTCCTTGTGTAAGCAATGATATTTTGTATCTAGACAGTGAGCCCTAGGCAATGAGCCTTATATATTTGGTTTTTCTATCACTTTATATTGTGAGTTAATCCTCACCGTGGTTTTTCCCTTATTGTGTTTTCTAGGTAAAATTTGGTTTTCATTATGTTGATTTTACTTTCTGTTATCTGCATTTCATGTTCATACTTAATAACAGAATAGTGTGGTTGTCAAATTGAAAAGTGTTACGAGTTTTATGTTTGAATATGGTGACAACTGATTCACCCCCCCTCTCAGTTGTCCTGCACCTTTTTAACAAAATCCTCCTAGGCGTTTCCTCCTCCAACCATTACGAGTCATTTTCCACATGAATCAAATCCTCATATATGTCTTCCACCTTAGCCTTACTATAATTTTCCTACATAAGGAAATCACCATAATCACTTGATATGCATTATAAAATCAATCATTACATTTTTGTATGATTAGCTTAATCATGACATTTCACAAGCAATATGTAACATTTCATAGTCCATCGTCAAAACCCAAGAAATCAAGTCGTGAATCCATAAAACTAGATTATAACCATTTTTGGGTTTTCAAGCCTATTAGGGATTTTAGGAATTTTGGCTCTTCAAGGATGTTCAAGAAATCTGAGCTCTCACGGATCCCATGAAAAGGATCCCTCATAGAATCCGTTAGCAAATGGATTTAGCGAAACACAATAATATCTGAGAAAATCAATCACCAAACATTATGTAATCTTCGTTTATGATATAAATGTATTTGAGAACTAAGATCAAAACCTAAGAGTGTCAATCATATTTCAAGTAGAATCACAGTACTCAATATAGTCAATATAGTGCAAATTATGAATTCTCAGAGAATGCAGGAAGTCACAAAATTCCCAAAAACTCAATGTTCATGGAATGCAAGAGCAAGTGGATTCCGCGAATTGCAAGACTTCAATAAATCCAGAAGGAAGCAAAATCTGTGAAACACAATGAAATCCAGTCAAAATGATCATCAATAATTATGGAATCTCTCCTTTATGACTTGAATGCATTTTATAACTAAAATTTAACCTTAGAAGCACAAGTCACACTTCAAATGGAATTAAGACACCCTTTATAATGATACACATTAGTCTCGGGGAATCCAAAGGGTAAAGGATTTAGTGAAAATAATCTTCGAGTAATCAGGCACCCTTAGATTCTACAAAAAGCAGAATCTCGGGGATTCCAGGACATCACAGAATTCCTGAAACTATACTAAACTTAGCCAATTTGATGCCCAAATGATACTTCAAAGGTTCAGACCAACATTCAAGGACTTTGGAATTGTAAATATCAAATATGAGGTCAATTGTAGCAAACCACACTCACCTAAATATAAATGTAATCATTGAAAGCTCAAAAGGTGAAGTAACCCAAAATTCAATGGAGCCATCCCTTAAGGGGAAAAGGCATAACCTAATATGCAAAAGCAAGCAAAAAAAAGCAAAGAGGGTCCCTACCTCCAATGGGGCATGTGTGTGAAAAGGGAACAACATGTTCTTTGCATTAGACTTAGGATCACCTTTTTCTTTGTTTCATTTTGGTAAATCCAACTTGTTAACATTATATACCTTCTAAAATTTGACCTTAGATCTAGATTTCACATTTCTTTTTTTTATAATTCTGATTTAGGGTTTTCATTTTTGCACTATAAAAAGAATACAATTTCAAAAAAATGCATATCATATTGCATCATAGGTTGGATTAGGGTTTATTTTAGTCATTTAGGTTAGATCTACATTTAAAATTGTATTCACAATTGTCATTTGTTTTGATTAAAGGTAAAAGACGGGTTTTGAAGGGGCCCAGAACCCTTTACAAAAGAGAGAAGTTGATATAAAAAGAAGAAACCATTACACAAAAATTAGCCCAACACCAACAAAAAAGTAGCCAAAAAATTTCAAAAATACAGAAACCAAGCAACATCCCTACATATTATTCAGGATCTCCATAGCTTCTATTTCATTCTTAGCCATCTTGTACACATTTTCCATAATATCCGATGCCTCAACAGAAGCACCAACCTAATCTTTCATTCTATTCTTGGTACAAATCCCTGGCCCACCAGCCTTTACCTCATCAATCAAAATAATACCTTTACCCACAACTTTCACACCTTCACCAGCCATAGTCATCAGCTTGCCACCAACCACAACACCATCCTAAGAAATATTAATATTTTTCTTTTTCATCACAGGAGAAATAACCTGAGCAGAGACTGGAATATCCACGCCCGTAGAAGCTTCACCCTTTTTCATAACATCATTCCTAATATCATCAATTTTTTCCTCAAGAGTAGAGAACCTACTCTCCCAATTCTTTTTCAAATTAGTAGTCTCCTCAGCAACAATATTAAGAGACTCCATCACATGATCAATATGGATTTCGACATAAACATCCTCAACCTTACTAGAAAAACCTCTTATTCTGATATTAGTCCTATTAATCTCATGAAAAAACCATTTAAACAGTTTAAACAACACATTGGTAGAATCACAGGCCGAACCCAGCACATCAATCTCCTCACTATCAAAATTCTCATTACTCTTACCAATAACCACATCCTCATCAGGAGCACAAGGGGGATCTCTCTGCTTAGAGACATCCTTACCTTTACCAACATAAATGGGGGTCTTCAACATCTGCATGGAGTAGGCAATTTCCTCAACGATGTCCTTCCTTTTTTGCATCCTATCTAAAATACCCACCTCCGCAGCACCCTCTCATCTAACCCTACCAAGATTCTATAGTGCAATCACAACACTAATAGGAGCCTCTCCAACAACACCACCAACCAGGGTTAAAGGGAAATCCTTCTCCAGAAAGGGGTCCACACTCTGCACTTTACATTTCTGGCTACCATCATCAACATCCTACACAATTCTAGTCGCAGGGGGAGGGGAAGAAGCTTCCCCATAAAGGTCACATTTGTCCTTACCCCTCCTAATAGGAATCTCCTCCACCTCATCACTACAAGTCATGTAGGTCACTTTGTCCCCCAACTTCTTTTTTCCACTTTTTTCCACAATAGGGGAGATGGGTCCCTCCTCCAGAGAAGCATAAGAATCTAGAACATAGTCAGCATCGCCATCCCTATCCGACTCTGAATCCTCATTCAAAATAAGCTTCCTCCTCTTATTCTTCTTACCATACCTTTCATCCCCCGAATTCATCTCATAACCCTCCCTGGGCTTAACAATTTTATCTTGTGGGGCGGCAGGGGTTTTATGAACATTAAGGGCTTCGACATGTTTGTAGATAAGTAGAATCAATCCCGCATGAAAAATGAGGTTCTTAGGGTTTTTTAAATGCTCCTTAATCCCCAAATCCAACGACATAATCAAATAATACGAGAAAGAAACCCATTTTTTGTGACGGAAATGGTTGAGCAGAAGAAAATGATATGTATTGATCACAGTATACCTTCCTTCTAGAGTAACATACCTCATAATTTCCTCAGCCACCTCACGCCAAAGTGCTTTCAATGAGCTCTGTTGATACCCACCGCTCTTAGCTATCTTCAAGTCAGCCATTTCATTCTTTTTGAAAAAAAAATTCATCGCAACCTGCGCTTCTTTCTTATCCCTAAAAACCTTCATACCCCACACAGCAAGGCCAGTAATCTAGGCAATAAATTCTTCATCCAACATAATATCCCTCCCTTTCAGGTTCATAGAACTCTCCACAATTGTCATTTGTTGTTCAAACATTGTTACACATTTGCATTTGTGTCGTATTGTCTTAAATTGAGTAGATTTGAGAGAAATATTGAATTTCAGACCTATTTTCTCATAGATGCAAAACCCTTAAATAGTCTAATAAACAGTCAAACTTTCAATTTTTTGAAACCCTATCAAGGACACAGACGCCCTTGGGTGGCTTTGTCCTGCTACCTTTGGCTCAACAATTTTTTTCAAAATTATTTGTTTCTATGTACTCAATCCATTTTTGCTTTCTGATTTCTAATTTATAATTCTTAACTGCATGTATTTGGGCATCTTTCATATAGCTCAAAAAAGTGAAAAATTGCATCAAAATATTCATTTTAAAACTTTTCCATCTTAGAATAAGTTAATTGTTGTCAAAACATTTTCAACGTTATTGTACACTTGCATTTTGAATCACATTTGCACAAATTGAGCAAATTTTGAAAAAATATTCACTTTTAGACTTGTCTGCACATAGAACCAGAATCCTTAAACAATATCATACACAGTCAAACTTTGATTTTTCTAAAACCCTATCCAGGACACAAATTCCCTTGGGCGGCTTTGTCATGTTTAAGCGGATTTGTCCTCCTACTATTTTTGGGCTCAAATTTATGTGACAAAGCTCTCTCAATGTCCTTTTTTTCCAGATCTGATGTCTATTTTTGAATTATATTTTCAAACCTATTGGATTTTGATCATTTGATCCATAAGGCAAGTAAAATGTTTCCTTTTCAAGTATGTGGTTTTGATATGGTAACAAATGGATTTTATAATTATAATCTCCCTACTGATGAGTACAATCTAAGGAAACAAAATGAAGTCATTGACACACATTTTAGTCATTCTCCCAATATCTCTCCTAATTGTGAGAGTATCTTGGTACAAGAGAATGAAATCATTGACACATTTATTAATATCAATTTTCCTAATCTTCATTCATCTCCCAACATCATTCCCACTTGTGAGAATGTTTTGGTGCAAGAGGATGCAATCATGGAGGATCATGACAATCATAGTTATTCTTCTCCTGATACCTCACCTACTTGTGAAGAAGGTATCTTGGTGTTAGAAGATGCAATCATTGAGCATCATGAGAATCTTGTTTGTTTCTCTCCTAATACATCTCCTACTTGGGAAGATATTATGATGCAAGAGGATGAAATCATTGATACATTTATCTCAAAAGAAAATACTTGATGGATGAAGATGCTAAGGTGACATTAGATCCCCTATCAATAGAAGATCATCAACAAGTAGATAAGTTTATTGAGCTAATGAACACACAATTGGCTATTAGATCTTCTCTAATTATTGGGCATCCCAAGTCGCCCCTCATTATAGGACCTCCTAAACTACATGGCCACATCCTAAACTTTTCAAAACAACTCACTAGTAATCATGGGTCACAACAACCAAGTTATCACACAGTTGCTCACATATATAACACTAGAAATAAAAATCAACCAAGACAAATTCAAACCATTCCCTCATCAAGACGACTCCCACAACCTAGTTTACCTAGTTCCCCTCATTTACCTCAACATAGTGGAAATGAGTATGATCTTGTAGAACAACTTTGTGCTACTCTTGCTAAGATTTATTTGTGGGATTTGATACAAACACCACCTATTTATCATGGTATGCTTCAAAATGCTTTGCAAAAAGTTGTCCCTTCTAGTGTGCAACCTAATTATGTGGCATCCTTGCTTGAAGCTATGAATGAAGCTAATTTGGATATTGTCTTTCATCAAGATGAATTGCCCCCTTTGGAAATGCAAAAACAAAAAGATGCTTTGTTGATTATGATTGTTATTAACAAGTTTAGGATTAGGCGTACCCTTATTGACAATGGTTCAAGGCTTAATATTTGTAGAGTGAATCTTTTGGATAGAATTGGAGCGGATAAGACTAAAATTCAACCAAATACTTTGTCTATCCTTGGTTTCAATAATGTGGGAAGACAACCACTTGGAATGATAGCATTACTTGTCAAAGTTGATAAGGTTGTGTTCCAAACTCCTATCCATGCCATGCCCCATGACCTTTCATACAATATCCTCTTGGGTAGACCATGGATTCATGAAATTAAAGGAGTTCCTTCAATGCTTCATCATTCAATGAAATACACATACAAAATTAAGGTTTACATGATAAAAGCGTATCCTAATTTTGAAAATTGTTTACAATTTAAAATAAGAATTAAGAGTCCATTTAGCTCATTGATCCCAACTTCAAAAGTGGAACCTTTAAAAATTGGAGACAAAGATGAGAGCCTTTCATTTGTGAAAAATTTGTTGGATGATGATTGGGGATCATTAGATTTCACACCTACATTCATTGGGGAATACAAGATTACACCATGTAAATCGAAAAAAGAGAAAGAATCTACAATGATATCAACACAATATATCACTGAATCATCCAAAAATTACACATCCACTTACGATGACACTAATTATGAAAAATAACCTTCCTAAAAAGAAATGGAATCCATTTATGGAAGATGTTATCAAATTTTGAAATAGTTTGGCAATAATGGAAAAGGATGTGGTGTAAAATAACAAGGTATTTATGTCCCCATAGAGCCTAACATGCAAGAAACAACAAGAGGTCTTGGTTATTTTTCTTCAAAAATGACAAAAACATCAAAAATACCTTCACTTAATCATACAAGAGACAAATAGCATTAGTTGTTGCTCCTTTCCATGTGGTAGTTGCAGTATCATAACATACTCACTATCATGCATGGGGGTATAAACTAGGATTTATGCAATCATATTTCATCTTGCAAAGAGTAATATATCATCATCTATTTTGGGCTCATCTTTGCCCCTATACTTGGGAGGAAAGGGGTTAGATAGCCTCATGCTAGGTGTATTCCTTCTAGCAAGGGATCCTTTTCTATCTCCTTCAAGTACACTAACATTTTAAGGTGCGCATATGGTCCCCCACTCATTGTTTGCATAAATAATGGTCCCTTTTTAGTGATCATAGCATACATCTCCTCGAAAGTGTGACCTTCTCAATTTATGTTGTGTCTCCTTTGTGGTGATATTGGGCCTAATTTCCCCTAAGTGTGTGACCTTTCTTGGCATATATCATTCCCCTTGGTGGTAATGTTATGGCTAGTATTCCCTAAGGTGTGAGTCTTCTATTCCATGACTAGTCCTCTCTTGGTGGTGATGTCATGTGTGATGTTCCCTAAAGTGTGACCTTTCATTTATTGAGCAAAGCCCCTTTGTTGGTTTTGTAAATCATATTTTCCATTGGTGTTTTTATAACACCCCTTGAGGTTGTGGCCTTATCTTTTCATCATTTATGCACCTTCTTAGGTGAGTTTTTCAAATTTTCTTCACTTTGTTCAAACACATTGGACTTAGTGGTGCATTAACATTGGTATTTTTGCTTCACTTTTTCCACACACATTATATTTAGTGGTGTGTTGACATTGGAATTTTTGCTTCACTTTGTTCATGCATGTTGAACTTAGTATTGTGTTGGCATAGCATCTTGATCATTTTATGGCACCTTATCAGTGTTATCAGGGAGTATAACTCTTGGTATAGTTGTTAATGGGTACACACCTAGTGAATATCAAACTTCACTAGGCCTTGAGTGTTTCTCATTTTTCTACTTTTTTCTTGGGGGCTCACCTAGTGAATATTGGACTTCACTAGATTATTTTTCCTTCGATTTGTGATTCACCTAGAAAATATCAAAGTTTTATATAGTGTGAGTCATGAACACCTTTGTATGGAAACCTAGCATAATGCAACTTGCTAGCTAGTAGATCCATGTGGCTCATGAGTGATGTGGCATAACACAACTTGATAGTCCTCATGAGAGCATTCTATTTTATAACATTTATTTGATGGATGGTGTTTGGCATTTGAGATCATTTAAGACTGAGGTCTCTTTACCTTACCAACTCGAATCCCTTTAGTACTAATGTTATTCTTTTTTGTGTCTTCTTCATGTTTGCATCATGTTTGTGTTCATTTCGTTGTCATCTATATGTTACATTATGTTATACATTTTCATTATGTATGCTTCATGTTTTTGACATGTATGTTTGTGTATGTTGTCTTTCTACATTACATACATGTGTGTGTTCCTTTTTGATCATGTTGGTTTTCTATTCGATCTTTGATCCTCGGGGCTTGCACACTTCCCCTAGATTCTTAATCATTCAATCTCTTTAGCATTTAGACAATCAGACCCCTCTTGACATGGATTTTCTACTTTAGTGTGAGTTTGAGCATAAGTTCATACTCTCACTAAAGTGGGGGCTAAATGTAGCATAAAAAATTATCACCATTGACAATTTCACATTATGCTTTGCTCCCCCTTTAATTATTGGACCTAATTGAACCCCTAATCTCCTAAATTATGCATTATGAGGCCTATATTTTATTGTTTTTTGATAAATTGCAAGCGGATAACAAATGCATTTACCTGATACCTTACCCCCAACACCTTATTTTTAGAAAAATAGGGTTGGGACAAAGACACCCTATGGCGACAACATCCCCCTGTTCTATTTCCCTCTAAATTTCAATATATTGGTGTCAACATTTTAACATTTACAATTCAAGTTTTAAAGGTTGGCTATCAAGATCTATTTTTTTGGAAATTAGCATAATTTCATATAAATACCTAGTCATTGCATCATTTGAAAGAAATCTAGCAAGAAAAATAAAAATGTAGCAACAGGTGAACATTAAGAGAAAAAATTATTGTCAAAGTGTAAGTCAAGAGTAGCACTTTAGTGACTTATTGTAGCAATTCAAGATCCAAGCATCATGACAAATCCTATGTGAGTTCATGTTATTATTTTTTGTGAAGGCTAACCCTTATTGTAGGTCTCCAAACAATCCAAGAATTCAAGCAAGCAAGATTCAAGACCTTGAGGTGATGTGTATGACTTCAATCCTTCAAGGAAGCAATTGATTGGTGGTGAGTTGCAAAGCTTTGTGGATTCATCATTCTTTCCTATCATTTATCATTTTTTCATTGACATTTCCATTGTGGAAGTGGAAACACTAGCACGGGGTTTGACTAAGGAAAGCCCCTAAATGGTACAACCTTTCTTCCCTCTTTGAATGTGTAGGTTTCAGGTGTGGAGAGGATTGAAAGAAGTTTGAAAATCCATCATTCATTGTTGCATTCAAGACCCTACACCTTGAAAACTCATGAAAACTCACCTATAAAATTATCTGATAGTGATCCAACAAATTTGTAGGTAGAATCAGAAAGCTCAGATCCGACATCAAAGGACTATCAAAATATAACTGAAATACCTCTACTAGGACATAGACGCCATATGGCTGCAATGTCCTCTTATTTTGATTGATTCCAAATTTACAAGATAGGTGCACAACACTCTACCCTTCTTAGATCTAGTTGTAAAATTTTGTGATAGTTTCTCAATTGTTAGAATCTCATATCTTTCATATTAGCGCACATAGTATAATTAGGTTAATCAAGGAAAATCAATTCCAATCATATCCCAAGGCATAAAGGGATGCAAATCCAAGTCTAGTTGACTCACCTTCATGGTTGAAATTCTAGATCTAATCACCTTGTTGATTTGCATCCTAATGAAATCCCTAGAAAAAAGAAAAAAGAAAAAATGATCCTAGGTTCATTAGACTTAGGATCACCTTTTTCTATGTTTCACTAGGGGTGGTTATTACTCTATCTATCTTATCTATTTATCAATACACTTCCCAATTAGAGAAGCAAGTGCTACAACAATCTAATTAAGAATCACAAATTTATTTAAAGAAAATATAAATCATAATCTTATTCAAACTATCAAATTTAAGTGATTCCATATATATATGCTTCCCTAGTAGAGAAACAAGTGTTATAATAATCTAATTAAGAATCACAACTGCATTCAAAGAAAAATATAAATTATAATGTTATTCAAACTATCAAATTTTAGAATCAATTCATACATATTCTTCCCAAATAGAGAAACGAGAGTTACAATAATCTAATTAAGAATCATAACTATATTCAAAGGAAAATTTAAATTATAATGGTATTCAAACTATCAAATTTTAGATTCATTTCATATATATATATATATAGATATATATATGCTTCCCAAATAGAGAAATAAATTATACAATAATCTAATTATGAATCTAGAATTACATTCAAATAAAAATACAAATTATAAATGTTGTTCAATTATCAACTTTTCTATCCTCTTAATGAAAGCCATCTTTCCCATAAATATTACACATGGTTTAAAAGTAGTAATTGAAATTATGCATGTTAGTTTAAAGTTCATTCTCCAAAATTAGACATTCCATATTATTTTTTACATTGATCTCTTGAGACATTCAACAATCAAAATGAAAATAAAATACACGGTAGATTTAGCCCCCACAAAATGTGTTCATTTTGATATGTGGAATTTTCTTAGTTGAGATTGATAAATGTTGTATAAGTGTTGTAAATTTTCCATGTTTAATGGTTGGGATGGGTGTTATTTTCAAATTTTAAAAAAAATCTCCATGTTTTAAAGCACTCATTTTTATCTTTTGCATGATTCATGCAATGTGTAAAATTTCTTTCAATGTTTATACAAGTTATCTTTGTGGTATCAGTGTTGTCTATAGCTACTTGTTTATAGCCTATGGGTTGATGATCCTTATAATTGTTTCATTGCTATTTTCTAGAATTCATTAATAAATGCATTATATATAAGGTATGGGACCATTTCAAAATTGACCTTTACCATCAATTAAAAATATATTTACACATGGAAAAGGGTTAAGTAATAGATTCATTATATTGTATTAATGAATGGTTGAGTTTTATACAATCAATAAATTTTTTACTATGTTGGGTATTTTACCTATTATAGTTTTTTTTTGTATTATTTTGTTATTATTTTAAATTATAATTGCACTCTATTTCTATTGTCTGGTTTTATCAAAAGAAAACAACTTCCTATGCTAATCATGAAGGAAGTGATGTGCAAATAGCTTTAAATATGATCCGAAATAATTAGATAAAATAAAGAATGATGTAGGAGCATCCCGGTATAGACGCAATCAACATCACACAAAAAAAAAAATTGTTTCAGGAAATGGGTAAGCTTTCATGATGAATCCTTGCATAGGAAGATTTTTAAAAGCATCTTAGATTTAATGGTGAAGATTTTGCAGTCATATCTTGCATGGTTTGGGAGAAATTAATTTTCTCTGTTCTAAGCTGGTGATTTTGAAGAAAATTAATTTTTGGAGTTTTATTAGTGCTAGGAAAAAATGGCTTGGTGGAAAGCTTAGGAATGTTATTTTACACATCTTGACAAAATTTCATACAAAGAGGAGCTTCTAGAAAGAAGATATGCAAAAATTCATTTTTCACCTTTGGTGCACTTTGCTGCAGTTGCATAAAATATTTTTGTTTTTTTAAATTATGTATGTAGACTCAAAGGTATTATTGGAGGGATTTTAATTGTTTTAATATTAATATTTTGAAATATCAATTTGGTTGGAGTCATTTTCATTCTAAGTGCTACATACAACAAGAGAAATGAAAGGTTTTTGAAGACCCTTCAATGCCTCATATGGGAATTTGAAAATAATTTGCAGATTGGAGAAGCTAATAAAAAATAAATATTACTACAAATTTGAGGTAGATTTCTCCGAGGGGAAATTGAGAGATCTTAGCCCATGAGAGGGGCTTGTGAAAGAAATTGTTGTGAGAGTGTGAGAGGAAAGAGAGGAGTTTTTTTGTAGAGTTTGAGAGGCCATGAGAGGCCGAGTTTGTTGCAGATTTTTATGATGAGATATTGTATGTAATTTGTTGTTGATTTCAATAAAAGGAAGCATGTGTTATTTGCAATATGTTTGAAATCTATTTTTTGCGAATTGTAAGTGTGTATTTGGCGGAGGGTGTCCCTACTACATCAATTGGTATCAGAGCTAGAGGCCTTGAGCATGTAGAGTCTACACCAGGACTTGTGGGTGAAAAAGAGAAGTGGTGAAGCTATAGATAGTAGGTTATGAACTTTGTGCAGGTTGCAGGTTGAGGTTGCGTGGAAAGTGTTCAAAAAAATGTCTTGGAAGACAAGAGAATGTTTTATGATGAAGAAATAATTTTTGAAGCCACAAAAAGAGAAGCAAGAGCCCATCGAGAGGAGCAATGTGTTTCAAAATATTTGCAAGTCAGGTGGAAAGTGTTGCAGAGTGGTTGTGGACAGCAATAGCAAAGATAATTTGGTGTCATTAGAGATGGTCGAGAAGTTGAAATTGAAGAGAAGAAAGCATCCAAACCCTTACAGTATTTCTTGGTTGCAAGGAGATCGTCATATATTGGTAAGTGAACAATGTATTATTGATTTTCAGATTCGTAGTTATAAGGATGAGATTATATGTGATATAGTACTTGTTGATGCCAAAATTTGACAAGGTAATAGTGTCTTATGGGAAACTCAGTTTATGGGGGACCTTTTGCACTAAACTGAGTGACCTTCAGGTTTTTAGAGAAGCCGACTTCTTCTATAATGGGGTTTTGGAAAGGGAAAAGGAAATAGATATAATAAAATAAAGTCTAACCTAAGGTGATGCGTCGAAACTTAATGATAGGCATGATAAATCATAGATATAAGGGCCCAATTGGTATTTGTAGTGTTCCAAAAAGGTAGAAATTGAAGATTAAAGTATAGATAATCCATTCATTGACATAAAATAACATTGCATACATTCCTACTGCCAAGAAGAGACATTTAGACATGATCTAGATCAACAAACTTGCATTCAATTTATATAGAAGTTCTCAAATGAAATATCCAGACAATAGCAACACAGTTTAAAGTTTAATCAAATAGCATGAAAGAACAAAAAGGCCGAACAATTGGCAAAGTCTAAAAGTCTTTTGCAATAAAAATAAAACAGTAATAAAGGCTTGGTGTCTTTTCCTAAAATTAGCTTTCCTTCAAAATCTGGACTTCTTCTCTCAAAACAGAGAGAAGTATATATAGTAGAAAACTCCCACTGCCTGCAGAGGCGTAATAGAAAAGATTTTGCGATCTATGACAATGATGTAGAATTTAGTATATTCCCCAAGCCGTTGTAATAGAAAAGATTCAAAACCAAGCATCTGGTCCTTCCAGGCTCAGGTGCATCCCCTGCAAATGATGGTGGTGGTCCCGACAAGGTCAAACATACAAGTGTCATCATCCTATGAAGTAATTATGACATGTGGCGACCAATCGCAACATTTGGTCCGCTTGATTCATCGCTCGAATACGAAACCCACTGAAGAGACACGTGGCAGCATAACACTACCCATGTGAACCTTTATCTTTCACCATTGAAGACTTGCGCCAAAGTGACACGTGTCGAGTGGGAAAAGCTCTATCCAAAAGTGGAGGAAAACGATCATCGATTGGGCGCAAAAGAGATGCGTGGCATCATTTCACTGCCCGCAGTTGTTATTTCATCCTCTCGCTGAGAGCTTGCGCAAAGCAGACACGTAGAAAAAGTGCATTGCAAACGTCAATCATGGGGCCCACCAAACTTATTTGGGAATGAGAGCTACGTGACGCTTGAGTAAAGCCCGATGAGGAAGCAAAAAGGAATGATCAAAATGGTCCCCAGCTATGACACGTGGAAGCATAGCGGGGATTTCTGAAATGCGAAGGAATGGAAACCTCAGGGGAGTGCAAAGAAGACTCATGGACGGAGCCGTAGAATTTGACAAAAAGGCGAAGGAGGCAACTTTACGATGTGTGAGCTGATACTTAGAGAAAAGATATACCCGAAGGGAGCTTATTGAATATTTATTGACAGCTTTTGGCAACTACCAGGGGTGTTTCACTTGAGGAACGAAGAACCCAAAATTTCTCTGGTTTACAGACCAAAGCGCCATTCACTAGGTGACAAAGTCAGAGCTTGGAAAGAGCTGCCTGTAGAGGCGACCAATCATCCTCGGATGGCCTTACCATGTTGCACAAATTCTCTTGCACTCTGCCTAGGTCAATCGTTTCCTTATGAGGTAGCACATCAGGTAATTTGGTCCCTATTTCACAATGGAACAATAGTCGCACAAGCGAATGAATGACTCCTTCAATGCCCATTGTAGTAGGAGGATGGCTGAAAGTCTGGAAAGCATTGGGGTCATTTTCCTTCTCCTCTATTCTTTCCGCGATTTTCTCGGCCGTAGCAATTGATCCATCTTCAAGGAATGAAGATGACAGACACATCCCATTTAACTTGGAGAAACTCTCCCACATGTTGTCCATTGTCTTGTTCAAAGTAGAAGCGACCGCTTTAGTGTGCTGGAAGGCAGAGTGGCAATGGATAAACTTGTTTATCATCTAGGCTGCAACATCCTGATCCTCAATTCCTGCCTTGGTAAGGTCTTCATCAGAGACCAAATATAGCTTGGTGAGCAGATCTTTTGCTTCTAGAACCTTTTCCAAGATAAACCATGGGAATTTCTCAATTGTATCATGAGCCTCCTGGCTCAGTCTTATGCTTTGGCGATGAACCAGAGGGTGGGTTGCAATGCTAGGAAAAAAGTTTTAATCTTTTCCCAATTAGAAATGTACAACTACCTAACCAATGGAATAATATCCGGTTGCTTAGGGGAGGAGAAGAGAGAGCTTTTAAGAGAAGCGATCTCCATGTCCTTTGAGTTAATGGCCTCAGCCAACTCTGCACTTTTTCTTTTTTCGGATGCCAGTTGTTCCGCGGAGCTGCTCATCTCCTTATGCCAGTTTTCCTTGGCTCGGGAGTGGTTTTCCAAGTGCATATCAAGAGAGGACTTTGTCTCCTGAAGTTCTTTTTCTAATTGGGCCTTTTGGTCCTTAAACTCGGCCTCTTTTTCTTGTAATTTTTTCTCATATTGAGCTTGTTGATGCTCTAAAGCCTCATTCTTTTGTGCTATCCCTTGATTATATTCAATGTGAAGCCGCTCCAGCTCCTCGTTTCATAGCTGCAAATTTTGCTCCACCTCTAGATTTTTAGCATGCAACTCATTAACCATAGCAGGGTCGACAGTCTGAACCCTCGAAAGCTCACCTTGAAGTCTATTTCTTTCATGCTCTATTGCTAGTGCCCTTTCTGTCAAATGTGCAACATCCGCTTCCAAGGATTTCTCATTTTTCTCCAAAAAACTAGCTTTTTCCTTTACTGATTGAAGCTGCTCATCTCTTTTCTTCAGCTGGAGACCAGTTTTAAGGAAGTTAGAGGTGACCACTCATTGTGTTTCCTCCATAAGCTCTACCTTATCTTGTGGTTGGTCCACCTTCATGTCAAGCCCTACTACATATATTTCATAGTCCTCTGGATGCACCTCCCCCTGTGGCTTGGTTACCCTCGGGTACATGGTTGCAAACTTCAGCTCTTGTCAGGTCTCATCATAGAGAGTTTGCATTTTTGGCTCAGCAGAAGCACTTCATCCTTTGCCTTGTGCTTTTGCATTCTATTTGTGCATGTTTCCTTTCTGAAGTCAATCTGCGCCATCAATTGGGCTGGTGACGAGATTAACCCACCTGCAAAAGGAGCACCGAAAGGTAGGATGTATGGATAGGTAATTTTGATGGGCCCAGACATTTGCTTTTTCTAGAGAGTGATAGTTTGCAAGGAAAAGGGGGGCACATTCCAAAGCTTGGTTTGAGAACTAGTAGAAGGGCTTGCCACTTGCCATAGCTCAATTGGTGAATTGATAGGAGGACTCATGGGCTGGAATGGTGAAGGAGTTGTCATCATGGATTTAGCCTGCTATGAGGGAAGAGGAAGGTTTGTGGCAATAGTAGACACAAGGGTGCCAACAGTGGGTATGCCTTCAAAAAGTGAGGCAAGGAGAGCTTGAGCAATAGTAGTTGGCATAAGGGTTCATGGAGGAGTAAATATGGGTGGAGTGATCTATGAGAACTAGGCGAAACCTCCCGCATATGTTGGATCAGAGGTGGGAAATGAAGGGCCAATACTCATGGTAGGGATTTCCACGAAGACAGTAGATGATACCAAGGATTGAGAAGCAAGAGAAGGAGCGAAATTTACTTGTTGACTAGTCGATGGCAGCTCCAGAATCATTAGCGACTCTTCCTCATCTTCAAGCTTCTGGCTAGCTACAAGCACCTGTCTTCCGGTGGGTTCTTGTGAACTCTCTTCGATAATGGTCTCCATATGCTACTGCTTTGTGGGCGGGGTTTACCCGGCCTCGACAGTCACTGTCAGCTATTTTTGTAGTACTCTAGTTTCCTTAGCGGCCCAAGTGAGTGTATGCGAAGCCCTTGATACATTGAACCGTATATTTGTGGCTACATACGGGTTGTCCAGAGCTTCTTTCTAGCGGTGCGAAGGATGCAGAAGTAGCCACGTATTCCTTTTCTTGTTCTTCAGACTCACCTTCCAGGTCATTGCCTTTATTGGTGCTAGAGTTGGGGCTGGGATGCTCCTCATCCCACCATTTTTCAAATTCTTTGTCCTCCTTCAAGCTCTCATAAGGGGCATCCAATTTCCTTGTTTCTTGGTGATATTTCCAGAAAGCTTCTATCTTCTCATCATTCCACAACTGGTTGTACATGGTGCGTTCCATCTAGATATTATCCTTAGCCACCACCACAACAAAGTAAAACTTGTGCCATGGCTCTCTGTTATCCTGTGTGGGAACACAAGCTAGTTCAACAAAAATTTCATCCTTGTCTACCGATGGATTGCGCCTCTTTTCCCAGTAGGGTTGAGGAACATGAGTAACCTTCATGTGTGGCTCCATCATGTCATTGAAAGGGTTATAATCCCATTTATCACATACTAAAACCAACCCTAAATGAGCTAGTTTATCCTGCAATAGCTGATCCGATTGCTTCTTTAATAGAGTCACCATTTTGAAATTCTTTAGACAAGTGAAGAATCCCTTCTTCTTGACACTTGGGATGTTGTAGGAGGTATAATCAATGATACACACCTGCCGATAAATTTCAAGCACGAGAACCCTATTTGTGACGCAGGCCGGGAGTTGGAAAGGTTGACCAATGAAGCCCCACATCCAGAGAATTGTGAAATCCGCTACGAAGAACCAGTCACAAGCGGGAGTGAAACTCTGCATATATCTAGTCCGATCTATGTTGATCCGGACTGTGTCACCCCTTCCTTGTAAATCTTGCAAGACTGTAGTTATAAAATAATTTGAAAATGCATAGTAATCATATGTCATGGAAAGAAAGGGTCTTCATGTGGATACTGGCTTCCTCTTCTTCTCCTCATAAAAAATAAACAATTCAAAATATATGCCGAAGAAATCAGGGTTTTGATGCAGGAACATGTGAACTAGGGAGGAGAGAAATCTAAACCTTCCTTCCACTGGGTAATTTTTTATTTTCCATATCATTTCCTCCACTAGGAATTCGACAAAATCATATCAGAATGTATTGTGTTGTTTGCGGAATTGGAAAGCCGGCCCTAGTTGAAAGGATTCCACCATCTCGTCGGAGTCCCGACCACACACAAATGCTGGCATTGACAAGGCATCCTACATATCTTTATGAAATGAACCGTATGGCAACGGGATACTCGACATCTTAGCGCCTGTGATTCCCTTCCTACCAATTTCCTCCATTAGGAAATCTGAGCTCTTTTTCATTGCCTTCCATGTTTTTTCTCCTTTAACAGGAGAGAAGGACTCAATTTGCTCTTTTTTGGTACTTGGGTCGGGGATACATAGCATATGACAAATGGCTTGTGGGCTGATGTGAACACTTAAGCTTTGGCCCTCGATGCAGCAGGTGCTAGGGTTATAACGTTGAATGGCGGCATCAACTATCTCTAGGAAATAATGTACCAGCAGGACCATGTATTGTGGAAGACCACTGTACCAAACCTTTTTTGCTGTCGATGTGTCTCCCTTAGGTGACCTCATCCTTGCACAGGTTGCTTCTCTTAAGGATTTAGGTTTTTTTGCGAGGCATGGGTCATGAATATTATCCCATTTCTCTTCAATCCTTTTTTGGTTTCTGTAATCTTTGGGCCTATCCAGCTATATCGTATTTTACCTCTTCGTCTTGCTTGGTATACCAGGCATAGCATATGATAACGCTTCATAGATACACATCTTTTGACGACCATATAACATTAATCAAATCTTGGCCAATCTCTTGAATTTGCTGTGATGAACTCTTCGACATTTTTCCTTCAGATGAAAGCTTCTGCAGGTTTTGAATTCTTCGCAATTTTACTTGGCTCTGGGTATGCTAAAAACTTCTCTTCACTTGGCTTGGCGTATCTCAAAATACATTAAGCATTAAAATCCTTTTCATGCAATATTTTAGCTATCTTTTCTCAAGGTGGTAGAAGAAAGTGGGATTTTTGCATTTAATTTGGCATGTACCGTTAATTCCTTGGCTCGTGCAAAAATGAATTACTTTCCATTTTGAAGTGGGAAGAATTCATTATTGCATTTGGCAACCATGTGATACGCTGTGATTTCCTTGAAATTGAGCTGGCAATTTTCCTTCTAACCTTACATTAGTATGTGTTGGCAATTAATATCTCAGACATAATGATTAAGCCAAAGCAAATGACCACCGCCTGCAGAGATATGAATCTTGCCTTGGGCTATGGGAAATGCTTGTGAGGTGACACAATAGCCTACGGACCGTACAGCTTACTGGCGATGAACGCCACCATTTTAAAGCTAATTAATTAGCTCTTATTAACTTAGCACACATTGATCCATACTTTTACAAATGCAACTGGTCAGGAAATGTGAGCAAATGTAGGCACGCTTTTCAAGTTGGCACTTGGTTATTATCATGTTTTCTCAAAATAGATTAGCATGCTATTTCTCATTTTTTCTATAAATAGGCCGCTAAGTAGTGAGGAAATCACACTTAGCATTTGAGCAAATTTTAGCGATAGGTCATTGGCATAGTATTTAGCTTCAGCAAGCAAGTTTTCTCATAGGCTAGGTGCTAGGAAAGTTTTAGGAGTAGTTAGAAGGTAGTAGCATTGTGTCAGTACCATGGATACTCCCATTAAGCTAGTTTCTTACAAGTCTCAGACAACTTTAATTAGAGAGATTTCAACTAGGCGCTTGAAAAGGATGACCAAAAATAAACACTCCCTGGTTTTGATAGCCATAAAATGGGTTTTGGGTAGGGATTGCATAGAGTATGAGGAAAAATACTGTGTAAACATTGATATCTCCTTGCATTTTGTTACATCAATGTTAGACATTGGTATCCCTAGGCCTCTAATTCTAAAGTTGGTCAAGGAAATTTTTTCGAAAAAGTACCTAAATGGTCTAGGTGAGGTCGTTGCTCACGCTACGTATGGGGTAGGCCTACCAACAGCCAGTGACCTTTGACGCTATATCGAGGAAGAAGCAGTCGTTGTATGGCTGCCATTTCTCAGTGGATTCCACCTCCAGGCACGCAACGAGCACTAGTATAGGGTTACCCAGGCCTTGCACTTTTTGTTTCGCAGCTACAATGTAGTGCCATTCTACAACATTGATTAGTACACTGACTTTAGGAACCTAGTGTTCCCTCCGCCAATGGTTGCTCCAAATGATTTTGCGTCTGTTGCTAAAGTACTTGCTGATGAAGATGCGGTAGACGCTACCGTTAATGCGTCGATTGCTGCTGCCCATGCTCTTGGATGAAATGCCTCCTTGTTTCCTTGTTTTTTGTTGTTAAGAATACACCACCCGTTTACAATTTTTGTATATAAGCTTGAAAAAGGCCATAGATATAGCATATATCAAAAGAATAGCTCATATAATCATATACTTTTTGAATTATGGCTCTCTCTTAGCCATTTTTGAGATGTAAAAATGAAAGAATATATATATAATGACATATATCTTTATAAAATCTACAACTCTCTCTTCTTTTTGCACATCTGTTGTATGGGTTCTTTTTCATCGCATATCTACCCATTTCCTTTGCATATGGGTGCATTTCCTGATTATCTTTGTAAAGCAATCCTACTGCTCTACTCTTTGCAATTTGGGTTGCTTTCCACTGAAACACGAACTAATTTCTAAAAAAACTGGCCAACACAAAGGGGAAGAAAATAAAAGCATATTCACATATGTACAATAATAAAATTTGGCACTTAATGGAACAACTTAAGATGAATCCCATTGACCGGGATTCCTAAGGGTTCATGTTCCATGCTTTCTAACTCAAAAGTGTTATGCTCCTTGCACTGAATGATTTTAAAGGGGCCCTCCCATAGGCTATCAATTTTTTTGTGTTGACCTGGCTTAGCAGCCCTTTCATTATATTTTAGCACTAAGTCTCTGCACTTTAGGCCTTAGTCGAAAGCCCTCTTGTCAAACCATCGCTTGACCACTTGCTAGCGATTTGTCATGGCTATTAGGGAATTCTTCCTTTTTTCAAGTGTACTTCTAATATTTCGGCAAGCCGAACCTCCATGACGCCATTTTGTTCTATCTCAAGGGATTTCAACAGTTGAAACGTTGGAATCTCCATAGATATAGGCAACAATTCATTTTTCTCGTATACTAACTCATAAGGTGAAGTCTTAATGACTTGCTTAGGAGTTATGCAATTTTCCCAAAGCGCCGCTCAGAGGTTTTTGTGACATTCTCTTTGGTGCTCTGAGCTAATTCTTTTAAGGAGTCAGACTAGGTTCTTGTTTGTTGACTCCGCTAAGTCGTTTCCCTGCGGGTAATAATTTGATGATGTCTTAAGGAATATGCCATTTTTTAATGCAAAGTGACATACCTTTGTGCCTAGGAAAGCTTTGTTATTGTTAGAAATGATAGTCTTCAGAGGACCGAACCTTGTCACCAGCTCTTCGAAGAAATCCACTATCTATGCTTCTATTGTGTTTTTAAGCAGAACGACCTCTATCCATCTTGTGAAGTAATCTGCAGCGGTCAGAATCCACTTGTGGCCGACACTAGAAGTGGGATTGATCATCCCGATGAAGTCCAGGCCCCATTGTGCAAATGATTCATCTACCACTATAGGCTTGAGAGGCATTGCAAAATTCTTCCTTCTGCCTGTAAAGAATTGGCATTCTTTGCAAGATTTTACCAAAGAGTGGGAGTCATTGAAAAGTGTGGGCCAATAGTAACCTTCACACATGATTTTGATGGCGGTGGTCTTAGCAGAGAAGTGTCCACCCAAAATGTTGTTGTGGAAAGTGTCAAAGATTCTCCTCGCTTGCTCTACAATAACGCATCGCAAGAGGAGACCACTGAAATTCCTTTTGGAAACGATCCCTTCCACTAGCGCATATCCACAATTCTGCAGCCGATAGTATCTCCTCTTTTGGGAGGAAAAACTTGGTAGATACTTTCCTGTTTGCATAAACCTTACTCTATCTGCTAGCCAGCAACCCTTAGACCCTAGTTCATTTAACATAACAAGCTCTGGTTGCTCTTCCTCGATGGGTATCTCTTCGTCATGCGCCATGTATTTGCACAGTCCTCTTCCTCAGACGGTTTTAGTGGGATTGACCTTAATGTCATATTTAAGGATCTTGGTGATCTAATTAGCTCTTTTTTCTATGATTTCTCCCTCCATGATATATTCGTGCACACTGGAATGTGCGACATAGACAATCACTTTGTTGTAGGAAATTAGATGGATTTTTTTTTTAAGTCCCTTCACTATTGTAAAGGCTTTCCTTTTGATGAAATTATAATTCATCTCATATTCCTTTAGGGTCCGAGAGTAGAATGCCACCAGATGTTCTCCTTTTCCTTCATTATCCTTTTGAGTTAAGACAGTAGCAATACTGGACTTGCTATTGAATGAATACATTATAAAATCCTTAGATAAATCTGTATTAACTAGTACTGGAGCTGCATAAATGGAATCTTTAACCTTTTCAAAGGCTTCTTGGGCTTCCTTTGTCCACTTGAATGCTTGATCCTTTTTAAGCATTAGGGTGATCGGCTTAATTATTCCTGCAAAGTTAGAAATAAACTTGCTAACAAAATTTACCTTGCCCAGGAAGGACTGAATGCCTTTTTTGTTAACTGGAAGGGGAAGTTCCTTGATGGCTTTCACCCACTCGGGGTCGATTGAAACTCCTTCTTTGGACACCACGTGTGCTAACAACTTTCCTTGCGACACTCTGAATACACATTTTTTTGGATTCAGGCAAACCTCAAAATCCTAGCATTTCTGAAAAAACATTTCTAAGTGATCAAAACGATCATCCTTAGACTTAGAAAACACAGTAAGATCATCCAAATAAATTAGGATAATCTTATTGATCAACTCTCTAAAAGCGATGTCCATTGCCTGCTAAAATGTTGCACCTGCATTGGATAAACCAAAAGGCATTTTATGATATGAAAATTTTCCCCATTTTGTGGTGAATGTGGCCTTGTGCTAATCCTCCTCTTTAACTTGGATTTGATTATAACCGGAAAAGCCATCAAGCAGGGAAATTTTTTCTGATCCTACCACTATTTGCAGGATTGTCTCCATAGAAGGCAGTAGATAGTGATCTTTCAGGGATGCTTTGTTCAGGTCTCAAAAGTCCACACATAAGTGGATATCTCCATTCTTCTTCCAGACTGGGACCAGATTAGATACCCACATGCTATGCTTGATAGAGAATACAATTCACAACTCGATTAGCTTTATTAGTTCTTGTGCCATTAGTGCTTCAATTTTGGGGTTCACTAGCCTCTGCTTTTGTCGGACTAGTTTTGCACCCTCTATCAGCAAAATAGTGTGATGGATGATGTCAGAATTGTATCCCTTCAAGTCATCATAAGAACAGGCCACTACTCCTTCATATTTCTCGCAGAAATTGATGTCTTTCTCTATCATCATGCGGGACATCTTTCCCGACTCGAAGGTTTCTGCCATCTAAGACTCGAAGGTCTATGTAGTTGATTTTTTCTTCCACAAACTTCCATCTATCATTTCTTGCATCATCACAATCAAAAAGGTTTTTGAGTAACCAATCCTTTCAGAAGTTTGTTAGGTTTGAGCTGCATGATTTGTCCTTCATAAGCCTCTGCGATCTTTGGTTGGAGCTGATCGGAAAATTCCCCTGACTGTTGGATGAACGAAACAATTTGTTCATCGCTTTCAAACACCTGCCAGCTTTGATCATTATCAGGAACTTTCGGTCGAACTATTACTCGTACAGAGTGTTTGTTGTGAATGAGGTCAGAGGTAAGATCAAATTGGGATTTGATTGATGCCATGCGATCTGTGTCACCATTTTGGTCTTGGGAAATAGTCTGAATGTTGAAGGATTTGAAACCCTCAACCAGGTCCCAAATTTGATGCCAATAGGATCTCATGAAGACATTCCTTGCCATAGAAATTTCCCAGACTTGATTGACCACCAATTCAGAATCTTCGAACACCATTAATTGCTTAATTCCCATTCGCTCTGTAAGGCTTAAACCCTGAACTAACCCTTCATATTTATCTTCGTTGTTCGAACAAGCAAACTGCAAGCAAAAAGAACTTAGTATTTTTTCATTTTGTGGGGATATCAAACATATCCCTACTCCGGTGCCTAATTTGCATCTTGCCCCATCAAAGTACAACGTCCATAGCTCAGGTGCCTGACCACCTTTGATCTCTTTAGCAACCTTCAGGAGCATTTTCTCTTCATCATAGATTACATAGGTGCCCAATCCTGTAGCATGGTAATTGTGTTCACTTAACAAAGCATCCTCCTGATCATTTCGATCTTTGGTCACCTTTTCCTCCTCTAGTAATTCAATGCCATACATTTCTTGCTTGGTGATAGAGGTATGCACAACTTCAAAATTGATCATGGCTTCATCTGCTACATGTTCAAAATGTAATGCTTCCGACTCTATTTTCTTTTTTGTGCCATGCTTGGTCCTAAGAATCAGATGTGACCAATCTAGGGACAAGTATCTGCCCACCTTTGAAGTAAATTCTCGGGATAGACAAAGGCTGAACATGGGAGGAACATCTATGATCACAGTGTCTTGCGGCACAATGATACTAGGGCAAGCAAATAGAGTTAAAGGAAGTGCCTTGACCACACCTACGATGTCTACTTTGTACCCGTCAAGCTGCATTACTCCCCTTTTCATAGGTTTATAGTTGAGTCCTAAAGATTCAGCTATTTGTTTAGGCATAACCGTGGTGCTAGCACTAGAATCAATCATAGCATTGTGCAATAACTTCTTCCCTATAATGAGAGTTAAGAAGGGTTGAGACTTTAACTTATCTCTGACTTCGACAGGGGATTCTTTTGTGTTGTTCATAAGGACTTTAGCAGGAGATAGTTGATTAACAACCTTTGCATTGGTTAACTACTCCATTGGCGTTGCGTTGATTTCTACTTGAAGCACCTTCTGTAATAGTGTCTTCTGCTCCGGGATAGCCAGAATGTCCCATAGAGACACATTAGCGAATAATTTCTTCAATTGTTCCACCACATTGAAAGGTGGCAAACTTGGAGGTTTCTACTCCTTTGCTCTTGTTATGATAATTTCCTACCGCGGTGGCTATTGCATCAGTGCAGTGGAAGTGCCACGTATCTGACTAAAAGCATCTTTAAGTTGTGGGCTGGCTAGTTGCGAAGCAACTGATTCGCTGGTAAATCTCCTCTTTGAGTGAGTGTTATAGTCAGATTACACTTGCGGTGTTTTGGATATGGACATATCATTAGAAAACACTATTTCTTCTTCTTCCATCCATGAGAAGAGCGCATGATCAGGAGCGATGTCAGATTCTTGTTCTAGAGACATCTCTTGGATTTGCGTGGTAAGAACCACACTCTCCATTTGTGGTGAGGCATATACATAACCTCTATGGTTTGACGTCGTGCCTTGGCTACACTGCTCCACCACCTTTTGTTGTAAGTTGCTACGCAAACAGTTCTGGGGCATATGTGCATCACTGCAAGGGAAGCACCACAAATTGATGTCATTAATGAGGTTACACTATCCCGCGGTCAATTCCCTACTCGAGCTCGGTGAAGCGCTCGTCAACGGAGTAGGTACTGGCACCATTTGGTTGGTTGTCAGAGTTGGTGGATTAGTGCGAGAACCACCTTGGTACTGATTCTACTGATATGAGGACCGTCCACCTTGATAGTTTTGATAGGAAGGCTTCAGAGGCGTTGATTGGTTCCACTTGAGGGTGGTTATATCATTTTCCATAATTTGCAACATTTCTTTAAGATTGTTCATTTCATCCTTGGGAGAACTAGATGTAGAGGCAACATTTTGTGGTGTTGCCGCATATGTGTACATTGACTGGGGAGTTGCAGGCACGCTAGTCGACGCGACTTCTTGTGCGGGCATCGATATTTCAATAAATATCGGCATGATGGGCCGAGGAGGAAACTTTTTGCAATCTATCAAATGATTCTCGACTTTGACGGTGACACTATAAGCATCTGGTAGAGTAGCTCCTCCCAAAGACTTGATCATCATAGAAATGTCGGGGTGGATAGACTTCAAATAAAATATGAACGCCAACTCAGGAGTTGGGCATATAGCAACAGGGATTCTCTACCAATTTGTGTGGAATCGAGCATTGAAGTCTGTCATAGCCTCTTGGGGATCTTGTTTTATGACAAATAGTTGATAATACAGCGAAGAGCGATCTTCGTCATTTGAAAACATTTCATAGAACGGATATCCAAGCTCATCCTAGGTGTGGATAGTGATAGGTGGCAATGTTCGATACCAATCCAACACCTTGCCTTTGAAAGATGCGGTAGGGAGCCTTAGAGCTACATTCTGTGCAATGATCCCATGCACCAGACACATGTCTGCCACATCTTGCAGATGCTCTGCAGGTGTTCTTGAGCCATCTCCAGTAAACTTGGGTATAGCTGCCATAGTTGAGATTGGGATAACACCCCACATAGCAGGTGCTATTGGAGTTGCTAGGGGACTTCCAACATCCTATGCCACGTAATTTCTATTGGCAGCTAGCAACATGGTTAGAGGAACGGGTGGCGGGAGCGGAATGGTTACCAACTGACTTGCGGCCTGCACTGTTCCTAGTGGTAGTACTAGTAAACTGGGGTTGCTTGTAGTTTAGGATCTAGTTATAGGCCGATGGTTCATACACCCTTCTAAAGCACAAATTTATTTAAGCTCTATCCCACCAGGTGTGCCAGAAAAAGAACAAACTATTGATGCCAAAATTTGACAAGGTAACAATGTCTTATGGGAAACTCAGTTTATGGGGGACCTTTTGTGCTAAACTGAGTGACCTCCAGGTTTTTAGAGAAGTTGGCTTCTTCTATAATGGGGTTTTAGAAAGTGAAAAGGAAACATATATAATAAAATAAAGTCTAACCTAAGGCAATACGTCGAGACTTAATGATAGGCACGATAAATCATAGATCTATGGGCCCGATTGGTATTTGTAGTGTTCCAGAAAGGTAAAAACTGAAGATTAAAGTATAGATAATCCATTCATTGACAAAAAATAGCATTGCATACATTGCTACTGCCAAGAAGAGTCATTTAGACATGATCTAGATTAATAAACTTGCATTCAATATATATAGAAGTTCTCAAATGAAATATCTAGACAATAGCAGCACAGTTTAAAGTTTAATCAAATAGCATGAAAGAGCAAAAAGGTCAAACAATTGGCATAGTTTGAAAGTCTTTTGCAATAAAAATAAAATAGTAATAAAGGCCTAGTGTCTTTTTCCTAAAATCAGTGTTCCTTCAAAATCCAGACTTCTTCTCTCAAAACAAAGAGAAGTATATATAGCAGAAAACTCCCACCGCCTGTAGAGGCGTAACATAAAATATTTTGTGATCTCCGACAATAATGTAGAATTGAGTATATTCCACAAGCCGTTGCAATAGAAAAGATTCAAAACCATGCATTCGGTCCTTCCAGGCTTAGGTGCATCCCCTACAAATGATGGCAGTCATCCTGGCAAGGTCAAAAAGAAAAGTGTCATCATCCCGTGAAGTACTTATGACACATGGCGGCCAGTCGCAACATTTGGTTCACTTGATTCATCACCCGAATATGAAACCTGCCAAAGAGACACATGGCAGCATAGCGCTGCCTGTGTGACCTTTATATTTCGCCATTGAAGACTTGCACCAAGGTGACACGTGTTGAGTGGGAAGAGCTCTATCCAAAAGTGGAGGAAAGCAATCATTAGTTGGACGCAAAAGAGACACGTGGCAGCATTTCGCTGCCCACGATCGTTATTTCATCCTCTCGCTGAGAGCTTGCATGGAGCAAACACGTAGCAAAGTGCATTGCAGACATCGATTGTGGGGCCCATCAAAATTCTTTGGGAATGAGAGTTAGGTGGTGCTCGAGCGGGGCCCGTTGAGGAAGCAAAAAAGAACGATCAAAATGGTTTGCAACTACAACATGTGGAAGCACAGTGGGGATTTTTGAAATGCGAAGGAAGGGAAACCTCCGGGGAACATAGAGCAAACACGTGGAGGGAGCTGCAAACTTTGACAAAAAGGATGATGAGGCAACTTTGCGATGTGCAAGCCGATACTTAGAGCAAACATATACCCGAAGGGAGCTTGTTGAATATTTATTCACAATACCCATGGTATTTACCAGATTTTGTTGGGTTGACCATGGCTCTATGATAGAGAAGCTATACATAATGACAGAGAAAATACATTTAGCATAATAAAGGATGGGGAAGAGTATGTTTTGAGTCCATTTTAGGGTAAACAAGAGGAAGTGGCGAAATAAGTTGCAACAATATGCCCTAATGAAGGTGTAACGTCTAGAAAATGCAGAAGAAACAGATTAGAGCAAACATGCAATCTAAATCTAAGAACTCTAAATGCAATCTAAGCTAAGCAACAAAGAACAAAGGAAAGCCATAACGTAAATAAACTGAAACAATCTCACCTAATATGTACGTAATTCCATGTATCATCTCGATTTCCCTTCTCCATTTTGTCGTTGTAGTATAATTGCCCTCAGATTTTCAAAGTTCGTGCAAGTATAGCCTATGATAGTGATTTAGCAAAACATCAAAGATTTCAAGATAGTTGCTCCACAAAGTCATAAGATTTCGAGAGAGATTGGAATGAAGAATGACAGATCAATTTATAGAAACTTGATTATTCGAACGACAGGCCAAGATCGAAAGATCAACAGATGGTTGAGATCAACTGATTAGACATGCATTATGATAACTGTCAGTAGTGACATGAGTGATACAAATTAGAAATAGAATAAAAGATTAAATAAATGATTTAATCTTCGAGTTTGGTATTTGAAAAAATAAGAATAGTCTTTGCATGACAAAGATAAAGATTGATTAAAGCAACTCTTGTTCGAATGCACGCACAAGATTTAATTAATTAAATAGGAATATTTAATTAATCTACATGTACACACATTTGAGTTAGGACTGGACGATTGAATGATTTGAAGAGATTACTCGAGAAAGCCACCCAAACATTAAATCAAGAGTTAACTGAGCGATTAAAATAGATGTCGAGTCGAGTAAGAGTGAATACTTAGATAATTTGCACAATTATCTAGATATAGAGGAATGTGTTAAAATAGGATTTATGAATTAAATAATTCATTCAATTCAATATTTGATATTTGAGGAATAATTAAATAAATAAGATTTATTTAATTTAATGATGAAGAGGTTTGAATGAATAATTAAATAAATAAAAGAATTTATTTAACTATAGTTGAAGTATAATAAAGAGTAAATTAAATAAGCATTTATTTAATTTGACAAGAAGGGTAAGGTTAATTAGTAACATAATTAAATAAAAAGTGTTTATTTAATTAATCAGATAGAATAAAGAAAATGTGAATTAATTAAATAATTAAGATTATTTAATTAATAGAAGAAATGAAGACCTTAGAGAATAATTAAATAATTGACATTATTTAATCATGACCATGAAGAATACGAATTATGAAGAATATTGAAGTCGCAGGCTTAAACTAGATTTTGGTGTCTACATTTTCCCCTCTTTGATACAATGTCATTTCGACATTGTGTCAAAGAAAATCGATAAAAATATGCCCCAGTCATGCCCCAGTGTAAACAGGTGAAGGTATGCCCCCTTGGGAAAATTGACAAATTTTTGAAAAATTCAAAAAAAAAATGGAAATGATCCCGATTAGTCCATTGGATAGCCAGAAATGCAGTGGAGTTGACGAAATTGAAGTTGGAAGTGGTATGGACGGGTACAAGTCGATTGAAATTGGAAGTTGACGCGGCCAATAGAAAAGAATGCCTCCAAAACCCTAGGTATAAATAGAAATTAGGGTAAAAACCAATTCATTTTCACCCACGTAGCTTTGAGAATTGAGATTTTGCTATGCACCCACAGTGACAATGTCTCCCGTTCCGAACACCCACCATCCAGCATACATGATCTAGACCTTTAGGCGGCCAGTCGCACGGACCCCCCGGTATGTACCTGAAACTTGACTTTTGAAATTTTTGATTTTTTGCACCTTTTTATGCATTTATTTGATATTTTCGTTATGCGTCGCTTTATTGAAAAGCCGCATGTGAGTGCGCAATCGACGCATTTGCATGCAGATCAACGCATGTGTAATTTCATGTAGATAGGTAGCGTAGGTTTTTTTGTGGTTCGACGCATTTGTTTCTTAGTTCAATGCATTCGATAAAGAACAACGCATTTGCATTTAAAATAGCCGCATGTAATATTTTTTCAACGCATTTGATTTTATTTCGATGCACTTGTTATTTCATTTACGCAGTTGCAAATGATAGTTAATTTACGCAGACGCATTTGTCATTTAGGCATGCATATGCATTTTATTTGACGCAATTGTTATTTAAGTTACACAATTGCATGTGATAGTTAATTGTTCGGAGACACATTTTTTTATTATGCATGCATATGCATTTTAAAGTTACACATTTGAAAAAGAATGATGCATATGTGTAATTGAATGACACATTTGATTTTTCTGCAACGCATATGTAAAATAATGACACATGTGCAAAAGAATGACACATTTGCAAAATAATGACACATTTGAATAGCAGTTAATTTAGTCTTTTTACACTAGGATAGATGTTTGATGCTAACATGAGGCATGTATAATGCCATTGTAGGTTGTATTAGACACGGTATATACACGAGAGTCAAGACCTACAACTTTTCGCTTTTGAGACAGCTTGTGGAGTGCAAAGCGGAAATTCCTATGGCACCTAGGTATTCTACATGTGACGGACATGCTCCAGATTCAGGCGAACCAGGGTTTATTGACAACATTGTGCAAGCGGTGGCACTCAGAGACGTCATCATTTCATCTGCCTACTAGAGATGCGACAATGACCTTAGAGGACGTCTACAAGATCCTGAGACTTCCCATCAGAGGCATGAGGGTGAGGTACGACACCCAGAGGGGTGTCGCTGAGATGTGCAGATACTACCCCCACGCCGATGTCAGACAGTTAGGGTTCGATCATTATGAGATTAGATGGCATGTTCTGGCATAGAGGTATAGGCGGCTAGATTGTCTAGTGTGTACATTGATAGGTGGCATAGTGCTTCCTGACCGTCAGGGTCATGGTTTTCTTGTGGGTTGGGGGGAGATGCTAGTAGGTATGCTAGAGTGACGAGAGGTATATGCATGGGGTTCCTGTTTCCTTGGCATGTTGTATTTTCACTTGCATAATATAGCCTACCGAGAGGCTTAGTCCATGAGTTGTGGTACCACGCTCCTGATGGTATGGGCGTGGGAACACATTGCTATTTTTTGGCCACCAGTGATAGTAGATGTACAACACGAAGCTCCTTATGCCTTCCGCTATGGGGGAAAACACTCAGCACCACATGGGAGATACTGGGTATTTTAGGCATGCCATAAACACTATGGTTCAATTTACATGGAGATCGTACTTGGGATGCGCAGAGTGGTCAGATGAGGATGAGCACTTGCCTTTTTGCCGCTAGACACAATACTTGATTGGGCAGACTGTTTCACATGTCCACATCATAGAGCGCCATTTGGTAGATCGTGTATTATGGCAGTTCAGAGAGGTACATGATGTGCCGAGGGGACGGGCTGAGTTCGCGAGGTCCTCACGAGAGATTTCTTTGTGGGGCCCATAGATTCCAATGGCTACTGTTGAGGCAGAAATTGATGGATTGTAGGAAGCTCCATGGGGATGGAGAGATGGTCCCGCAGACCCAAGTACCACAGAGGGTTATGATCAGTGGTGGGTCGTGCATAGGCTGATACCCCTTACAGATCCAGATCAGCCAGCGCTGATAGAGCAGTGAGGGACACGAATGTGCGGTAGGCATGGCAGAGGTAGAGGTCGGAGAGGTGGAGGAGGTCGTGGTGATGATGGAGATGATGGTGGAGGTGGTCAACAAGGTGGTAGGAGAGGGAGGCATGGACAGAGGGGATGAGGGGAACCATTGTCACCAATTTGTGAGGAGGGACGAGGAGAGGAGGATGTGGCCATGCCAGATATTGGCAGAGGTGGGGAGGAGGTTCATGTTGATATTGGTGGAGAGGAGGAGCATCCCGCAGAGGAGGCCATTCCAGAGGTTCATGTAGAGGAGGCAGAGATTGATGCCCTTGGCTTACTGGGTGCCTACCAAGATGATGACGAGGAGGATGATGATCATGAGCGGGAGATCTGTGACAGGATTCTGGAGGATTTGGAGGATGAGGATGATGGTGTACTGAGGGTGAGATAGGTGGACACAGAGGCAATTGATTCTGACACTACTACACTTCGGGCCTAGATTGCATCCTTGGAGGAGAAGATGAGGGTGATGATGTCTGAGAGGGATTTGGTATAGATGGAGAGGGACAGGGCCATCATGGACAGAGATCAGGCCATAGCTTGGAGGCATGAGACTAAGCAGAGATTCACAGAGATTAGAATCTTGTGTACTGGGCCATCAACTACTTTTGCCAGAGAGTTAGTCAGAGCTGGAGAGAGGGCCACCTATTACAGGGATTTATATGAGACAATAGTTCCTCCAGAGAGATGGGCTCTGAGATTTTCAGAGGCACACAGTGAGAGGTCTCAGACTAGGACCCACTCTAAGACAATTAACATAGAGGGTGTGGAGTAGCCACATAGATCAGGTCCATACGACAGGCCCCACTCAGGTCACAGGTCATCGGGTTCTCGGCATTAGTCATCCGCACACTCTAGCCATGATAGCAGTGGCAGTTTAGGATATGGACACCTCTTGATATGCATCGAGACATTGTATTATGATTATATAGCCTATGGGCTTCCATATTTATTGATACATTATGAAATTGTGATGTGACATTGTTGAGCGATATATATATATATGATTTTGGCGGCGATTCTCATGATATGCATTTCTATTTATTGATCATGCAATCATTTATTTGTACATGTGATGTTTATATGATATGCCTTGTGATGGATGATCGTATCTACTTTATGATGTGTTTATGCAACCGATGATATGACATTGATTCTATGTAATGATGTATGTATTAACATATATGATGTCAATGGATGTTATATATGCAATTTATAATTATGAGCTGCAATGTGATGTTATATGTGCAATGCTTTCTACATGTGATGCTATATAGATGTAACGTGGTGTATATATTTACATTTGTTATGTACATGGAATGCTTATGATATGTATTGTATGATGATGAATGTCTATTATGCCATGATGTCCTAGATATGATAAATGCCTATATGTATATACTCTTCTAACATGTATGTGTATGCAGGATGATTTATATTGTTGTGTGTCACAGGACTCCGTCATAATGCAAGAAAGAAGAACTGTTAGTGTGGAAAGAAAGATTCAGAAATATTTCCAGAAATGCAATAGATGTTAGTATTAGCAATCTTTGATGTTTCGCTGTATCACAAAAGGTATTGCACTTTATCATCATTGGGTGGGAATAATACAAATGGAGAAAAACACCATGATATGACATAGATCAAGGTGTGCAAGGTCATCCACTTGCTAGAAACAGACAGTCGCATACAAGGATTGTCGTTAACTCATACTAAGGGCACAATTGCCCCAATCTTTTTGTCAAGACAAACCACAAACATCAAACAAAGTAAAAGACAGTTCATGAGACGTCATCGCTCCTCTAAATCCTTCATGGGACATCCTTGAGGAAACTAGTAACATGACTCAAAATCCAATTTAAAAGATAGTTGACAAATAACAGTCAAAGAAAATAGAATTCTGATACATCGTTGCTTCTCTAAATCCTTCATGGGACATCCTTGAAAAAGCTAGTAACATAATTCTCATCATAAAGTCAAATAAAAATGATAAAATAAATAAGCCATAAAGTCAGAAAGCCAATAAAATATTTTCCAAAACTTGATCTTTTTGTTTGATTCGTTTTGATTGATAGAGCCTGATTTCAGGAGATACACATACCGGATAAGACTGTGAGTCTGGTTTCGATGTTATGACTATCTGTATAAGGCATGACAAAGCCTGGTTTTAGAAAGACATGTATCGTATAAGACATTGAGTCAGATGTCATTGATGTGATAACCTGCGTAAGGCTATGTTTGATTGTTTGACAATGTCAATATGCAGGAAGTACTCATCCTATATAAGACATAGATTGTTTTATTGATATTTGTATTCAGGAAGGACACATCCTGAAGCAAACATTAGTTGATTGTTCTGATGATGTTTGTTTCTAGGAAGGACACATCATGTAGCAGACATTAGTTTATCTATTTTGATTGTTTCATTTGGCAAGTTGTTTGATTTGACTTAGAAACATTGCTGACTTGTTCACTAGATTAATGCATGACCTGATATGATGTGTGGAAAATTGACTGTGTGTGATGAAAAACCCTAAAGGACTGACCTAGTGCGGCCTCAGGGGCTCATCGATTGATGGCCTTGCCTACGTTATACACGCAGAGACCTCGTAGTTCGATGTGACTCCAATTGACAAGATTGACTACAAATAAAAGATGTGTGTGATAGTGAATGAGACGAACCCTAAAGGACTGACCTAGTGCGGCCTTGGGGGCTCATTGATTGATGGCCTTGCCTACGTTATACACGTAGAGACCTCGTAGTTCAAAAAATGACACAGACTGACAAGTGCGACTGACTCTGACTTTGTTTTTGGATTTTTGACATGTTTTGATTTTTTTGTCATTTTGAAGTTTTCTGATGTTTTTGTGTTTTCTCAGGTCATTTTGTGATGTTTTTTGGATTTTTCTATGGTTTTACGTCTTCAACACAGTCGATGTAAGAACCAATATGACACATGTCAAGTGTTTTCCCCCAGTCGAGTATAAGACCAATTGATTATGAATAGGGTAAAATAGGGAATATGAAATGCACTCGATGTCAATCGTTCCAGGTTATGGGAAAGACTACCACTTATTAAAAATGGTATGTACAAGTGATAGATAGGAAAGACAAGTGATATGTACAGGGAAATAGGTAGTATATACAAGGATAGGGTGTATGTACAGGGATGTGGACTATGTACAGTGAATTCTAGATTAGAATACTAGTAGACAAAGGAGCAGAGTCAACTACACATGGCGCCTGTTTGCCAGGTTTTCACCATGGTACCTATCCAAAGCGCCACTGAAGTGGTTTTCACTATTGGACAAATTATTTTTCTTTACTGTTTTTTGGATTATCTTATTTTTTTGGTGTTACCAAGACGCCTGTTTGCTAGGTTTTCACCTTGGTAATGATTTTTTATATTTTCTTTTGATTTTTTTTTGTATTTTTGCTAATTAAGACAAGGCTCTCAGAAGCTATGCGTAGAACTTCTTCAAATGAAGACTATTGATTGGTGAGGAGAATGGTTCCCCTTCAGGAGTAGAGAGTTGGTACACTCCTGATCCAAAGGTTTATGTAACAATATAAGGTCCTAACCAGTTTGGTTCAAACTTTCCTGGTTTTTCTCTTTCTGCTTGATTCTTTGGGTTCTCCATTAAAACTAGGTCATTGATGTCAAAGCTTTTGTTCAATACCTTCATGTAATAGCTACGATGAAGGTGATTCTGATATGCTTGGAGATGGTCTAGTTCCTTGTGTCTTCACTCATCTAGGAATTCTAGCTCATGGAGTCTCGATACTCGGTACTCTTCATCATCAATGTGGCCTTTCAAGGATACCCTTAGGGAACGAATCTTGACATCAATAGGAAGAATAGCTTCAAAACCAAATACTATTGAATAGGGAGTGGCACCAGTGGGAGTACAGATACTTGTGCGATAAGCCCATAAGGCGGGATTAAGCTGTAAATGCCAATCACGGCCAGCATCATTGACAATTTTTTGAGGATTCTAATGATGGTTTTGTTAGATGCCTCTGCTTGGCCATTACCTTGTGGGTAGTATGGAGTGGAAAAGTGATGTTGAATATGAAATTCATCACAAAGATGGCGAACTTCTTGATTCTTAAATGGACGGCCATTATCAATGATTATGGACTGAGGGACACCATACCGACAGATGATATAGTTCAAGATAAACTTAGAGATCTATGTTCCAGTAATGTATGTCATAGGAATAGCTTCAATCCACTTCGTAAAATACTCAGTGGTAGTGATAATGAATTTGTGGCCATCAGATGATGTGGGGTGGATCTTACCTATGAGGTCGAGTCCCCATTGGGCAAAGGGCCATGGTGACGTTATAGGACGGAGCTCCTGTGCTGGTGCATGTATTAAGTCTCCATGATCTTGGCATTGGTGACATTTCATTACAAAGACATATGAGTCCTTTTCCATAGTAGGCCAATAATAACCCAATCTCATAATCTTTTTGGCTAAGGTAGGACCGCTAGAATGGGAACCACATATGACCTCATGCACCCCATGCAAGGTTGCTTGTGCTTCATTAGAATCCAGACATCTCAGTAGGGTATTATCTAAGGCACGTCTATATAGGGTGTCTTCGACGATGGTGTATTTGGTTGACTTGTGAAGGAATGTCCTATGTTGGTTGTTTGACAGGCGAGTGGGTATGATTTCGACATGAAGGTAGTCATAGATTTCTTTGTACCATGGGGAATCAAGACCAACAATGTCACACCATTTCAGAATCTGGGATATCATAGGCTAGGACCAAAAGTTGTTCTACCAAGAACTCAAACTTAGGCACGTTGTTAGGAATGTCGAGAAGTGATGCAATTGTAGCCATAGCATCTGTTGCCTTGTTTAAAACATGAGGTATCTAATGAAATTTGACTTTGTCAACATACTCTTTAAAGATATCAGCCATGCGTTTGTATGGAGTAAGCTTCTCATCCTTAGTCTCATAATCATCATTTACCTATCTGATACTAGTTGAGAATCACCATATACCTGTAGATTCTTAATTTCCACTTGACTGCCATGCGTAACCCTGTCATTAGAGCTTCATACTCTACTATGTTATTAGTACATGGGAATGCAATCCTGAATGACTTAGGGATGGAATCACCCAGTGGTGTGATAAATAGTATACCAACCCCTGAGCCATGATTTGTATGTGAGCCATCAAAGTACAGTTTCCATGTTATGTTTGTGTCAATTGTAAATATAAACTCATCAGGAAAGTTTGCAACTAATGGGTGATCTTCTTGTAGTGGTGCATCAGCTAACTGATCAACAATAACTTGTCCTTTAATAGCCTTTCTCTCTACATACTGGATATCATACTCACTAAGTATCATAACCTATTTGGCCAGTCGCCTTGTTAATGCTGCCTTGCTGAGAAGATATTTCAGAGGATCTATTTTAGCAATCAACATCGTTTGATGGTTTAGCATATAGTGCCTTAGTTTTTGGGTAGCAAATACTACTGCAAGACATGCACGTTCAATGGTACTATAGTTGAGCTCATAACCTACCAAAGTTTGACTGATATAATAGACTTCCCTTTCATGACCTTCATCGTCATTCTGTGCAAGCAATGCTCCAAGTGATGAATGTGTTGTTGTAATATAAAGAATCAATGGTCATCCTTCAATAGGTGGCATTAAGACTGGTGGTATGAGTAAATATTCCTTAATTAGTTGAAAAGCCTCTCCGCACCTAGCTTTCCATGCAAAGGGTACCCCTTTCTTAAGTAGATGTTGAAAAGGATGTGTCTTATCTGTTAACTACACTATGAATCTTCTGATGGATTGCAGTCTTCCTTGTAATGTCCTTAGCTGACTGAGATTAGTTGGTGGAGGCATGTCTATGATTGCTTTCACCTTGGCCGGATCCACTTCAATGCCTCATCTGGAAATGATATAGCCTAAAAGCTTTCCTGACTTGACTCCAAACATAGATTTCTTGGGATTGAGTCTCACTTTATACTTCTCCAGCCTTTGAAATATCTTGTCTAAAACCTGTAAATGTTCTTCCCTTGTCTTGGATTTAACTATAAGGTCATCGACATAATCCTCCATAAGAGTGTGTACTAGATCATGAAAGATAGTGGTCATGGCACGTTGATAGGTTGCTCCAGCATTTTTGAGTCCAAAGGGCATAACATTCCAGCAATACGTTCCCCAAGGACAAGTGAAAGTTGTCTTAGGTTGGTCTTTATTTGCAATTTTGATCTAGTTATATCCTGAAAATCCATCCATAAGGGACAACATCTCATATCCTATTGTCATGTCAACTATCATGTCTATGTTAGGCAAAGGGAAATCATCCTTAGGACAAGCCTTGTTGATATCTCTGAAATCAGTGTAGATGCGGATGCCCCTAGTTGGTTTAGTGACCAGTACAAGATTGGAAATCCAATCTGCATAGTCGATTGATTTAATGAAACCAACGTCTAATAGTTTCTTGAGTTCTACCTTGACTAGTAAAGCAATCTGTGGATGCATTTTCCTCAAATTTTATTTCACTAGTTTGACGCCTGGTTGTAAGGGTAAGTGATGTAAAAAAAATTCAGGATCCAACCTAGGCATGTTTGCATATGACCAGGAAAAATTTACCTGTCTCTATGCAAAGAAGTTGTGGAATTTTGGCTGCTCTTTTGTTGTCAATGACGCTGCAAAATAAACCAGTAAAGGGTTCTGTTTTGTACCTATGTTGACTTCTACTGATTCTTCAATGAGCATGGGTGACTTTTCCTGTGCAACAGGGAGAATGTTCAAACCTCCATCCTTAGGTGCCTAAGACAGGTTTTCACCTTTGGATGCATCCTTTATTTTTACTTTTTCATTGTCTAAAGGTGCCTTTCGGTTTTCACCTAGAGACTCATCCATTTTATCTTGTTTATTCTTTTTCTCATTTTTGCAACTAGAGGGTTGAACAGATTCCCCAAAATATGCTTTGTTGTCCAAGTCAATGGTAAAACCATCCTTGTGATCACCATTAGGTATGCCTTCTCGTAATCCCAGGAACTCAGCAATTGCTTCGTTGTTCTAAAAAATGTCTAAGATGGGTGTGTCTTGTTGGTCCCAATCAATGAGTTGGGGATAGATTAAGGCCATGTCATCGTCAGAATTATCAATGTTTAATGGGGTCAAGGTAAGGACTGAGTTATTCATATGGTCACAAAAGTCTTGTACTAAGTCCTGTTTGCTCTTAGGTTTAGGTCTAGGTGGATTGAGAGGTGGGCCTAATGCCAAGGTTTGGTTATCTGAAACAGATGGATCAGGTTGCCAAGAGGTAGGATCAAGTGATTCCCAATAGTATTGTTTAAACCATTCCTCTTTTGTCATATTCTTTGGTGGACAAGAATTCAATGAATTGGGTGAGGATCTTAACATTAAGTCAAGTTCTCCAAATAACTTGTCAAGGTCCATGGAAGAGGTAGAGGATAGGGAATCCCACTCATAGTCATTTGAGTCGAGGGAGTCACAGTGATATTGGTCTGATGGTTCATGAGATGTCTTAATATCTTCTGAAGCACTTACTTCCTCAATTAAGGGTGATGTGGTACTAGGAAAGCCAATCTGAATCGGTTGAAATCCCAACCCTAAGCCTTTTGGCCATTGAGAAACAAAGATTGGTTCAATCCTCTTGTCTTGATTTAAGCCTAAACCACTCTATCCATTATATCCCTTGCTCTGCATGATTGTGAAACCTTTTCCATATAGATCTGTAGGAATGTGAGAAAGTGAGAGAGGTTCTTCATCAGCTTCTTTATATAGCCAGGAAGTGACATCTTCTGTATCTACGGCTTCTTTGCTTAATTCACCCCATTTAGTGAAAGTTGTTGTGGGAGGAATGTGTATAGTGACCATAGATTGTCTCCTATATGATGTAGGTAAACTGTATGACTTAGGAGGAACCAAATGGCTAACACAATAAGATGTCTTCATGTAATACTCTCCACAACCTTTGTCTTGGATCTCAACCCTAGGAGTGGTAGGAATTGAGGGTGAAATAGATGTTCGAGAGTGTGGATGGATCAACATAGGGAGATGGATTGGACGATGAAGCCTCTTGGTTTACCAACACTTGGCGTTGGGGGATTTCTTTTAGATTGGTGCAATATTGGAATGGATCTGAGTCACCATCTATAGTTATTTCAGTGCCATTGTAAGGAAACTTGAGACACTGATGATATGTGGAAGGGACCGCCTTCGTGGCATGAATCCATGGTCTGCCTAGCAGAAGGTTATAAGGAAGGGTGAGATCCAAGACCTGGAACTTTGTCTCCATTATTGCAGGGCCAATTCTGATAGGAAGTGTTACCACCCCCTTTGATTTTCATTCCTCATCATCATAAGCTTTAATGACAATACTTTTAGTTGTGTCTACGCATGCTTCTGAAAAACCTAATGCCTTAATCAATTTTAAAGTGCACAGATTTAACCCTGCTCCTCCATCTACCAAAACTCGTCTAACTTTGGTGTCATCAACAAGGACTTCAAGATGTAAAGGGTCATTATGGTTTGTATTTTTGGTTGCGTAGTCTTGTTGAGAAAATGTGGCATGATGATTATTGGTCAAATAGCCCACCATTTCCTGGAAATGATTAACATCAAGGTCATTGGGGACTGTGGTGTTTTGTAAAGCCTTATCTAGAATGGATTGATGCTCAGGAGAGATACGCAACAGTTCCAAGATTGAGATTTGGGTTGGGTCTTCCCCAACTGGTCAAGTAGGTTATATTGTGACTTGGAAGGCTATGGTGTTTGCTGCAATGGAGGACCTTGGATAGTGATCTTCGTACGATGAGTGTTGATTGCACACTCGAGATTTGTATTGATAGTAATGGTATTGATATTCTCATCGGCAGCGCGAAGGTGATGAATGGTTTTTCCACTATTATAATCATTCTTGATACTCACATAGTTGGCTGACATATTGGTCTTAGTACTCGAACTGGGAACAGTTCATTTACCATGGTCATGTAGTGGATTAGAAAAGACTTGATGATTAGTGTTTGATGACTTTTGTTTCTGTCCACTAACTTCAATTATTCTCCTTTCGACAAGATCCTGTATGATATTTTTCAGTTGGCAACAATTTTGTAGGTTATGTCCCTTAGTTCAATGATAATCACAAAAGGAATTGTCATCCCACCAAACTAGTTTAAATTGTCCTGGATCGTATTGTCTTGGCTCTTGCAGCTATATAAGATTATGTTGTAACAATTGTTTGAATACAGACTCTTTGGGTTCCCCTAAAGGATTGAACTCACGTTTTTGAAACCTCCTTTGTTGTTGCAAACGTTGAGTATTTTGGACCATGTTGGGAGGTTGATTGACATAATTAAGCGTGTTGGTAGAAGTGTTAGGTCCTTGTAATGTGATGATTGGTCCTACTTGTACAGTTTTAGCATCAACTACCCCATCATTGGTGACGTTTTTGTTGCGAGACCAAAATCTGTTTCTGTCATTGGGGGTGTTTTGCACAATTGGATTTCTATTGGATGTTGATGTCTTAAGTTGGCCTTTTTCAATGAGATCCTTTTCTAATATAACCCCTTTTTCCACTAGTTCCGAAAAAGATGTACAATAATGTACCCTTAAGTTACTCCTTAGTTTTGCATGAAGGTTTTCCTGGAACATAGTAACTTTTTGTTTTTCAAGTATCTCGACAGGACACCAACTAGCTATAGTCCTCCATCTCTGGAAGAAGGTGATGAATGTTTCACCTTCATCTTGTGTTGTGTGACACAAGGTTGCTATATTTATCTCGTGGTCTATGTTGAAGGAGAATTGCTCAACAAATTTCTCAGCCAGTTCACCCCAAGATCCGATGCCATAGTCTAGACCTGAAAACCACTCTAGTGCAATTCCTACAAGACTTCTTGGAAATAGTCTCATAAGATACGTGGGGTCATAAGCGACATCTATGCATATGGTAGAAAATTCCCTTATATATTCTATTGGATTCCATTTGCCATTGTACTTAGGGAGATTCAATATGACATACCCGTGAGGGAAAGGGGTCATGTACAATGATCTATCAAAGGGAAATGGGCATATGTCCTTTGTTGAAAAGGATTTCTTAGTTGACACCACCATGTTGTCCATTTGTGTTTGTAGTGCATGCATTTGTGTTTGCAAGACGTCAACCTGGGTCAATGATGTGCTAGGTGGATTACGCGGATTTGTGTATGTATTTTGAAATCCAAGGTCTCGTGATGGTTTTTGATTGAACATTGGTATTTGAGGTGGTTTTGGATTCAGAATGTTAGTAAACGTGTTCTGGTCCAGAATCTGCATAAATTGGTTTTGACTTGGGATCTGTGTGAACTAATTTTGGGTACCGTGCTGGGAGAAGGGATTATGATTTGGAATCTGTGTAAATTGTTGTTGACTTGGAATCTGGGAGAATGGGTTCTGATTACCCATATGAGAGAACGGATTCTGATTTGGAATATGTGTGAATATATTCTGACTACCGATTTGGGAAGATGGATTATGATTGCCATATTGGAATGAGGGAATGCCTCTTGTTTGTGTAATTTTTGGTATAGTACTAGTGGTTTGAACACTAGGTATGGCCATTGACTGAGGTATGGTTGTTGACTGTGGTATGGTACTCATGACACTGATATTTGGTGTATAAGTTGATGTTTTAGATCTTTTACTCCCAACAAGAGGACTTAAGGGAGTAGATGATGATGCCCCTACAATGAAATTAAATCCTGATGTCATGCCAGATGTACCAAATGGAGATGTATGGACTGTCGTACTCTGTGTAGGTATGCCAGATGGTATGGTGGTATTTACCTGAGGTATAGTAGTACTGGTAGTCACTGTATTTGTCCCTTGTGTATGTTGAGTTTGTAAGGTGCTGATATCAAATCCTGCAGGTAAGGTAGCACCTTCAGCTAGCAATTTGGCTAAGTATCGTTGATGATCATTTGCTAGGTACTCATCCACAAAAGAGGCAAATTCAGGGTCTTGTGCGGCAACCTCGATGTCTTCTGTCGTAATGTGCCCTTGAGTGTTTCTAGTGGTGAATTTGTCTAGTAAAGTCTTGTGAGGTCTTGAGGAAAATGGATTGATGAATTTGTTTAGGTTCGACATCTTTTCTCTCTCTCTCTTCTCTTAGACCTAGTTTCAACCATGTAAGATTAGCTTAATATGCAAGGAATGCAAAACTACGTCTATGGACAGTATGACTCTAGTCTATGTTTTTGGGATTTTCTGAATGCAAAATAAGGAATGTTCTAGGATGACGCTAGTCTAAAATGACAATATCCAAAGATGCAAAATTTAAGCAAACTTCTAAGGTAATTAATTATGTAAACCTAAGACGAGGGTACCAACTACCTAAAGTCTAACCAAGGCATCAATTTAGTTAAGTCAAGGAACCAATGTAGGATGAAGATCAAAGAAAAGTTGAGTTTCCTAACTAGACTGATGAGCTATGAGGACTCTTTGTAGGACAAAGGATAAGATGATAGGACTAGGTTCAATGACAGATTTCGTTGACGCTATGGTTTTTCTAAAGTGTAGATGGTGGACCTATCCTAAACTTTGTAAAAGTGACCTTCCTAGAAGTTTAAATCTAAAGGCACTATGTACTCAAAGATGAAAGTAAAACCCAAAATCAGGACAACTATGGTAATGACTAAATGATACCTAAAGGATGCAAAAAATGAGCAAATCGTTTCAGGTTTCTGTCCAAGGACAAGTAAGACAGATCAAAGAATGGTATGACAGTGTTGACTAGACAGTGACCGTGAATTCTGGTTTTCTAATAATCTGGAAAATGCGTCACAAAATTTATCAAATACGGTTATCTTTCACAGTTACGGCTTTCTGTCAATCAGATGCGTGTTTCTAGTAAAGTTCAGTGTCTGGTGTTAGACAGATGTGGTTAAGTTTCTAATAGATGCGACTCGTAATAGCAATTGCGACTCAGAATATAACATATGCGGTTTTCCATAAAACAAATGCGAGCTAATCTGGAAGATGCGACTCTACACTAAACAAATGCGACTGAAAATGACAGATGCAACTTGAAGTTAAACAAATGTGACTCTAAAAATCAATTGTGACCTTCTGGTGAACAGTTGCGACTCTGTTGTAGTTTCAGTGAATTGAGATATAAATCTGACGCTGTTTTCTGTGATCAAGTTCTGATAAACAAAGACAATCATAAGACAAAGTGTTTTCAGTTTGATTTTGGACTCAAAGAATGTGTAATTTGACAACAAACAAGTACAATCCTATTAGGCCAATAGGCCAAGGGTTTGTATACTTGTTATAGCCCACTGATATACCCTAGATTGGTGATAAACACCTTTCCTTCTCAAGAGCGGATAGCTTAGAAGTTTGGTGGCATCGGCTCCCCTCCACGACTCATTAACGTCATTCGAGCACACTAACTTCAGATTCTTTGGGTAATGACTTCCCAAGAACTGCTATCTCTACTCAAGGGGATCAGTAGTGAGTGTCTTCGGGCATGATACTGTACCCTGCACTATACCAAGCAACAGCCGAAAAATGGTTGGTCTCTAAAACAAAAGGTGTTTAATACGGGCATTTCGTTCGTAGGGCATGATCCATGCGGCGAGAGTCCCCTTTCGGATCAATCTCGTCGAAACCATATGCGTGATTCTTGGGCTTTCCCTAAGAATCCACTTTTATATACCGGCTGGAAGTCCCTCGGGTTCAAGGTGCTACCGATCTGAGTCGTCCTGGGGTGAGTACTTTTTTCCACCAGAATAGACCCAAGTTCTAGAGTTGGTAACCGTTTCTCTTACACCCAGGATCGCACGGATGCGCAAGGGGAGAGGATACTTCGATGTACCAAATCATGAGGGTAATTACACAGTTGTGCTTTCTCACCAAACACAATAGACACTTGTTAATTTTAAACCAAATGAAAGATTTGCTACACTACCAAACAATCCGTTTCAAAGAATTAACTAGGGTCTTCGACATGCATTCTGCAGAAAGATTCATTAGTAATTTGATATTGGTCTTTGACTATTGATCTGCAAAAACTTCATTAACTCCCCAAGAAACACACTGAAAATAGAAGATTAGCGAAAACAAAACCATGAAAAGGAAACAGTAAATTGAAAATCTAATCCTAAAATATACCAGTCAGATGTGTCATTTTCTCTGTCAAATGCATCTCGGTATTTTATCAGTCAATTGCGGCTCCGAAAATGATAGATGCATCAGAATTTGTCATATGCGTCATTTTTTATGTTAGATGCGGTTTAGAAAGTCAATTGCGTCGCTTCGTCACACTGATGCATCTTCGAATGTCAATTGTAGCGTTTCGTCAAGCAGATGCGTCGTTCCATACAAAAACCTACAAAATGAAATAAAACTCTACGGATACGCGAAGATGGTGTCTTCATGTCGGGTTCACCAAATGTAACGTCTAGAAAATGCAGAAGAAACAGATCAGAGCAAACATGCAATCTAAATATAAGAACTCTAAATGCAATCTAAGCTAACCAACAAAGAACAAAAGAAAGCTAGAATGTAAATAAACTGAAACAATCTCACCTAATATGTATGTAATTCCATGTATCATCTCGATTTCCCTTCTCCATTTTGCTGTTGTAGTATAATTGCCCTCAGACTTTCAAAGTTCATGCAAGTATAGCCTATGATAGTGATTTAGCAAAACATCGAAGATTTCAAGATAGTTGCTCCACAAAGTCATAAGATTCGAGAGAGATTGGAATGAAGAATGACAAATCAATTTATAGAAACTTGATTATTCGAACGACAGGCCAAGATCAAAAGATCAACAGACGGTTGAGATCGACTGATTAGGCATGCATTATGATAAAGTTCTGTCAGTAGTGACATGAGTGATACAAATTAGAAATAGAATTAAAGATTAAATAAATGATTTAATCTTCGAGTTTGTTATTTGAAAACAAAAGAATAGTCTTTGCATGACAAAGATAAAGATTGATTAAAACAACTCTTGTTCGAATGCATGTACAAGATTTAATTAATTAAATAGGAATATTTAATTAATATACATGTACACGCATTTGAGTTAGCATTAGACGATTGAATGATTTGAAGAGATTACTCGAGAAAGCCACCCTGACATTAAATCAAGAGTTAACTGAGCGATTAAAATAGATGTCGAGTCGAGTAAGAGTGAATACTTAGATAATTTGCACAATTATCTAGATATAGAGGAATGTGTTAAAATAGGATTTATGAATTAAATAATTCATTTAATTCAATATTTGATATTTGAAGAATAATTAAATAAATAAGATTTATTTAATTTAATGATGAAGAGGTTTGAATGAATAATTAAATAAATAAAAGAATTTATTTAATTATAGTTGAAGTATAATAGAGTAAATTAAATAAGCATTTATTTAATTTGACAAGAAGGATAAGGTTAATTAGTAACATAATTAAATAAAAAGTGTTTATTTAATTAATCAAATAGAATAAAGAAAATGTGAATCAATTAAATAATTGAGATTATTTAATTAATAGAAGAAATGAAGACCTTAGAGAATAATTAAATAATTGACATTATTTAATCATGACCATGAAGAATACGAATTATGAAGAATATTGAAGTCACAGGGTTAAACCAGATTTTGGTGTCTACAGAAGGAATAGAGAAAGAGGTTAAAAAAGAAGAGGGAAGTGCAGCAGTGGTTGAGGATAAAGAAGAAAGAGAAGATGCTATGGTAGAGGTTTCCGAGGATGAAAAGAAAAAGGATATAGTTGTAGAGGAAGATGGTGAGATCGCAACAGAGATCGAGGAGCAATGTGATGTTGCAGCAGTTGAAGAGGATTACAACATTTGTGAGTCCTTTGGAGGACATGATGATGATGGTAGTAGTGGCTGGTGAATATGAAAACATTGCGGTAGAGGATGAGCAAGATGTTGTCACAGCAACAAAAGAGGAAGAGGTAAAAATTAGTTTTCTTGAATCTTGTATTATAGATTCAAATAAGATGATGAATTTCTAAGAAGAAGTGAATATAGAAATGGTACATATGAATATTGTTAGTACAAGGTTATATGCAATTGTTATGCATAATGGTGAAGTTGTAGGTGCAAATTTGTGTGTGGATGCTGCAGGTTGTGATGAGGGATTTTGGTGGAGGAGGTCGAATGATGGTGGGTTGGATCCCACGAAGGATGCGAGGAGTAGGGAGAGTATTTGGAGGAGGTTGGTCTATGGTGGACACGAGTCCACGAGAGGAAGGAAGAAGAAGGTGCACACTTGGTGGAGGAGGACGACAAGTCTCCCGGCTAAGTGCTGGAAGAGGCGGAGGAAGAAATTATTTCTATCAAATTCAGTGACAGAGTTCGCTGTAGGTTGCATTCAACCTAAAATATTAGTCCCACTACTCAACTCCATTTTGCGATTCATACTCACAAAATTTTCCTACTCAGCATGTCTAATGCAGGAGCATCCGGGTATAGACACAATCAACATCGCACAAAAAAAAAAATTGTTTTAGGAAATGGGTAAGCTTTCATGATGAATCCTTGCATAGGTATATTTTTAAAAGCATCCTAGATTTAATGGTGAATATTTTGCAGCCATATCTTGTATGGTTTGGGAGAATTTAATTTTCTCTGTTCTCAGCTAGTGATTTTGAAGAAAATTAATTTTTGGAGTTTTATTAGTACTAGGAAAAAATGGCTTGGTGGAAAGCTTAGGAATGTTATTTTACACATCCTCTAAAAATATCATGCAAAGAGGAGCTTCTAGAAAGAAGATATGCAAAAACTCATTTTTCAGCCTTTGGTGCACTTTGTGTCAGTTACATAATTTAAAAAAAACATAAAAAATTATGTATGTAGACTCAAAGGTATTATTGGAGTGATTTTAATTGTTTTAATATTAATATTTTGAAATATGAATTTGGTTGTAGTAGTTTTCATTCTAAGTGCTACATACAGCAAGTGAAATGCAAGGTTTTCAAAGACCCTGCAATGCCTCATGCGGAAATTTGAAAAGAATTTGAAGATTGGAGAAGCTAATAAAAAAAAATATTGCTACATATTTGAGGCATATTTCTTCAAGGGGAAATTGAGAGATCTCAGCCCATGAGAGGGACTTGTGAAGGAAATTGTTGTGAGAGTGTGAGAGGAAAGAGAGGAGTTTTTTTTTGTAGAGTTTGAGAGGCCAAGTTTGTTGCAGATTTTTATGATAAGATATTGTATGTAATTTGTTGTTGATTTCAATAAAAGGAAGCATGTGTTATTTGTAATATGTTTGAAATCTATTTTTTGTGAATTGTAAGTGTGTGTATTTGTCAGAGGGTGTCCCTACTGCATCAAAGAAACACATTCATAAATAGATAAACAATGTAACCACACTATAGTGATTAATATGAAGAAAACCATTTTGGGAGAAAAACTCTGCCTAGAAACCTACACTATGTACTATATGATTTGAAAGAATAGTACAACGCACTTGAAGTGCAAGTCTCTATAGGAGTGATTAATCAACAATTAAACTTGGAAGAATTTTAGCAACATTACCACAACACCTATGTACTTGTAAACTCTCATATCCAAATCACTTCCTCAAACACCAATTTAAAGAAGATTTAAATACATGAAAATCACCAAATGAAACTCAAAACCATGAGCTAAAACCACTCTCAAATGTGGCACCCAAATTGGGTGGAAAAATAAAGCACCCAAGTCATGGGAAATCAAATCCACCGTAAAATAGTAAATTCCTTACACCTATCATATGTCATCACAAACCCCAAATATAGTGCTCCATTTTTTGCTTTATAATATCCTCAAATCACAGTTATGACAACTATCATAGTTCTAGTCAACATCCCCAATAACTCCCTCTATTCTTGGACCTTACACACTCATAAGAATTTGTCTTAGGCTATTATATGATCCCACAAAAGTAGGAATATCAAATCTACTAAATTTACCCATATTAAATACCTCCTACAACACCTTAAAAAGTACCAACACTTGGTCCAAAATAATGGCACCTCAAAATCCTATGCCCCATTTTCATGTGAGGCTAATTGAAATAATAATATATGATAATTTTCAATAAATTAAAGGAAAATATAAAATAAATAAATAATTCTAGGAGTTTGTAAAGGTTGAGACACCTTAACTCCCAAAATAAACAAGAAGATTAGAACTTAAACAAAAAAATAAAAACGTAAAAAGTCGCTTCCTATTCTGAACTAATTACAAATCTCATGATTAAGAATATAATAGAATTCAAATAATTACAAATAAATAAATAGAGTTACCATTTGAATCCTATAGTGAAGTGTACTTTCTCCAAGGATTTGGGATGTGGTTTCTCAAGTAATTGCTCCAAAAACCTTGTAGTATGTGCCTATTAAAGATGATTGATTAATTTGGAGGAACTTGCACCTTCATTTATGATTTTTTGGGAGGGAGAATGAATGGTGGGGATTTTTTTAGAAGATTGATGGTGGAAAATAGATAACATGAATTTCCTTGGACCAAGGAGAAGATGGATGACCATGATTAAATTTTTCCAAGGAGTGAGACAATTTGGCTAAAAAATAGAAGAAAAAAAATTGGTTGCAACAAAAAATGACAGGGAAAATGAATAAGTTGGTCATTTATTTATGGAAATGGAGGGAATATAGGTAAATTAAATAATACAATATTATTTATTTAATTTTCTATGTGAGGTGGAAATTGAAACAATAAATAATAATATTACTATTTAGATGTGGGATGGAAGTAGATGTAAGATTATTTAATTAGATGTGACAATGGGTTAGAATGATCAAAACACATTTATTTAATTAGTTGGTGATGAGCTAGAATAATTAAATAATATAATCATTAATTAATTAGTGCTTACCATATTATATTAATTAACTATGATCAGTCACAAGTGTAGAATGATGTTAGGATAATTTTATGTATCTACATTTTTTCCTTTTTCGAAGTGTCATTGTGACTACAAGTCATTGAGACTAAGAGAAGTAATGGTTTTTTGAAGAAAAGATAATCATGAGCACCATGGTGGGATGGTGATAGTGAAAAAGTTATGCTTGGGATTTCTTACTTAGGGTATTGCTTGATCAACTAATTGATTGGATTTTGAATTTAAGATGCTCCAAATATTTAAGGATGAATTAAGGATTATGGAAGGATGCCCCTTAAGAATAAAGAAGGTGCATAGTATGAGAATGGGATCTTGAAAGGAGAAATAGAATAAAAAATAGGTTAGGCCAACATGGAAAGGGGCAAGAGGGTTGAGGAAAATTGAAGGGGTGAAGAATAGGTGGTCACCTTGGATAGTTAGTTAGAAAAAGGTTGTGAGAGTTGTACATAGGTACATGCCAATGATTTTGAAAAAAATAAAATGTATCAAGCAACCTAAATTTGATATAACATATGAAACCTTGTTGTTTTATCATATGCATGAAGGATTGACTCATACGTGCATGCCAAAAAGGTAAATAGTAAATATTCCCCAACAAATGTATCATTAAAGCACAATAGGATATAATGAACCGTGATAATATTGGAAGAGTATATTTTGGATTGAAAATAAAAGAACATAAAATTAAATATGACTAAAACAAACAAGAATATACATAAATATTTTCCTCTCGCTAGGTTGAAAACCAATTTGTAGATTGTTGTGATTGTGAGTAGTGATGTCAACCTTTAGGGGTGAAATATCTATTGGGATTATAGGTATAAATTTGAACAAGAATTTCATCAAGAGGGGAAGAAAATAACTAATGAGTGAGTGACAAGGGATTATTTTACTAAAATGCAATGGATGGTGATGTGTTTAGGTGTGTGTTTGTTTGTGTTTTATAGTCACTATAAATGATTGTCGGAATACAATGCACCACTGAGAGGGGGGGTGAATCAGTGATCTAATAAAACTAGTTCTTAATCAACCCAATAGTTGTAAAAGCAATTAATGTCAACATGCCAAGGACATAGAAAACAATAGAATCCTGCAAATGAAACTATGCCACAAGTATTTAAGTGGAAAACCCTAAGTAGGGAAAAACCACTATCCAATCTCATCAAAATCTTCATTAAGTATCACTAACCATAATCTCACTGATTACAATAGAGCACCAACTCTAGGTCTCATTGACCAAATTCTCACTAAGTATAATAGAGCACTAACTCTAGCAACTTTTAGGAGTACCAACTCCACAAATCAACTTCACTACAAATGAAGACAAAATACAGAGTACTACTCTATTTACAATATATTCCAGATCAACAATTTCCCCCTTTCCACATACAAACTTTCAACATGTAATCCTCCTTGCATACATGAATAAATATCTCTCTGCAGACTCCTCTTCAACAAACACAATGAACAAATTGATATGGGCAATGAACAATGACCCTGCATACATGAATGACCATCATGCTGATATATATGTGACTAAGAGTTCGCTGAATCTCTGCACACATTATGACTGTCACATTCCTTGAATAATCAAAAAGGATAGTACAAAAACAATGGCTTCCTGTTACATAGAACAACTTCAAACACATGAACATGAAAAAAACAATGGCTTCCTGCTATATAGAACAATTTCAAACACATGAACATTCCTTAAACCCACACTCCATTCACCTGTGATTTCCATTTAGATCACACTGATCAATGCAATGAAAACGGTCTTTTCAAAAGTACCATATAGTTTTTGATACTCGGTTATTTAAGTCTTCTACACTGTGCTTGATCTTAAAAGAATGATATCGTTGCATGCAAATCTCTTACTATTAGAACCCAATCAAAGCATTTGCAGAGACAAATGATCATGTTCAGATCTTATATAGACTGTGCAAAGTGAACATTATAACACAGTGTCATTAACACTTCCTTTTCTAAGTCTTCTTCATTGCAGGTTAACTCGGAAAATACACACTGTCAGAGTCTTCCCAACACCTTACAGAGAACTGTCTGCACACACAAAAAAAAACTGGCAAAGATCTTTAACCGATTATTGTTTGAAAACAGTTACAAAACCTATGCATAACTGAAGACACTCATAAACTTGTCAAAGTATTGTTCTGTGGAACCAACTGTTATCCAGCTTTGACAATGAGTCATTGATATTTTAATCCCGCCAATGCTTAAAACAAATAATATCCATTGATTTTATTTTGAGCGGTGAAATAAAGATAGTTAGCATGTTTGACCGGTTAAGGGACCGGTTATTCAACGTGGACGAACCCTTTAAGTGGTCACTTAGGTGACCCTCGACTGGTTATCTCAAGTCAAAAAAAAATACAAGGTATTTTATGAAAACAAAGACCTAGGGTTTTAGGTCTTAAGACCTTCACATTTGACAAGCCTTGATCAACAAGAAGCCTTCACTGATCATGAAGGTATACTCAGCCCATGATCTCTACCATTTGATGCACAGTACAAGTATATTGAGAGACACTGTTAAAAATAACAAGAAGACTTTGACAAAACATTAGCTTTAAGTAACTTTGTGAATCATGAACACCATTTTTTCATCAACAAACTTAAACTCTTTGTGACAGTCAAACACAACACCATGCATCAAACACCAATGAGGAACAATGACAATTCAATCAACAAACACCATCAACCTGCACCATTAATGTTTCCTTTATAATATCATGGCAAGTTCCTAGAAATCCACTTTTGCATCAACACCTTGAAAGATATGAACAAGTACCTTCACAATACCACTGCAACAACACCATGAAAGAATGGATAGTGGAATGAATGAGTGTCAATACCAAAGACAAACCTTCACTATGAATCAACTTTGGCACTCAATGACAAAGCACCTTTGACATCAATTGACATCAATGACAAACCTTTGACATCAATGACAAATCAAACCAACAATGATAAGGGATAGGTCAGTATGCCAAGTCTTATTATTAGGTATAATCATTCTAGTTATTCAAAGTATGAATCATGATGTAATACAAAGCTTTACCAAACGAAAAAGGTGATATGGGTGGATGAATGTTGAAAATATGCAAATGAACTATATGAAATATATATGGGTGAATTGTACTTTAACTTTCCTCAAAATGTAATTAATGCTTGTGGAAATAGAAATTGATTGAGCTTACATATGATTTATACAAGCGGGTTTTCATCATGGTACTTTCCCAAGATGTCATAAACATGCTTTTCACTAGAGGGTGATTTTTATCTTTACTTTTTGAATATATATAAGATTTGGATCTTTATTACACTAATGCTAATAAATTAGGCATTGAACTGCTGGACATAAAAATATTCATGGATTCTCTAATTTGTATGCTTTTGATTTATATTTAGCAATGATGACATAAGAACCCATATGATTTGGTTCAAATTTTTCTTTCTTCTTATGGTATTGATTTTTATTCTTCTAATTTTATTTAAGAACAAAATCGCCAAATTAAAACTGTTTGATTTTGAAGCACTTATTGTAACTATGGTGGAACCTAATTTGGTATTGTTTTGACGTGATTTAGCATATTGAGCTAGTTTTCATCAAGAAATTCTAGTTCATACAACCATGCCAAGTGCTCTATATTATTCATTTATGATGAAGTCCTGCAAAGAGATGCACAAGGAAGGTAGCCTGTTATTGGTTGGTAGAATGGCTTCATTGCCAAAGATGAGGGAACATGTGTTGGGTCTTATAGGGGTATGAATGCTTGTGTGATATACCAATAAGGCGAGGGTTGATTTGGAAGTTTCATTCACAACCAACATCATTGACAACATTTTTTAAGGATTTTGATAACTTGGGTTTTTTTAGATGCATTAGCTTGTCCACTATCTTGTCGATAATAATGAGTGGAGCACTTATGTTTGATGTGGATTTGGTTATAGAGGTCTCAAACCTCATGGTTTTTAAAGAATTTTCCATTGTTAGTGATAATAGTAGAGTAATACGATAGAGACAAAATATATGGGGGATGAATTCGGAATTTTGTTGGATGTTGATAGAAAAACCTTGACCGAAGTCTAAGGTTTAATATTCAGGTATATGTAGTCAACCTTGATGTGATGTAATAAAAAGGGAGAATTTAGATATACAATAAGTATAAACTAAATTATAATGAATTTATGCGTTCATATATATACATCCATAACATCATATATTCATATAATTTTATGTCTTATGCATGTCTTATAATTTATTTATCCTACTTCATCCATATATATATTCCACACTTATATATTCTCATACATATTTAATCCATATGACTCCACACTCTCACACTCTTATCTCTCACTTTTCCCTTATTTATATAGCCTCTTAATGCGATTTCAGAATTCCTTTCCATCATATCCTTTCATATTAACACTTAATTATCTTATTCTCATGAATTTACCTTTTCCTCTATGATATTTTACACTTTTATAGCTTATTTAGGCATATTAGAGCTGTTTTAAGGCTATTTAAGTGGTAAATAATAGACATATGGGTCTATAAATGACCCAAATGACCTATGATATGCCTCAGAGCCCTCTATATTTTGCCAACATTCTCCCCAAGCCTAGAACAATGTCTTGCCCTCAAGACAACTTGGTGGAACCACTTGTATCCTTCATGATTTCCTTTCTTTCTATGGTTCTTCATCTATGTGAATGGAAATTTGTAGTATGCCTCTTTATTTTTGTGACATGCTTCTATTGTAGTCTTTTCCCTTATTATAATTTCCTCATATGACTCTTCTTTCTTCATATTCTCTAGATAATTTTTAACATCTCCAATTCCAACATATTTGGGATAACTCTTACGATTCTTTTTATGCATAAGAGAGTAGTTATATTGATAATTCAAAAATTTATAGAGTTGGCCCATATACATAGGGGCAAAAGGTTTTTCACATTTCCAATCCTTGTAACAAAGCCCCGAAACCTAAAACACACCCACCAGATTATGTCAATGAAAACCCCAAAATTGACTGTGCAAGGTCATACTACTATATACTAGAAAACTAAGAAACAACATATCCATGAAATTAACCATACTTTCCCTAGGTAGACCTAACACTAAATAGACATTTTAACATACCATCCATCGACCATTACAAAGAATAATGTTGTTGAACAAAGATTCTAAACTCTTGCTTCCAAGTAGAACCTGCACAAGAATAAGATAAAAAAAATTCTTGAGAAATGCCGCCCTCGTAGTAGCCAACTTGTGATGTTCGACATATTCTAGCCCATACAAATCTAGTATGAAGGGATAATATTTGACTATTCCCCCTGGGACCTCGAAAAGATCCAGTTCACGAGGATGAGGGATTCCAACCCCAAGAGCAGCCACAACCAATGTCTCATCCAAACCAACCAAAATATCCTTCTTGAATAGTTTCTGCATTAAGACTTCGCTTCCTACTTGGATACATTTGCATCCAAAAGACTAGCTAACACTCTAGAAGTGATATTTGTGTCGACCTGATACCCTTCGCCACCATTAATGAATCCTTTACCTGTAATAAATTTACCGCTACAATGGTGATGAATTCTAGTTTGTGAAGAATATGCTCCAACCTAAGCATAGTCACTAGACCCAAAAAGGCCATCTATCGCTTATTGCCCAGCAACTGCATGGGTGTATCCATACCTATGCAAGCCAATTCACTCGCAAAGACCTTGATAATGAACATCGCCATACAACTCAATTAAGAAGATACTAAATTTAACCCTTCAAATGGCATATGATAGTCCCAAGATGCCATCAGAAATACAGCTCACGCCACTCACTGAACATATGAAGGAAGAATATAAGGATCATCATAAATAATCCTCAACTTTTGTGAATGATATGAGTCATTCAATTAACAAGCAACTATCCCTCGAGAATGTGAAACCTCCTTATGAAAAGGCCGCTCGATATTGCTAGGCATATTACACTTAAAACCATAATTATCTTACATTTAATTGAGGTAAGACTCATGATACTAAGGTTGTCAAAACACTAAGTCCAGCTCACTAATCTGACAGTAAGAGGTATGCCAACATGGAGCAGTTTACCCATATGTCCGTAGATGAGAGAGTTTACACCCAACTTCGACTAAATTATAAAAATTGATGTTAAATGTTGCCACCCTTTTCCATTTAAAAATTTGCAGGCAATTAACCATCAACCCAGCCAACCAGTAGAGTAATCGATACACCATCACCTTTTTCGTGTTATCTGACTCTCCACAACTACGTTTGTGGAGAGCCACCCTCCCAACCAGCCATGGGATAACTCTTACGATTAAGCCATACTAAGATTTTAATTTTTATCAAAAGTATTTTCCACTATATCCCATCATTGTTTTAAATATAGGCACTACTATTTATATCCATATTTTATGTTCCTTTCTTTTTTCTTATCTTCTCAACTATTTATCAATATGTTCTTTGTTTTCTTCAATATAAGTTCAGCACTAGGGATGGCATGTGATCAAAGAGGGTCATTTCCTCATGCGGTCTCTTAATATAGGAGATTTTATACTTTGGAATTTTTTTCTCTTCTAATATTTATTACTTTTTCCTTTATTTAAATTTTTCTCACTTCAATTTTTATTTCCACTTTTATATCATAAATATACAAGGTATTGCCATTTTATAGGGTTTCTCCATAGTTTCCTCTTGATCCATCAATTCTTGGGACCTTTCCTTTTCTTTACCTTTATTTATCCATATACCCTTTGGCTTGCTCTGATTCCTTTTCATCAACACCCCCATTGGCACTCTTAGCAACACCCTCGTTGGCACGCTCTAAGTCAATCCTTAAAAAAAATCATATTTTATCCAAGTCCATATACTATGGCCTCAATGATTCTACCAATCGGTGATCTCCCAACATTTTTTCTAACTACCATGTTCCTTCTCTTTCTCCTTTTTCTTCCTCTAATTTATTCTCCGTATCGCATTTTTTCTACTACTTTGTTCATCTTACATCCCTTAATTTCATTTTATTGCCCAAGAATTTTCCCTAATTTGTCCTAGCAATCATGTTTTTTTGGATATTCTCCCTTCTCTATACCATCACTTTAGTGCCTTGTTACTTTATGGCAAGTAATTATTCCTTAGTAGCATTCCCTTGATGTTCTCTATATGTACTCAATCATTTAAAATTTTCTTAATTTATATCATTTTTCACTTATAAATATTTATGTTTGTACAACCTCTTAAACATATATGTTGTCTTTTGCCAATTATATGCATCAATCTATTCATAATTCATTTTCATACATTCTATCATAGATTCCTTCTTCCACTTTTTATTCCAACACATTTTTCAGAATGATTCATCAATCCACAAAGGCTACAAATATGAAGATCCCATCACATTTCTTTTCTATGCCATTTCTTATGACAATGAGAACAATGCACTTCTTGAATAGAGTTATTAGAACTTGTTGTACTTGTGACATCATATTCTTTTCTATTTCTAGGACCTTCATTATTTAGCCTCACAAATGGTAAAATGGGCTCTTTAATAAATTTTCTTGCATATCCCACTCTTCTTGTCATCTTAAAGCTAACAGCCTTTGGATAACATCCTTTGTCATTATCATCACAACTATCAAGACTTGTAGATTCAAAAATATCATTATTGTTTTTTAAAAAAAAAACTTTTAGCTATATTACATTTATCAAATGATTCATCAAGTGAATAATTTGAATCATTTGTATCACAATAAGTATCATATAACATGGTCTTATAATTTAGAGAGTTATTTTCTTTCAAGGTTTCTTCCAATAAATTATTTTCAACTTGCAATTTTAATATTTTATCCTTTAGTTAACTATTTTCTTTTTGTAGTTCTTCATTTTTCTTTTTAACTTTATCCAATTCTTCTCCTAAAATGTTCTTTTCACACATTGAATTTTATTTTTCCTCACTCTTTGTTCATTCTTTCCCAATGAAATAAATTTAAAAAAAACCAAAAATTTCACTTCTTAAATTTTTAATACTAATTTATTTATTTGGAATGATATCCCTCCTTATGCAACAACAACCAAGGTGCCCACAATAGAAACAAATGTTGAGAGAAAAACCTTGACCGAGGTCTAAGGTTTAATATTCTAATATGTGTAGTCAACCTTGATCTGATGCAATAAAAAGGAAGAACTTAGATATGCAAGAAGTATAAACCAAATTATAATGAATTTATACATTCATATATATACATCTATAACATCATATATTCATATACTGTTATGTCTTATACATGTATTATAATTTATTTATCATGATTCATCCATATATATATCTTCCACACTTCCTTATTCTCATAAATATTTGTTCCATATGACTCTATGCTCTCTTACACTGTTATCTTTCATTTTCCCCTTCTTTATATAGCCTCTTAGTGCCTTTTCATAATTCCTTTCCATCATATCCTTTCATAATAACACTTAATTATCTTATTCTCATGAATTTACCTTTTCCTCTATGATATTTTACACTTTTATAGCTTATTTAGGCATATTAGAGGTGTTTTAAGGCTATTTAAGTGGTATAATGGGCATATGGATCTATAAATGACCCAAATGACCTATGATGTGCCTCAAAGCCCTCTATATTTTGTAAAAATTGACCAATGATATATATTCAAGGGAAATGGATTTGACCCACTTAGTGGAGAACTCAATGGTAGTGATGATGAATTCATGGTTGATGGAGGATGATGGATTTGTCTTGCCAATTAGATCAAGGCCCCCTGTAGAAAGGAGCCATGGAGTGGTGATCAATTGGAGAGATTGAGAAGAAAAACGGATAAGGTCCCCATGTTTTTGACATTTTGTATATTTTGTGACATGATGA
>VDFB02373365.1:260702399-260763914 GCA_007258455.2 Sequoia sempervirens
AGCACCAACAAAAGGCTCTTCTAGTCGAGTAGGCCGCTTCGCAACAGATGGAAGAAGAAACGATCGCCCCCACTTCAGGGCCCTTTGCAGCGTCATCCTCCTCCTCTCCTGTTGTGTCTCTTTTGCTTGACCCGTTCTCGATTGTTGTTACGAGCATGAAAGCGCCTAACCCTAATCGAGTACAAGTGTTTATCATTCCCTTGGCAGAGTTGCCTTTGCTGATGTCCATTCCAGATATTCAACCCTTCCCAAAACCCATGGATATGGTTAACACTTTAGTCGTATCCGCTGCGGTTTTTTCCTCTTCCTCCTCTGCACCTCTAGCTTTGTCTACGGGGAGTTCATCCCCTCCCGTGAAGAAAGAGGCAGAGGCTAGTCCTTCTCGTGTTAAAGGATGTAGGAGGAGCCCACCTTCGCAAGGTGGCCCTATGATGACTTGTTTTGTCCTTGTGACAAAATTAGTCCCGGCCTCTCCTGAGTTTGTCACCACTCCCAAATCATTTGGTGAGCCTAGCGATGGATTTCAGACACAACCCGTCCCATTCACTAAAATAAGACATAGCGCTCCCATGGGGTGCATGTTCAACTCTGTGGATGAGGTCTCGACCTTGTCAGCGATCTTAGGGAAATCGCTGACTTTGACTCCACAAGAGCTCGGTGGAGAGGACCTTGAGGGGCCCTCTTCCTTGGCCCTTGTCGCGGGAGGGTCGGATGCCCCTCTTTTGAACATTCTGCCTTTGCAGGCTCATCCTCCTTCTCCTTATGAAGATTTGGATTGGGAAGCAGATGACCTCTTGGTCGAGCAGTGTTAGGAGGAGGTCCCCTTTTCTTCATCTTGTGTGCGTGTTTTGTAATGTGTTCCCCCGTACTCGTGCTATGTGTGCCTGGATGACCCTCATCACCCTTGTTGATGCATGGATATATGCGTGGTTTGTGTGTCATAAACCTTCCTCTATTTGTACCATCATTCTTCCAGGTTCTGTAGGCTTGATTTTGATACAATTGGGACTTATGCAGCATTAGGCATTTAGCTTCCTCCATGTCGAATCTAATTTTTTATTTTTACTTGTTTTCCATGCATTTTCTTGACCGTTGGGATTACGACCTTTCTCATTTGCATATGGTTACTCTACTATTATATGAGAGAGAGCTTGGACGATTCTAATCTCCACCAAAACCGCATCCCCTTGTGCCCTTATGTTTGTAATTCTCTCTTTTCGCTTTCTCTCTATATCTTTCTTATATTTTGAGAGTGCTGTCCCTCTCCCATGTGTGTGACAACGTGTTTCTATTGGTGTGAATAAGTCTCAGCACTCCAGTTCATTCCCTACTAGGGGACCTATAGGGGACTTTAATTCATGTTATTTACTTAGGATATTAGTTGTCATATCTAGATAAGCAAGCACACGTATTCAGACATCTAGCCTCACTTCCTAGGTAGTTATGAGTTAGTTGTCTCATGTGATAGGATTAAGACACTTGTCATGATCTTGTCTTATCCCATCTCTCATCCTTTCCTTTATAAGCAAGGGATCTCTAGCATATTATTGAATTGCATAGCATTGTATTGTATTGCATTGATCATATTGTATCATACTGCAATCCTTGTTTGGTGGAATAGCATCTTCCATTGTTGCTTCTCTCTATCTTTTGTGGAGGTTCTTTGGTGTTGCAGATTGAAGATCTTGGGTTGATCACTCCAACATGGTATTAGAGCTTTGAATCTGGCAAGCCCCTTCCATTTTTTCATTAGAGTTTCCATCAATTTCTATTGTGATTTTTGAGTTTCTTGTATCCTATATTGCATGCTTGCATTTTGGTGAGATCTGGTGATTGCAACACTTTTGGCTATAGTGGCAGTATTTTAGGCTGTCCCATTGCATCCAGGAGGCTCGAAAAAGTCAGATTTGGCTTTTGTTTCACTCAATTTCATCACCATTTGCAACTTTGGCAAAGAAAGGTTTTGCGCTCAGATCTGGTGAACAACTTTTTACAAGAGCACTTTTGGCAAAAAATAAGCCTGCCATTGCGTCTGGGTGGCCGTTTCCAAATTTTTTGATATATAATTTTCCTATATTAGGAAAAAGTTGTTTCTGGGGCAAATTTTTTTTACCCGAGAGGCCATACGGCCTCCCAAGTCGAAGGTACGCGTCGTCGTCATTAATTTTTTTTTTTTTTAAATTTCTGCAAAATTTTCTACCGGCAGGTTTGTTTATTTTTTATAAAAAAATTTCAAAAAAATATATAAATTTTTAAAGCGCATAGCGCTTGGTATTGAAGCGCTGTACATAGCAGCGGGGCCCGTGGCTTTTATAAGCCGCACGTAGATTTTACAAGCCGCTAAGCGGCTTCCCACTAGACCGCCAGGTGGGCGGTCCCTTAACCGCCGATACCCGCCAACAACTAGACATTGCGGACTTTCAGGCCACCACCAGGCGTAGACGTTAACTGCCAGTGGGCAGTTTCTTCCTAACTGCCGGTGATAGGGTTAAGCCCATAACTGCCAGTGGTAGTCTCCACAACCCGCCAGGAGTTAGCCGCCAAGGAATTACTTGGTGCATGTGAACAGAGCTGCCACTGATCGCTAGCAGTTTATTGATCGTCAGGTTTTTTTTGCGCTGGAGAATCTAGTCATGTGAGCGACCGACGACTAGTCCCCGAGGGCTTAGTTCTTGCGCCCAATTAGTCTTCAACTTTTGCTCCTGTTTAGCGTTAAAAGTGCCTAAAATAGGCCTTTTTTTCATTTTTGCATAACTTTTCGCCACGGAGTCGGATTTTCACAAACAAGATATCATCGAAAAGCTAGTTTGATGAACTTCCCAGTGGTGCAGGTGATTTTTCTAGATTTTGACATTTTTTGCTAGTTTTTTCAGCTTGAAGGTACAAGTGCATTTATTGCTTGTTCTTGGTGTAACTTTTGCAAACGAAGTCAAAATTTGGCAAATTTTTTTTGAAATTGATCAGAAAATCGCAAGGAATCTGTTTGTAACCTTAGTTTTTAGTTTTTGTAAGCTATTTTTTTGAAAAATTGTAAAAATCACTGTGTGTTATAAACAGTTGATTTGAGCTTGTCACTTGTAAAAATTACAAAATTTGTTCATTGTAATTTGTTGGGGGGGTTGCAAATTGAGTTTTAATACATTCTAGGGGGGGTGAAAGGCACAATTTAAGTGCCACATTGTCTTCTTTCTTTTGGTGTTCATGGCGGATCTAAGACAAATTGAACCACTCACTCCACACAATTATCATACATGGAAGCTAAAAATGACTCAATTGTTACAATCTAAGGGTCTTTGGCCAATGTTAGATGCTGAACAACCTGAATTTACAAGGGATTATGAAATTTTTTTCCATAGATGTAAAATGGATGAAGCAAAAGGGATCATTAGATTACATGTATCTGATAATTTGTTGTTTCATATTTCGGAGTGCAAAACACCTAAGAATGTTTGGGATAAACTTGAAGAATTGTATGGTAAAACAAATCATTTCAGAGCCTTGCAACTTCAAGCAGAACTTCAATCCATCTCTCCAGATGCATTTCCTTCAATTCAGGATTTCCTTGCACAATTCAAGATGATTTTGTCACAGTTGAAAGGATGTGGACATGATGTATCTAGTGATGAATGCATCTTTTTGATTTTGTCTAAGTTAAAGGGCCCTTATCAAGTGTTTTCTTCTACTTTCTATTCAACTATGGATGCAATGGGGAAAGATTACAAAATGCCTACATTTGAGTTGTTTTGTGAGCGTCTTACTAGGGAGGAGGCCAAGTTAATTCAGTTGGATGCCTTACCTAATTCTAAGAATTTCTAATGGCTCAACATCCAAGGGTAAAGGAAATAACAAGAAGAAGCCCAAAGTAGAATCATCTTCCGGTAGTGAGAATCCCTCCAAACCAAAGCCGAAGAACAATCAAAAGTCCACTCCATCTCCTTGTTCTTCTACCTCTGGAGATTCTTCTTCCAAGTCCAAGAAAAAGAAAGGAGATCCTTGTTCATTTTGTGGAAAAACTGGGCATGATTCATCTCATTGCTTTAAGAGATTAGAGGCCTTAGAGGAAGCTATGAAGAAGCACAATATTTTAGTGGCAAAGCCTTCTTCCATGGGAAAAGGGAAAGCTCTTTCAACACAAGCTATTCATTCATCTTCAGACTGTTGGATTCTTGATTCAGGTGCTTCACATCACATGACCAATTCACGTGATCTTCTTGATTCCATAGTTCATACTTCTACTTCTCAGATTGCAATTGCGAACTCTTCACAGATTCCAGTTTTGGGGACAGGCTCCATTCAGATGCTAGATGGGTGCATTGAGGATGTTCTTCTTGTTCCTGATTTTTCAGCAAATCTACTTTCCATATATCAGATTTGTCATTCTGGAGATGGGAAGTCAGTTGAGTTTACTCCACAGAATGTGACTATTAGACAGTTGCAGGATCCTGAGAAGGTTGTTGCTACAGGGATAGTTGATCATGAGAATCATTTGTATTGATTTGATGGATTTGAGTCTTCATCGGGTTCATGTTTTGTTGCTCATGCTGATTCAATGAGCAAGCTTTGGCATGAGAGATTTGGCCATTTGAACTACAAATATCTTCAGCAAATGCAAGCACATAACTTAGTGGTTGGTCTTCCAAAGATCACTTGCACAGATGGTGTTTGTCAAGGTTGTGTTCTTGGCAAGCAACATCAAGATATTTTTCCTAAGGGTCAAGCTATGTGTGCAACATCTCCCCTTGAGTTGGTCCATAGTGATCTCATGTCATTCCCAACTCCTTTTTCAGGGGCTAAGTATGTGCTCACATTCATTGATGATTTTTCCTGCCGGACATGGGTCTATTTTCTGAAGCTCAAGAGTGAGGTCCTCACCAACTTCAAGACCTTCAAAAATATTTGTGGAGAAGCAGTCAGGCTTTTATCTTCGACAGATACGCACATATAATGGGGGGGAGTATGTCAATCAGGCATTTCAGGATTTTTGCAGTGAGCATGGTATTCTTCATCAGCACACAGTTCCTTACACTCCTCAGCAGAATGGTGTGGCAAAGAGAAAGAATAGGACTCTCAGGGAAATGGCCAATTGTATGATTCAGTCTAGGTCCATGGCTCCCGCCTTTTGGTCCAAAGCTGTCAATTGTGCCAACTATATTCAGAATCATATGCCCCACAAGGCAGTGCGAAATATGACCCCTGAGGAGGCTTGGTCTCATCACAAGCCTAATGTATCCTTCTTCAGAGTATTCGGTAGTGAGGCTTGGGAATTCATTTCAAATGGTTGGCATAAATCCATGGAGAAGAAGAGTTAGCGGTACATCTTTGTTGGCTATTGTGAGGATGTGAAGGCATACAAATTGTTTGATCCTGACACACGAGAGGTTCATTTCTGACGTGATGTTCAATTTTTTGAGACCTTCACCTAGCTAGATCCTCCTTCGACTTCTTCTTCATTACAACCCACTCAGTCTTCTTCAATTCATGATACTTTGCTACTTGAGGAAGATTTTGATGATGGTCTTGATGAGCCTCCTCCTCATTCACCCACTAGGCCACGATGGGCTTGAGTTACTCTTGAGGAGGCTGGTTCTCTTGTTGTGATCCCACAGACACTCGCCGCACTCATTCTCAGACTTCTAGAATTAGTCTTTTGAGTCATGCAGTTTCAGATGATCCTCAGAAGTTTTCAGATGCTTCGGTTATTCCAAAGTGGGATAGTGCTATGGATGATGAGTATTCTTCCTTGATGAAGAATCATACTTGGGATTTTGTGCCTCTTCCTAAGGAAAGAAAGTTGGTTCGATGCAAGTGGGTGTATCGTACCAAGTATGCAGCAAATGGTTCCATTGACAAGTACAAGGCTCGTCTTGTTGCAAAGGGGTTTTCTTAGGTTGAAGGAATTGACTATTCTGAGACCTTTGCTCCTATTGCCAAGATGGATTCTATTCGCCTTGTCCTTGCTATAGCTGCATCACAGGGATGGTCAGTATTTCAGATGGATGTGAAGAGTGCTTTCTTGCATGGGGATCTTCATGAGGAGATCTATATGGAGCAGCCACCAGATTTTGTGCAAGACTCTTCACTTGTTTGCATGCTTCGACGCTCATTGTATGGTCTCAAACAGGCCCCTCGGGCTTGGTATGAGAAGATGAATAGTTTCTTGCTTGCTTCTAGCTACACTCGTTGCCATTCTGATCCCACAGTTTATACACAGAGACATGGAGAGGATCTACTTATACTTGTGCTCTATGTGGATGATTTGATTCTCATAGGGAGTTCTACTTCCATGATTCAGAGTATCCAGTGAGCATTGATGGAGCGATTTGATATGACTGACCTTGGTCTTTTGCATTACTTCCTTGGTCTTCAGGTTCATCAGACTTCTGAGGGGATCTTCATTTCCCAGCAGAAGTATGCTCTTGATTTGCTTCAGAGATTTGGCATGGTTGACTGCAAGCCTGCCCCTACTCCATTCTAGTTCGTTGTTGTATTGTCTTCCAGTTGCACTACTCCTACAGTTGATCCTACCTTGTATCAGTAGTTGGTTGGCAGTCTTTTGTACTTGACACATAGTCATCCTAATATTTCCTTTGCGGTTGGACTTGTCTCTTGCTTCTCACAGGAGCTTCATGAGAGTCACTGGAAGGCCGCCAAGCATATCTTGAGATACATTCAGGGCACTACTCATTTTGGCATTCACTACACTTTAGGTGCATCTCAGATTGTGGGCTTCACTGACTCAGATTGGGCTGGTGATGTCAATGATCAAAAGTCTACTTCTGGCTTTGTCTTTTTCCTTGGTTCTGGTATGATTGCATGGTCATGCAAGAAGCAGACTGCTATTGCATTATCATCGACAGAGGTTGAGTATCGAGGTGCAGTGTTTGCTAGTCAGGAGGTTTTGTGGCTTCGTCAGTTGATGACTGCGTTTGGATTCCCTTCAACTCAGCCCACTACTCTTTGGTGTGACAATTAGAGTGCCATTCATATTTCATGCAACCCAGTGGAGCATCAACGAACTAAGCATATTGAGATCCACATGCACTTCATCAGGCAGCTCATCTAGGATGGTGTTCTCAGCTTGGAGTATTTGCCTACAGATCAGCAGGTTGCAGACATCTTCACTAAACCTTTGGCATCACCTCGTTATCTTTAGTTGCGATCGATGCTTGGGGTGAAGGAATTTTTCCTTGGGGGGTCTTGAGGAGTCCTCCTTCCTTCATTAGTTTTTAGCTTTCTTTGTTGTTTTTTCTCTCTTTTGGAGAGGAGTTTTCTCCCACAGAGTTTTTCGCCTTTTCTCCGCTTGTGAGAGTTTTTTTTGTTTTGTACATGGGTACCTCATCAGGCCTAGTTGTCGGGACCCATATTTTGCATGTATGCATTGGTTTGTACCTCCCTAAGTTGCACTTAAAGGGGGGTGTTGGTGTGAATAAGTCTTTTACCTAGTTCATTCCTTTACTAGGGACTTAGGGGACTTAATTCACATGTTTACTTAGGATATTAGTTGTCATATCTAGATAAGTATTAGTTGTCTTATCTAGAATTTCCACTTTCCTAGGTAGTTATGAGTTAGTTGTCTCATGTGATAGGATTAAGACACTTGTCATGATCTTGTCTTATCCTATCTCTCATCCTTGCCTTTATAAGCAAGGCATCTCTAGCATATTATTGTATTGCATAGCATTGTATTGTATTGCATTGATCATATTGTATCATACTGCAATCCTTGTTTGGTGGAATAGAATCTTCCATTGTTGCTTCTCTCTATCTCTTGTGGAGGTTCTTTGGTGTTGCAGATTGAAGATCTTGGGTTGATCACTCCAACAATTCTTTAACACTTCAACTTTCAGAAAACGAATTCGCCGCCAACGAATCTTTTCTTGAAAGTCCCCAAATACCTTTTCCATGGAAGCACATTCTCAACTTGGAACCCCAACGGAATGTGTTTCCTTCATCATGGATTTGTATAGAAATGACTTGGAGACCTTCCTTCGAAGCGGGAACTGCTTTGATTTCCCCTCACATGGGGGCATACCCTTCCTTTCAAATTCCTTGATGAAGTGAACATCTTTCGAAAGGATCCCTTGATGAAGAATCGCTCTAAGATGGCAATTTTTGAATTGTGTGTCCCTTGAGTGGACCCCCTTATACTTCATGGCATGTTCCTCAAGGACCCTTTCTTCAAAAGCCTTTGTAATGAATGGACTCTTTCACGTCTAGCTTGGGGGCAACCCGACTAGATTCGTTCCATTTTCCCTTTGGCGTCTAGCTTGGGGGTAGCCTGACTAGACCTTACTTTTTCAAACTGTGCATCCCTTGAGTGGACCCCTCTCCTTTTCAAGGGTTCTCGAGGGATCCCTTTGAAAGTTTTTTGATCTATGTGACTGACCACTTTAGACATGTTCTATCTGCGAGTAGACATGTCGCCACTTTGAGATGCGTTCTATCTGCGAGTAGACGTATCGACACTTTAGACATGTTCTTCCTACGGGTAGACATGTCACCGCTTTTAGATGCGTTCTATCTGCGGGTAGACGTATCGACACTTTAGACATGTTCTATCTGCGGGTAGGCATGTTGCCATTTTCAGATGCGTTCTATCTGTAGGTAGACATATCGATGCTTTAAGAAATGTTCTATCTACGGGTAGAAATGTCACCGCTTTTAGATGTGTTCTATCTGCGGGGTAGACGTATCAACGCTTTAGAATTGCTCTATCTGCGGGTAGACTTGTCATCATTTCTAACATGTTCTATCTACGGGTAGTCATGTTTCTGCTTCTTGACTCTATGGAGTACACTTCCTTTGGGCTTCCTCCATGTGAGAGATGTTGGGGGTTGCCTCCTTGTAGGTCTACGGGCTTGTAAGGCACTTTGTTGTTCCAACTTCATAGTTCTGAGCAGCTATGGAGTATTTTGTTCTCCCTGCATCTTCAGGTTTTCCAGTTCACGATCTGCATCTTTGACGGTTCAGGTATACATTTCTAAACCTACTCTCTTCTTGATCTACTTTACCGAGCACTCATCAGTACTTGTGCTCGCTAAAGTGGGGGAAAAATGTATAGGAGCGAATTTTCACCCTAGGTGCAATTCCCCTTTTTTCCTTATTACACTTTAGAAAACCTAAGTCGGAGGCTTAAATTCACTTAAGCCCGATGATGGCAGTCCATTTGGTGCCTGTTTTGTGTGTTAGTAGAGGAATTTCTGTCGGGGATGCTTGTGCAATGCACAAACATCCGTGCAGTGCACTTACGTCCCCGGCAGATTCCTGTAGTTGAGCCAGCAGAGGTGTTACTCTTCCCATGGGCAGCGAAGTTGTAACGCCTCCTTCAGCCACCCAACTCAAATATGGTCATTTATTTCCTCATTCCTTCATAATCAAGTCTTTGAACTTGCATTAGGAGGTTGGATGAAGATTGGAAGAACTCTACATCACTTCAAGCTCATTTTGCACTCACATTCTAGCATTCCAAGCATTCCATAGCAACAATATCACACTGCATTAGGTTGGTAGAGAAAGTTTGGGACCACACCATTGCAGCAGAGGCTTGAGTTCCTCTCATTTCTCCCCCAAGCAGCCTTGAGTGCTCTCGGTGGAGGTGCTAAGCTTCCCTCTCCTCTCCTCTATCATTTGGTTGAGTAGCATAGTACTATTTGTAGTGCTTGTGTTTTTATCACTTCTTTATCTCTTTTCCATTGGCTATCCGTGGAGGTGGGAACACCTAAATGGTGGTCTGACTGAGGCACACCCCAATATAGCCACCCCCCAAAATTCTCTCTCTTGTTGTGTGTAGGTGGACGCACTTTGAGGAGCTAGCTGGCGAACAAGGTCTTCTACGAGATTGTCTTCATCACCTTAGCTTTGGTATATCTACTCTATCACCTTCACTTATACTTTTCGTATTTCATAGTGTTATTTTGTCCTCTTAGAAGTCGTTAAGCTAGGTTGTTAGTCGTTCTGGTGAGTTTGACCTTTTCTCTATTGTAATATGGTCGTACAGACTACAACGCACTTCTGAGATGCCAACGCGTTGCATTGTCATCCAAAGTCCACAGGTAGAGAGCTCTTTGAGGTGTAGAGTTAGACCTAAAGACTAACTCGCCTAGCCCTACCTTGAAACTTAGGATTGTAGAGTGATCGTAGGACTCTAAAATCCTCATCATTCTCATCCTCATTTCCTAAAACATACACTTAATTGAGGTAAGTTAGGGCAACTTTTCGCATCTCGACCCTTTGTGACCTTGGGTCTTGCATGCGGTGGTCCCCCTCTCTTACATTTATATATACCCAATCTCCATCGCAGACACTAATTAGGTCAGCTCCACAAAGTATTTTCGAAATGATTTATCCGTTGTTATGTCGGCTCCAATAGTTCACATAATATTTCCAAACACACAAAACAATCTTTAGCACATTTCATCATGTCGGCTCACACCACGAAATAGGTCGCACAAAAGTTTTCATATCAAATCAAAATTAACTTAACAAGTTAGCCAGGAATAATATTCAACGCAACAAGGAAACAATCGATCTGTACATTGTATGAGCACCAGAGCATGAAATAACTTGATCATGCACACCTTTAACGCCCATCAAAAGTTTCCCAAAACTACAACAAGAGATTATCATCCGCGGAGAAGTGCAAACTAGAATACTGGATAGGCAACCAAAATACCAGACCAACCACTAGAGAGGATAAGCACCGGTATAAGAGTACTAGAACCAACTACCAACATGGTGATATACCATGGTGACATCAATGACAACAAATAGATAACTTTACTCAGTTTTCCAACACTATCCTAATTTTTGGGTTACACTTTTTGGGACATCCTGATTTTTGCTTGAAATCACATATTTTTAGAAAATACAATGATTTATGACTTTAAAGGTTCCATTTAAATTATTTTAATTAAAGAGGGATTGATCAAACCCCCTTAGATCAAACCCTCTTGGATAGAACCTTGTTAGATTTAAACCATACCTATAATCGAGTCTCCTCTACACCTATCAAAATGCTAATAAAAAACCACTTTTGATTTACCTTTTGGGTGATCAAATGAATTCATTTAAAATTTATGTTTTATAAGCCTGTAGCCCTTATTATAAGCTTCCTAAAAAGTATAATTTTAAATATGTTTAATTTGATTATTATATTTATTTTTTATTTCTTGTGAATGTAGGATTTTCAATGTACATCATGTTCTTTATTTCACACATACGAAAAAATAGAAAAATAGAGGAAAAAAATTATAAAAAATACATGTACCCTAGGTATTGATGTCCTTATTCCAACCAAAAAAGAATAAGTTAATTCAAATGAATACAAAAAAAGTTATGCGGGCCGAAGTACACCTCTATCCAAATTATAATTATGCTGACTTGGAAAATTAATTTTTAAAAAAATATGTAACAAAAAATTATGAAAAAATATCCATCCCTAGATATTGGTGTGAAAAATTTGTATTTTAAAAATCAGAATTGTATCCTATCTATAAAAAAAGTTATGTGGGCCGAAGTAAACATCACTTTTTAAAAATGCTGATTAGTAGAAAAAATAAGTTATTAAAAATTACATAAAATGATTCACAATTTATTTTTTAATTTTTTTAAAAAAATATAATTAGAATCTACACAAAATATCTAACAAATAACTACTTTGATTCATCTTCAAAACCTTAATGGTTTAGCTGCTATAGGTGTAAGAAAGTGAATGTCTGGTGAAAAATCCTGATTTTAATGTCAAGTTTGGCCAAAAATTGTAACCCTTTATTGTGGGATCACCTCACACATCTATTTTACTTTTTATGTCTTCCAATATTGTCTGGTTGTCTATGGAGGTGGAAACACCAAAGCAGGGGTTCGACTGAGACAAACCCCTATACAACCCCAACAATTTTTCCCATCTCCATGTGTACAGGTGATGAACAGGTTCAACTAGAAAAGGAATTCATTTTGGAAATTTTTGGGCTCTATTCGTATAGATGAAAGTGAAAATGTGCAGATTTCCTCATGGCACATTCGCATCTAAGGTCGAGAGTTCACCCAACTGGTATTAGATTTTGTATATTTAGAAATTTTCATTTCTGTGAACTAAACATTTTTATCACCTTGTATCTGCAAGTTATTTGACATTTTCAGTTATATCTATTGTCAATCATAGCATAGAGTTCAAATTTAAATATCTCCATTTTTAGTTCACTTGAGCCATGTCAACCGAGGTAGTTGAGATTCATTTTCTCCTCAATATCCCATTGTCTTGGGAGTAGCAAATCCCCTCTACATTTTGGTGAACCCGACATGAACATCCCATGTTGGATCTTTTTGTTTGACATTTCAAGCCATTTTCTAATGTCTTCTTAGAGCAAGATTTTGATATGCTAAAGGAAGCCCTGGATGATTTCCTAGAGGCATCTCTTCCTATTCGCAAAATTGTTATACCAACAACACCCTTAGAATCTCCTTCCTTGTAGGACGAGAAGTCTGCAAATGTGATTGTAGTCTCTGATGCTCCTGAAAGGCCTAAGAGACCAATCATTTATGTGACTCTATCAAGTCCCTCTCTAAAGAGAGTGCATTCTATTTGTGGTGTTCTATTTAGTAATGATTTGTTAGATCTTTATACAAGATACACAATTTAAAGCTTCTTCTTATAATGCAATAGCTCATACTTATAATACTAGAAGGAATAAACAAAATGTTGATCAACCTACTTCCTTACCACCTTCTCAACCAAATATTACTCAAGCACATAAACCTTTAGTCAAGTAACAAAGTGAGTATGATCTTATTGAACAACTCCGAGGTACTACCGCTAAGTTCTCACTTTGAGATTTGCTTTAAACTGCCTAGTTTATCAAGGTATGTTTTAAGAATATCTTCAAAAGATTCTTTTACCTTCTTTTGCTAGGCTGATGGATGTGAATACATTGATATATCATATTCAAGTGGATTCACCAAATATTACGTTCTATCCACAAGAAATCCCACCTCCAGAAGTGCGAAATCGAGAAAATCCGTTGATGGTAATTTTTTATGTTAATAACGTGGGCATCATGTGGACTCTTATTGTTATCGGTTCGAAAATCAATGTTTGTAGTTTCAATCTATTTCCTAAGATCAAAGTTGATTCAAGTTCTCTTGTTGCATCTTCTTTATTTATTCATGGTTTTGATAACACTTGTCGACAAGGTTTTGATAACACTTGTCGACAAGGTTTTGATAACACTTGTCGACAAGCTCTAGGCACTATTATTTTTCCCTTAAAGATAGGACCAGTCACCATTCCTACCCTGGTGTATGTAATGCTAGGACCTTTACCATATAACCTTATCTTGGGTAGACCTTGGGTTCATGCTTTAGGAGTGGTCACTTCTACCCTTCATGGTTCTATTAAGTTTCTTGTTAACAATAAGGTAGTCATAATCAAGGTTGAGCCTGATGCTATGCATTTATGTCAAATGGTAGTAGCCGATCATGCCTCGATTACACCTACCTTTCATAATTACTTTCCTTCATTATCTTATAATGTGACATATACTCCTATGGTGTCTCTTGCAAAAAATTCCCTTGAGAAGAACATCCCTAGAGAAGATCCTCCTAAAGAAAAAATTCCTAAGTCTACTCCTAAACCAAAAGCATGTTTGGGTGACGATTGAGGATCTTTAGACTTCACCGAATCTTACATCAGGGAATAAAAAGTAAATCTAGTCCACTTGAATATTCCAAAAATCTCACACCTCTGCTAAAAAGGATGATTATACTTCTATAAAGTAGGTGATACTTATAATATTGATTATGCCATTTATACTAGTCCTACTTCTTAGGAGTTGTGATCGCATTATGGACCAGGATTTAATATTCTTTCTAAATTTGGTTATGGGGGTAAAGGTTGTGGATGTGATGAAAAAGGTATTAAATCCCCTTTAGATGCTGATCCACATGGCTCTAAGATTGGAATTGGATATCACACTGCAATGTCTAAGGTAAAACTGTGGTTGAATATCAACATGGGTTCTGTTGAGTTTCTTCCCCTTAGACTTGTTCATCCAAAATATATTGAAAGAAAACTCTAATGAAGTTCCTCTAGATTTTTTCTCTTCAGAAGAAGCTCTAGAAGAATTCTTGGATGTCTATTTCGATCTTCCATCTTATCACCATAAGCGTCGATTCCCATATCTCTTGAATAGTCAAGCATACTTTGGAGAGTTTGTTATGAATATTGATGAGAAAGCTTCTTTATCTTATGATGGTGAAAAAATGTCTGCCATATCCTGAAGACTATAGTACTCTCCTTAAGGGAAATACTTCCGATGTCCTCATGGATCCAAAGTATTCTGAAAAGGTGATTAAGATTGGAAAAAGTCTTTCTTCAAAAGAATCTAAATCACATTCTAATGTCCTGCATCATTATCATGATATCTTCACTTGGTCATATGAGGAAATGCATCTGTTGTGGTTCATAATATTGTTCTATGTTCCAATGCCAAGCCCGTCAAGCAAACGATTCATAAAATGAATCCCAAGGTTGCCTTGTTAGTCAAGATTGAGATAGAAAATCTCCTAAAAGCTGGTGTTATTTGTCCCATTGATTTCTCACCTTGGATTTCAAATATTATTTTCATTAGTAAGCCTGATGGTTGTATCCATGTTTGCATTGAATTTCATGATATTAATAAGGTTTTTCTTAAAGATGTTTTTCCATTACGAAATATCAATATGATTATTGATTTGACTATAGGCCATGCCTTTTCTTTATGGATGGATTCTTGGGATACAATCAGATCCTTGTTAATCTAGAACATTAGTACAAGATGGTATTTAGAACCCCTTTGGGAACCTTTTGCTACGTAGTCATGCCGTTTGGGTTGAAAAATGTTGGAGCAACCTATCAATGTTTGATGACTAATTTTTCATGAATTCATTCATAAGATCTTAGAAGATTGCATTGATGACATGGATAAGTCTGTAACTCATGAAGATCATGTTAAGAATCTTCATCTTATCTTTGAAAGTCTTCAAATCTATAGATGAGATTAAATCCTTTTAAGTGTGTCTTTAGTGTAGATTTTGAAAAACTACTTGGGATTATCGTCTCTCATTGTGGAATTGAAGTCAATACAAATAAGATTGATGTAATCATTAACATGCCTCCAGCTAAGAAAATATCTCAAATTTGTAGTTTGTAAGGGAAGATTCAAGTAATTCGTAGGTTCATATCTCAATTGGTTGACCATACCCTTCCATTCACATGTTTGTTGAAGAAATATGTGTACTTTTGGTGGGATGATGGGTGTTAAAAGGCTTTTGAGTCTATCAAAATCTACTTGGATAATCCTCTCATATTAATTCAAACTATGCAAGATAAACTCTTTCTACTGTATATTCCAATACCACCTCATGCTTTAGCAACTTTACTAGCTCAACATGATGACAATGGTAAAGAAAGAATAGTCTATTACATTAGCCGTGTTATAGTCGATTATGAAAATCACTACTCTGTGATGGAAAAGAAATGTCTTGCTCTTGTCTTTGCAATGCAGAAACTAAGACACTGTCTTCTACATGTAGAGACCCATGCAATAGTTAAAAGTGATCTTCTTAAGCACTTGTTTTCTAGAACTAATCTCTTTGGAAGGCTAGCAAAATGGGTGATGTTCTTTGAGTTTTATATTATGTTCGTTACTCAGAAAGAAATTAAACACCAAGCTATAACTGATTAGTTAGTAGAAGCTCCCTCACCTAATGCCTTCCCTAATCTAGACCTTCTCTTATATGAAAGTCTACTTACTTTGAATCATGAGCCTATGTGGGAAATGTATTTCGATGGATCAAGATGTCAAACTGGATTTGGAGTAGGTGTAGTTCTAATTTCACTTGATGGAAATCCAATTCCTCTTTTTGTTCGATTGTAGTTTCATTTTACAAACAATATTGCTGAGTACAAAGCCCTCATTGCTGGCTTATGTGCCACAATATAGCCTTTAAAATTAAACATATCCATATTCATGGTGACTTTGAATTAACTATAAATCATATCATGAGAATGTATTGAGCTAAGAAGTGTAAGCTATCTTAGTATTGAGATTGGGCTTTATCTTTGCTTAATCATTTCACTTGCTATACCATTGATAGTGTTCCTAGGAGAGAAAACTATCACACAAATGCAATGGAAAGTGCTGCTTCTCTTGTACGCCCTGACTATATATAGCACAGACGAGGACCACTTTTTTGTCCAAATTATTCGCTCTCCTGATATCTCAGATAAACTTGAACTCAATAGTCTTATGTGTGCACATATAGACTCGGGAGAATGGTAGTCCCATATCTATAACTATCTAAAAATTGGAAACTTTCTCGATGATGCAAGTAAGAATAATCATGTCTGGATACGAAATATTTCATCCCGTTATATCATCTTATCTAATGTTCTTTATCACAATTATTACAATGGTACTCTTCTTTGATGTATTACTAAGGTTGAGATACCCCTTGCCCTTCAAGAAGCCCATTCAGGATCTGGTTGTGAACATTTTTCCAAAAGAAAAATTGGGCATGTTGTGAAAAGGCACAACAACTAGAAACCAAATAAAACCAATAAATATTTAGAGTATTTTGGGATAAAAGAGAGTCTAGATAAAAAAATTACAACTCTACATACAAATAAGAATTCCTTAAAGACCAACCTCAAAATGACAACCATTTTTGAAGAACAATATGATTTACCGAAGAAATCCTATGTGGGTGAAATTGATTCATTATTCTCTGATGCAGAGCTAGGAGGATTCAAAACACATCTCACAAAACCTTCAACAATCTTCATTTGACTAAATAAAAGCATCTCTAACTCACCTTTCACTTGTAGGCCTTTTGACACACTTATTCAACTATATTCCCCTCTAAATCACTATTCAACTCAAACATTCAACATAGGAGTTCCAACCTTCAATATAGCTTTCAATACACCTTAGTCAACTTCAACTTGATCAAAACAATCACTTACCAAGTTTTTCCTTTCAATCATACAAACAATCTCTACAAGGGCACAACTGATTTCACATATTACTAGACCAAACACAGTTTCCAAGATAATTTTCTTCACAAGTCCACTTTTTTTTTCCAAACCCCATGACCCATACAAGCCTATTTACCAACTTCAGACTCTTCAATGTTCTGTCTTAGTTAGTATCAAGAAAAATAGTGACTCATTCTGATAACCCTACCTTCAATGTGCAATTATGGAACTCATAAGCCACAAAAATCCAAATATGCTTTCCATGCTATAAATACAAACTTTGGAAATAAAGATACAAGCCACCAATTCTAAACATGAGACTTCTCCATTATGTTTAACTCAACATATTTCAACTCTCTTCAAAACCCCAAGACAAAATTTCCTTAATTAGGTGAACATACCTTCGTTGACTGCTCCCTTCTTGTAGCACTCCTTCCATATACTATCTGAGATATTGTTCCATCCAGTACCTTAGATCCATCAGTAATTAGAATTTGGAGTACCTTTTCCAACGTTTTAAAACATAACTAAAGCCATCAGATGTTACTTTAGAAAGTATTGCTCAAATATGATTGTCTACGCTTCAACAACAGGGCTAATTAGGTCTGCAAACAAGATAGGATTATTCATTATCAAACTTCCAAACATCAAACTACTATGCCAATGCCTCAAACATGTGTAATTTGACTTACATAAGCTTAAAAAAGGTCACTCCCATAAATATTTCCCTAAACCCTAGGCTGTGTTTTCTTCACAACCCTGTTTTGACAGACATATACAGTTTTTATAGTCAAGTATTCAAATTCCCAGCCTTTTAACTTTAAGCCCTTGAACCAAAACCTTGGAAATGTGAAAGTTCATAATTAGGACAACATTCTCACAAAGAATCAGAGAATTTCATCAATAATCAAAAGATAAACATAAATTACTTTACTCACTGTTAACCCTAATGAGGGTTTTAACCAATCTTCACAAAGAACTCAATATCTTGCTCAAATCTTCATAAAATCGAATGAGATAAAAAAAAAATGTAGAAGACTCATAGCTTTAACAATCTAAATGTCTACTCCCTCAATATCAAGCTGTATATGGCTGTACAGGAGCCAAGAACTCTGTTTTACTAGTAAAAACCATAGAAATTTTGAGTTGTATTCATGTTTTTTTTCCTTACAATGCAAAAAATTTTCCTGCCTCGACTTGTGTGAGGCTTATTTATGCCTTAAAGACCAAACTAACTCATAACAACCGACCACAACTGATTCTAACCTACGTCTAATCACTTGATTTGTCAATTACTTAATTTTTTGCTCTTTTGACAATGTTTACAATATGGAGCAACTTTGAACATTATGTGACAAATAACTTAAAATATGATTTCCTAGGACTCCAAATGACCTCATGCACATAAAAAATGGCTCATTAAGCCTTATTACAACATTAAGACATCAAAATGGAACAAATGACTCAATATGGCCTCATGGAGGCATGCGATCAAAGAGGTGTTCCTGCACCATTCTCTTGGAAGAATTTAGGAATAGTAGTTATAATTATATTAAGCTACATATGATGATATAATATTTTAAAATTCCTTGGATATTACTTCATTGCTAGTTAAGCATTGATAGATCGAATGGGGTTACCTGCGTGATTCCCTTAAACATCATGTTATTGCCAACTAGGCATCCTTATCCTAATAAAGATATTTGAATCTCCTAATTTTTGGAGCTAATCCCCCAACCCTGAAACTCCCAAGGATCACTTGCAATAAAACACTTGTCATAGAAAGAGAGAAAAATAAAGCTATGGAGGCCAAGAGCTGATTGCTCTAGAAACATGAATCATCCTTAATGTGCAAACCTCACAACATAATAAAGTGAATGCTACAAACGAGTCCTTATAAAAGGAACAAGGAAAAGGAAAAAAACAAACCTGGAAAAACCCTAGGCGAGGATAAAAAGAGATCATGACATGTGTCCTCATCCTAAGACTTGACACACAAAAAAGTACATGACCTATGTAAGCTTAAGTAATAGAGTGAATAGGGGCCTAAGTAATTAAACAATAGATAAACACCCTTTTAATATAACACCCCCCATAAGTGAAACTTAGAGAGTTGATAAAACCTCTAAATGTAAAATAAAAACAATGCAAAGACTAGTGAGGAACCCATAAAAAAATGTTCAGAAATATCTCTCATAACTAGAGAAAATGAGAAAACCTCATGGGAAAAACTCCTCTCCAAAAGAGAGAAATACAAGATGAAGGACTAAGAAGCCTCCAAACAATGTCCCAAAAAGAATAGGAATATGAATAATACCACTAAAGCATGAAGAAGCTATAGAAAAACATCAAAAGATGAATACTATAGTGTTGTAATTGAAGAAATTCCTCTAAAATCAAGTCAAAGATCAAGATCAAGAAGACAACAATCTATAGGAGTAAACCTACATGGGTAGTGGAGTAGGCTTGGGCTATGGGTTTTCTCCCCATAGGTTCTGGTTTCGACCACAAGGCCCGGGCTTACACGATGCACGTGGTTTGTGGGTGATTGCGTGCATCCCTAGAGGATTAGTCTCACCTCAGCTTGTCCCTCTCGAACCCCAACTTGGCAAAAAAAGTAAGACCAAGGAAAGTTTGATTGGGCCGCTAGGTTGGGTTGTGAGGATACCTCTGGCACAACAAACAAAAAACAATCTATAGGAGTTCCCCCAATGACACTAATCAAGCAAAGATTAGATGGAAAAATAAAAGGAAACAATTGATATATATATATATATATAACACTACTCAACCAATGCAAAGAAGCAAGTAAAAAATACAAGTTCCAATAGTTTGAAGAAATTGATCAACTAAGGACGGAAGGTCACCTCCATAAAACATGAATTTAAGAGTGTCTTTATGGTAAGTGCTCCATCCCACCAAGTACATGGGTAACTAGCCACTACATCTACCTAATACATATGAACAAATATTATATACATAGAACACTCCAAAGAAAAACCAAGGAAACATTAATAGAAATAGTATGAAACCCCCCATAATATTGACAAGGGAGAGGGATGACATGTCCATTGAAAATATGTCATTTTGTAGTGTATGAAGGAGAATAAATAACATTTGAAAGTGCACAAAAAAATACCTAAAAATGAAAAAGGATGTGCAAAGTAAGGTACACACACATTAAGGTAGTCAAGGTTGTGATTATAAACAAGAAGACACACACAAGAAACCCCCCATGGTAATCTATAAGACAATGTGAGTACAAAATAAGTCAAAACATGATGTGTGATATCCGCAAAAAGGATACACAAGAGTGGCACTTTATCTTAGTGAATCTACAAATGAGAAAGTACATTCAAAAGATGCCTATAATTCCCAAAAAGAACCACATGTTGAAAATAAAACTTTGATAGAAGATGAGTGGAAATAGAAGGAACCACTACAAAGAATGTATACAAATATGTAATTTCAAAAACATTCACACAAAAAAGAGTAATTATGTAAAATTTATGGCCCTTTAAAGCTCCAAAAATGAGAACTACCTTGCTAGATCACTAAGAAAACTCATATTATGAAAAAAATCTCAAACTAAAAATTATCTACACTATAGAAAGGAGCATAAAATTCTATCCCATTTTTAAAAAAATCTATGAAAAAGTAGCTCGAATGAGCAAGGACAAGGTCTTTGAAGTTAGAGTCCCAAAACAAAAATTCCATCTATGAAGGGGGTGGAATAATTCCTGTTGGATTCATTGCAAAAATTGGCCAAACTATTTCCAAAATCTAGAGGGCCACTAAAAATAGAGGTAACCAAAGAAAAAAATTCCTCTTACTAAAATTCCTCCAAAAAGGGACTAACACGTTGTAGAATAATTTGTTTAAAAAAATATTATTTACAAAAATTGGGGGGAATCAAAATTCTTGTCACCCCTATAAAGAGGGGTTGAACCCAAGGGATTTCCACTCTATCTATGACCTAGGTTATGAATATCGTAGCGATACCCTTAAGGTACTATGCCCTCTCAAGGAGTGGGACCCAAGGATACTGAACTCCTATGCGATTGGAATCTTTGGTACCCTAAAATGTATTTTTTAAAACCTTTTAATTTTTTTAAAAATATATATTTTTTAAAACAAAAATATTAGATTTAAAAAACATAATCATACTAGGGCATAATGGTGGCTGAAGAGGCACAAAAACCTTTTTTTTGCATTTTTTGAGAGCTATGCATGTAATTCAGAGGTATATTAGTGGAATCCATACCATAATATGGGCATCTGCACCAAGATGGGGCACAAAAAAATGGATAAATGCTTAAAAATGAGCAAAACATGCTCGCATTTTGAAGAAATTCAAATAACACATTCATGTTCTGGCTTGAAAAATCTGAGCCATAACATGAGCACATTATTTAAAAAAAATAATGTGCACATGTTATTATGAAAATAAATGTGTACGTGTTTTCCTCAATAAAGTTATAAAAAGAAAAAGCCTGTCCATTTTGGTCACTCACAACCCATGTTTTCTACAACTTTTTTCTTTCCCTCATCTCTGCATAACACAAACATGTTTTTCCCTTTGTAGTCTTTCTTCACAATGCCATGCCGGAGAAGAGGTAAGTGATATTTTTTTGCATTAGATTTAAATTTTGTTTGTATTAGAAAAAATGGATTGTTTTTGATCAATTTCATATATTTTTTGGATTATATAACATATGTAAACCATGAGCCACAACCAAATTTAAATGATGAATTGCTTGAAGAAAACCCTAAGATGCTTGAACCTCCTCCTACCCTTCCAAAAAACCCTAGACAAATCCAAGATGATTTGTTAGGGCATCTAGAGAAAAACAAAGTTTAAATTCATGAATTATTCAAAATTGAGGGGTTCAATATCAAATGAGCATCACCAATCCCTTACCTCAACATTGGAAGCCATGTTGACGAATTTTGACACAACCACAAATAAAATAAATCGATTTAAAACTTATAGAGATTCATGTCGTCAATATTGTGCAACAAAATTGTCCTATGATGATGTGAAATAGAAAGAAATAAGCAAATAAAACATGTCTTCTTTTTACAGATCCTAGAACCAATGAAACTATTCCTTTGAATTCAAAGAGATTTCCAATACATTGGTGTAATCATGATGAGATAAGATAATTTTTGGGATGGGTGGTGGATGGTCTTTGACCAACCTCCATTTAATAATTATGAGGTACTTCTATATTTTCTAAGAAAACTATAATGTGGGTTTATCCTTCATCAAATTTTCAAATAATTTGATATGAGGGTGTTTCAAGGTAGAGGTGGAGGCTTTGCCCAAAATAGACCAAAAGCTCATCAAGTAGATATTCGTGCATATTACACAAAACCATGTGACTAAAACCATGATATTACAAAACCATGTCCCCATATTTAACATTGGGTACTTTATTTATTTAATTTCCCCAATATTAAATAATTACATTTTAGCGACTTAACTTATGTCCCAATGTTACATGCAACATAAAGTGGCCCCAAGAATAATTACATTAAATACATTATGCAAGGTGTACAACACACCTTTTCCTCACATTCTCCCACTTCTTGTATACATTGCATAAGGGGAACAAGTAACCTCAATACATGAATCAAATGAACAATCCATATAGCCACATATACCATCATGGAATCAAAGTGCTCCATGTGCTCCATCAAGATACCTGCAACAAGAATCAAAGTGACCACCATCCCAAGCATGAATGCTTTCATCCATCATCATGCCAATGCACAAAGATAAGAAGCCATCCAAAGAGAAGCCACATAATTTTTCACAACAAAGCATAAGTCCTGCCTCAACTCATATCCCAAACACATACACTCAGTCCAAAGGTAACAATAAGCAATAGTAGTCATCAAGATACACAAACCCATAGCTGAAATAGCACCCACAAAAAGTGCCAATACATCCAACTATCCATACCTCCAAGGTATACAAAACATAGTAAACTCATGCCATAACAATATACACCCATAAATTGCAATCATAAACTCCATGTGCAAAACTTGTACAAGAATGTCATACACATCCAAGAGCTCCCACTGCATGGGTAATGTAAATTTGAAAAATATCAAGGCATACCATTTCTACCAATAGCATCATATAGAAAGTGTAAACAACATCATGTAGAACCAAGGAATCATCCATAATGATATGCAAACCTGTAAATCAATAACCTGTAAAGAAAACAACTCTCACCACAAGTCTCTGTATCTCTCCCAAGTTATCCACACCCAACAAAGGAACCTCCATGTCATCACCCAAGAACATAAGTGAAAAAACATGACCACAAGCTAGTGATCAGAATAGCTCCAGCCAAACCTCAAACCAATGTAATGTGAAACCAAACATCTAGGAAGATAACCAAGACCAAAGAGGGAAACTCTACACATCATATACCTATAGAAAAATCTCCTACATACACCTCTAAATGCCAACTGTGTCAAGTATGATCTCCTCCACAACACCCCAAAAGAAAATCCATGAAAACGTCCAATCGTTCAATCACCAAGATCAAACATAGCATATGTATCATGTAATCAACATGGATGTAAGCCTCTCATAACCAAAGAATATCAAACTAAATCCATTCCCAATGAAGAAAATAAGCCCAATACATCTCCTAAAATCAACATTAATGAATGTAATCACAGTGGATAAGGAGATAAACATGCCAAAAATCCTCAAATAAATCCTCCAAAACCATATATCCATAGCTCAAGATCCAAATGCATGAGAAGATAAATCATAAAAATAAAGCACCTGCAAGTAACAATGAACAATACCTCTCAAGTGAAATCGCCGAGTATACCAAGAGTGGGGAATAAGAATGCTCCTCCAAGACATCCAAGTCATCATGAATCATCCAAGAACACTCTCCTCATAGGCCCATGTTGAACTCATGTCCAACCAAGGTGTAGGCTCCTCAGACTTCCCGTTGAAATCTCCTCAAGATTAACTATCTCAACACATGTCTCTAATCACAAGAGAACTCAATTCTCACCTATGTATCCAAGTATCCATGAGTACCTGTAACCAACCAATCCATGTTAAACTCCAAATGCAACAAAGCACCATCATGAAGTAATCAAGCAAATGATAGATGTACCCAATACCAAGAGAATCACACAAGATCAATATCAAAACTCTAATCATGAATCAGGAACATAAACATGACAACATGATCTAACCATCTCCTACTAGGAGATATCATACAACAATGCATACATCCTGGTCTCAAGAGAACAAGTACCATGCCAAAAATCTAACACACACAATCAAGAGTAAACCATGACATAATACCATAACACCCTAAACCAAGAATCAACATATGTAATCAATATGAATAAAACCATCCTCTGACAATAAAACCAAAGATGCCAATGAACCCTCACTGCATAAAATTAGAATCCAAAAGTCCATCCATGACACCAACAAACATTATAGAAGAACATCCACCATCAAATGGTGAATCCACATCACTGCCAACAACTCCCACTAAACTATGATACCGAGTCACACATGGCATCGTGACAACCATCCTCTCCATGAAGATCATATAGGTCTAAACACACAATTGAATTGTTACTAACATAACAAGTAGAACCAAAATATCCAAGCAAGAAGATACCTACAATTGCCAAACCATCATAAACATATCCAATCACCGCCAATCTATCACTGTAAAAAATCTCCCACTGAAAAGTGTAACCAAGCTATCCATGACATCATGATAAACCACATACTACAAGTCCCCAAAAAAAATGTCCAGGTACTATAAGAGACATCCATCCTCTCATCTCTAAGCACACATACCAATGTGAAAATGACCAAGAACAAGGCCAACTGTCAAAGTATACAACAAGGAATCAAACCTGGTGAATAAAGATAATTTACAACCAAGTCATCCCACTGCAAGTAAATGGGTAGCTAATCCACAATCTACATGACTTGTAGATCTAATCACTAAAACATGCAAACTCATCATCACATCAGTGAACTGCAAATTGAGATATCTAAGAGAATAACCATATAGACCAAATGGCTCAAACACCAAATCAACCTCTAATCTGATTTGCCAAACATGTCCATATTCAAGTACCATATTTAAGGAACCAAACACACCACCAAATATATCAACAACTCAACCCAATCGTGTCCCACATATCTGCATAACATAGTCAACTACATAGGTCTCACATCATGACTGTACTTGGTAATACCATCTCACCTCCTCGACATGAAAAAAAACCAACAAACGAAGTGACTAAACCAAGCCAACAAAACTAAACATGCATCAACACTGAAATATCAATGGGAAAAGACAACCCATGTCCAAGTCATAAATGCAACATGTAAGTATAGACTGCCTACAACATTGCACAACTTGTAGATACAATAATGCAAAACATACAAATCCAAACATATACTGATAACCTTGTCAAATGAGAGAATAATCTGAGATGTACAACTGAACATACAATGAATCCAACATCAAATCTCCAAGATCTGATCATCCATAAACTCAAAGTATCACCATAGTCAAAGTAACCCATAAACAACTCAGATAAGTAAAACAACAAATAAACCATGCCAAAACAATTCCAAACATGATCCACTATGTAGTTCTCTAAACAAGCTTTTCATCGACTATTCGAAGTCCAAAATATGACTTCGTATGCGCCCGATATCACCTCTCGAAGCTCAAAAAAAACACTTGACTTCCAGCTAGCAAAACACTATAAAAAATGTAAAATATCAGAAAATCACTATCACCACAGTGTAGAGTACTGAGTCAACTTTCCAATGAGTCCAAGAAGAGAAAAAATGGACAATCAGGGCAAAATTTATGCCCCTCTGAAGTAAAACAACAGTTTGCATGTGAGGCAAAAAAACTTTAGCCACCACTGGTGGCTCGACAGTGGCCCTACCCGGGTGGCACCGCTCCCCTAGTGGCGGACCCAAAGCAACATTTAAATTTTTGAATACAAAAATTTTATTGGGCCCTTTTCAAAAAATCATGGCAGATTTTAAATATTAATGGGTGATTTAAAAAAAAAGGATATTAATTTTTTTAAAGGTTTTTATAAACCCCTAAAGGAGGTGATGGAGGTTGTACCGAGCCCCGCTAGGGGTACCCTACCTGCAACATTGTTAGTGCAAGCGGCTGTTGAAAGGGGTATGGGTGGGGTCTGATACCACTTGTTGGAAACTTGCAGCCATTGAAAGACAATTTCCACATAACCCAAAAGAGAAATCTATTCAACTAAGTATTCAAAATCCACATGCAAGAGAATAGACAACATACCCATGAAAATATGACACAAGATATACCCTGGGAAAACCCCAACCTCCAAAAGCATCCATCTTTCATGTATTATTCAACAATAAATATTACAATACATCTTTAGAGTCTCCATGAACACCGTTGAAGCAACAAGCCCTCTCCAAGCAATCCATGTGAACAAGCATGCAACCACACATCCTGTGTCATGCTTCAAACCCTCACAAATGCTAACCAGAGCTAACATGCAAACTTGCCATGCTAAATAACTACCCTTGTGGTTGCTTTTATAGAAACAAGCTCCCGCAAAACCACCAAGTGGTATTACACAAAACCATGTGACTAAAACCATGAGATTACAAAACCATGTCCCCATATTTAATATTGGGTACTTTATTTATTTAATTTCCCCAATATTAAATAATTACATTTTAGCAACTTAACTTATGTCTCAATGTTACATGCAACATAAAGTGGCCCCAAGAATAATTACATTAAATAAATTATTCAAGGTGTACAACACACCTTTTCCTAACACTTTATTCAAATAAGAAGCTTTGTTTGATCCCATAAAAAATGGGATGCCTAGATACAAGCACGACAGAGATGCTTGTTGAAACCCCAACGACTTAACAATCTTCTTCTTTATGATTTCCTTAGTGTTGAAGACATAAATTTTGGACTTGGAAACATTGATTTTCTGACCTGATTCCGAACAATATTTATCTAAAACCAACTTGAATTGTGTAACTTCTTCTATGCTTGACTTTCCAAACAAGAGGGTTTCATCTACAAAAAGAGAGTGGGTTACTGAAATGCTTGTGTTCGGAATATTGATGCCTTGCCAAAGTCCCTGACTATGTTTGTACTGGATTAACTTGCTCAAGGTTTCTGCCATAATAATAAAAAGAAAAGGAGACAAAGGGTCCCCTTGAAACACTCCTTGTGTTGCTCCAAAAATTCCTATTGGAGAACCATTCAAAATGACTGAAAGTTTTCTTCTGACAAACATGAGAGAATCCATCTATGCCACTTCCCTCTGAATCCAAATTTAGCAAGAACTTTATTCAAAAAACCCCAATCAGAATGATCATAAGCCTTCATCATATCCAATTTTACAATAAAAGAGGGAAAATGAGCCGTTGAAATGGAGTGGAGCATCTCATGTGTGATTAGTTCCCCTTCAAAGGTTTCACACCCTGGCACAAAACCTCCCTGTTCCTGAGATATGATTTTTGGAATCAACAACTGTAGCCTAAGATATATTGCTTTGGTGAATATCTTGTAAATGGTGTTACATAACGATATAGGCATGAACTTTGCAAATGTTTTTAGATTGTTTAATTTCGGTAGAATTGCAATATTTGTTAGATTAAATTGATTGAGCATTGAACTTGTTTGCCTTGACTCTTCCAGCACCCACAACAAATCATAACATAAGAAATCCCAACATTTTTGAAAGAACATTGTTGTGTAACCATCTAGCCTAGGTGCTTTATTAGGGGGTATTGAGAACACCACATTCTTCAATTCATTTAAAGTAAATGGTTTTAATAGATCACCATTATCTTCATCCTGGATAATTTTGGGAATGACATGTAGGAGTTCCTTTTCATCCTCCCCATTTTGCACACTTTTATTGTGAGGTGCAGATAATAAATCGACAAAAATTTTTACCCCTTCACACTTAATGTCCTCTTCATTAGTTAGCCAATTCCCAGTTGATATCTCTTGAATTGAAAAGATTGTTGTTGTAACTCTTTTTATTTGTGCAAAAGCATGGTAATATTTTATATTCCGATCACCCTCTTTGAGTCGTAATTCCCGCAAATTTTTCCTCCAATATGTTTTCTCACGAGCATATAGGTCTTCCCATTCCCCTTGCAATTTTTTTTATTTCTCATACAAATTACCATCTAAACCATTTTCAATAATTTGATCATGGATTGTTGTTAGCTCATTGAAAACCAGTTCTTTTTGTTGGAAGATGTTCTTGAAGACCTACACATTCCACAATTTGATTTGTTGCTTGACATACATTAATTTTCTTACATAACTGAAACATCTTTGTACAATTTGTTTTGCTGCTCGACATACATTAATTTCTTACATACATTAATTTCTTACATAACTGAAACATCTTTGTACCTTGTTCAAACAGGGCATTTATCCACCATTGGCGAAGAAGAGACATGAACTGTGGGTCCTGAACCACATACTTTCAAATTTGAAAGATAATTTTCCTTTACAAAGGGAGGTATTCGATTCAAAGCAATGCCATAATGGTCATATCCAAGAAAAGGTAAAACCTCTAACTCCAACCTGTTCCGCCCCAAGAACTAGTTTGATGAAGCTAGAAACCTATCCAACCTTTATGTGATTTGCAGAAAGCCTTTCTATCGGTTTGTCCAAGTAAATTTTCCTTTGACTGGAATAATATATTTCAAGGCATTGGTAGTTATGAATGAATTGAAGTCTTCCATGACTTTTAAAGGTGAACTAATACCCCCATCTTTCTCTTGTGATGAAATAATTGCATTAAAATACCCTCCCAATAAAACATTTTCATCACCCAGACCATTCAAAACCCATGACAACTCATCCCATAAAATTTTCTTATCAATGATTGAGGATGGCCCATAGACATTGGATAACCCAAACTTGAGATCAAACTTTGTAACTTCTAGTAATTTCCAATTGTTCACCTGCTTGATTGATACTACACTCACTACCATAGGGTTCCACAAGACAACTAAACCTCTAGAAGCTCCTTGGGTTGGAGAGTGTGCTGATTTCCATCTTTGCCACTTTTGTACAAATGCTTCATAAGTTGCCTCTAATATTTTCGTTTCTTGCAACATGACAATATCAGCTCCACAAGCATCCATTTGTTGCTTGATGCAAGCACGTTTGTCATGGGTGCCATTTATACCCCCGACATTCCAAGATATGATCTTCATTGCACACGAGGAGAGCAACATGCCCTCCTCGGGTGCTTACTTGGTTTGAGATGGAATCATAAATGGTCTTTTGTACACCTGCTTCTATCTCCTCCTTGAGCTTAGTCAAATTTGACTTCCTTCCCCTTTTTCCTAACAATTTTTTCAGCATTGTTTGCATAAGAGACAAAGACAAAGACAATTTCTTAGAGTAATCAAACTCCTCTTCTTCATGAATCTCCCTTGTTTCCTCATTTTGCTACAAAACTACAAGCTAATAACTTTCTCCCCCTCATTTTCCTTATTTGATTCTTCAACCACCCAAACATCTTCTAGTGCTATTTCCTTTACAATTTGGTCAAACATTTCTGATCCCACAAATACAAGGATTTCCTCTGCTAAAACCTCAAGCTCATTTGAATTACCCTAATATGCACTAGTTGAATCTTGCAACAGAGGCCTCTAATGGTTTATATCCTCTTTGCTAGTGCTTGCTAATTCAGATTGAGATGAAAAATGTATCGAGAAACCTTCAAACATCAATCTTCTAAGGCATCGAGGTGTTGCTCAAATACTTGTGGTCATGTTGGCGTCTATAGATTAAGACCATGAATCATAAAATTATGCATCAATAGTGCTATATCCTTAGATCAAGGATACATATAATGCCTGGTTTTTATTAGGATGCAAAATTGGTAAATGGGTATTATGTACTTTCCCCATTTCTCTATACTCCTTGCAACTTTGATGCACAATATATGAAGACTCATGAATAAAGGATGAATTGATTAGATCATTGGCTTTACCCCTTTCCTGATGGAGGTAGACATTGTCTTATTGAATTTCAATGATATCCCCTTTAGATAATTTACATCGGTGTGCCCTAAAACATGAAATTTTTCACAAGTTGTATCTGGTGTTCAACTATTAAATTCTGAGTCCAATTTCCATACCTAGATGTGTTAGAAAAACAAGAATAGACAACTGAGATGGGGAGGGTGAATCAATTGTCCCAAAACTTCAATTTTTTTGACTTATCAACTTTATTCTTAGATCTGATTATTAAGCATGAAAAAAGAGATCATTAACACATTATAAACACACATAACACCAAGAATTTCTTACGTGGAAAACCTATTAGGGGAAAAACCATGGTGGAGGTTAGTCCACAAAATTATACCCTGTTCAAAGTATAATGAAAATGAAATATGGGGAATGCAGTTGCATTCAGGTGCACTGCCTAGAGCTCACTGCTCAATTACAAAGGAAGACACACTATCTTACAAAAAGATTTAGATTAAAGCCATCTGTAGGGATTTGAACTGATAAAATAGCATCTGCTAATGCCTGATCACAGTTTCAGTTAAGCACATGAAAAACTCTTCACTCTTCTTCACTCTTCTTCACTCTTCTTCACTCTTCTTCACTTTTCTCCACACTATGCTCTGCCTTCAAATGATTAGGACAATATTTGCACATACACACACACTCACACACTTCAATTCGAACAAACAACCACTCTTATATATCCGCAACAAGAGATTTCACCACTACAAGTTGGCCATAAAGAAATAATAAAATGAATATAACTGTCAGCCCAAATCATGCATAATAATCAATGCATATCAACCAAAGTCAGCCATAACTTAGTGAGGACCTAAATCAACATTTTCAACATGAAAACACTTCAATTAAATTCTCCTCGAAGATCCACAATGCACTTCAACACCATGTCGGCCAGGAACATGAAAAATATGAACATCCAAGAGAGAATCTCCAACCACGATCACAATGATCAATGTGGACGTGCAATAAAGATAGAGCATGATATAGAAGAATCCAAAAACATTAAGAACCAATAGAGAAGCATCCAAAACAACTGAAATAACAAAAATAGCCTGATCTTCAATCAAGAACACTAACTGAAGAAACAAAAAAACTATCTAAATAAAAATCTTCATAACTCGATCAACTCTTCATGCGGATCTCTAAAACTCAACGTGGATAAACTAGATACACTTAGCAAGAAACCATTTAGTCCACAACCTCTGATCTTCAACATACAAAACATACCACCATATTGAACTTCACTCAACCACTAACAACCTGCAACTCATTTCTTTACAATTTTCTCAATATCCTCGACATATACAACTTCAAATACATTTATGCTAATAGTGTTTGACATCAATGAAAACCACATATTAACAACACAACCACAACATCCAACAATCTCCCCCTTTGGCATTGATGGCAACACATGATGTGAAAAACACCATCAACCCAACTAAATCTTGACACTTACTCCCCCTTAGGATTTGACTCATTTTCTCCTCAATTCTTCCTCATGACTTCTTCTCCCACATAACTCTTCTCCCTAGATAATCACCAATTTTTCACATGAATCTTCTCCCCCTTTGACATCAATGACAAAGAATCTCTAAGCTCTAAACCACATATATGAATTTTTAAACATCTGACTACTCCGCCTGAGTAGTAGCTATCACAACATCAATCTGAAACAAAATATGTCTATGAAATGCATAGACTGATGCAGATCAATGCATCCTTAGTTCTGATTAGGAGGGGTAATCACCCCTAACTTCCCTCTGAGATAATCAAAAGTATCGTTAGGAAATTGCTTTGTAAAGATGTCCGTAATTTTCTCCTTAGTAGGCACATATTCCAATCTTACTTCTGTTTCACTTACCTTCTCCCTCAAAAAGTGAAACTTGATAGATATATGCTTTATCTTTGAATGCAACACCAGATTCTTGGAAATGTTAATAAAACTTGAATTATCACAATATATAGCAATAAGCTTATCATATACAACTCTAATATCCTTCAACATCTACTTCATCCATAGGACTTGAGTACAATAGTTAGCAACATAAATGTATTCGACCTTAGCAGTGGACAAAGAAATGGCATTCTGCGTCTTGCTTAACCATGAAATTAGCTTTTTACCCAAGAAAAATGCTCCACCACTAGTACTTTTCCTGTCATTTACATCTCCGGCCCAATCAACTTCAGTAAAGGAACTTAAAGTAAGATCATCATCTTTAAGATACCATAGGCCAAGATCAACAGTTCCCTTCAAGTATCTAAAAATTCTCTTCACAACAGTCATATGAGATTCCTTTGGATCAGCTTGAAATCTTGCAACAATACATACAACATTCATAATATCAGGCCTAGTTTAAGTTAAGTACACTAGTCCACCAATCATTGATCTATATCTTGTCTGATTTGATTTCAGAGAATCATATTTTGTTGTCAACTTGCATCTGGTCACCATGGGTGTACCAACTGGCTTTGAATCTTCCATTCCAAACTTCTTCAATAATTCCTTCACATACTTGGACTGAGATATGAATATCCCTTTGTCTAACTGAGTAATTTGCAATCCCAAAAGAATTTCATCTCACTAATCATAGACATCTCAAATTCATTCTATATTTCACTAGCAAACTTCATGCACAAAGCATCATCTCCTCCAAAAATGATTTCATCAACAAAGATTTCAACAATCAGATTTTTATCATCATTCTTGAAATATAGATTACTATCAGCAGTACCTTTGTTAAATCCAAGCTTCATCAAATACTTGTCCAATCTAGCCTACCATGCTCTAGGGGCTTGCTTAAGTCCATACAATGCTTTCTTCAACTGACACACCATATCTTCCTTATCATTCAACTGGAATCCATCAAGTTGCTCAACATACACTTCTTCTTCCAATTCACCATTTAGAAAAGTTGATTTGACATCCATTTGATAAACTTTGTAATCCTTTTGAGCAACATAGGAAAGAAATAATCTTACAACTTCAATTCTAGCAACAGGGGTGAAGGTCTCATCAAAATTAATTCCTTCCATTTGTGAATATCCTTTACATACCAGTCTTGCTTTGTTTCTAATCACTTCACCTTTCTCATCCAGTTTGTTTCTAAAAACCCATTTAGTTCCAATAACATTCTTATCCTTAGGTCGGGAAACAAGAATCCATGTATCATTCTTTTCAATCTGTTTCAACTCTTATTTCATTGCTTCAACCCAATGCTCATCTTTACATGCTCCATTCACACTAGTAGGCTCAGTTTTAGAAATCAAGCAATATTCTTCTGCAATCTTTCTCCTAGTTTGGACACCTTTGTTCTTATCACCTATAATCTAATCTTTTGAATGATTCAATCTTACATACCTCAGAGTCTTCTTAGGTTGTTCTTCAACTTCAATTTCTTCTGTGTTTCCACCAATTTCTCCTTCTTCTTCATTCTCCTAATTTTTTAGATTGATTTGCACTTGATTTGTAGTCTGATCTTGCTTTCCTTTGATTTGTACTGTCATTCTAATCATCATATTCATATCCACAAGTTCTGTATGGTGTACCAAAGTCTTCATCAACCTTAACATTTACACTTTCAACCATTTTATTCAATATTTTATTGTAACACCGATAGGCCTTACTCTTAGTAGAATAACCTAGAAAGATACCTTCATCACTCATAACATCAAACTTTCCTATGTCTTAATCTCTCTTAATGTAACATCCGCTTCCAAATATCTTGAAGTATTTAACAGTAGGCTTTTGAGTAGTCCATAGCTCAAAAGGGGTCTTACCAGTATCACCTTTGATTTGTACCCGATTGAGTATGTACACAGTAGTACTCACAAATTCTCTACATTAGATATGAGGGATGTTTCCTTCCGACATCATTGTTCTAGCAACATCTTCAACTGTGCTATTCTTTCTTTCCACAACTCCATTTTGTTGAGGGGTCCCTGGTGCAGATAATTGTCTTCTTAATCCATGTTCTTCACAAAAAGAATTAAGTTCACTGGAAGTGAATTCACCACCTCTATCTGATCTCAGACACTTAATCTTCAAACCTTTCTCTATCTCAATAATAGCTTTAAGGATCTTGAAATTTTCCAGTGCTTCAAATTTCTCTCTTAAGAAAGTAACCCATACCATTCTAGAATAAGCATCAATGAGTAGCATGAAATACTTGTAACCTTATATACTTTTGACCTTAGAGGGACCACACAAATCAGTATGCAAAAGCTCTAACAATTCATTTGAACAATGATTTTTACTCCGAAATGAAATTATGGTTTGCTTTCCCAATTGACATTCCTTGCATATTGCATTAGTAGGTTTCACCAACCTAGGTAGATCTCTCACAAACTATGTAGAATTTATCTTGAAAATATTATCAAAGTTAACATGACACAATCTCCTATTCCATAACCAACTTTCATCAATTTGAGCAATCAAACAAATTTTACTAGAAACATTCAAGTGAAAGATACTACCTTTTGTTTTTGTACTTGATGCAATTACATTTTTGGAACTCAATATTCTACACTTTCCATCATTGAATTGAAGATTATATCCCTTATCAACCATTTGACCAACACTCAAAAGATTATGCTTCAAGCCTTCCACATACAAAACATCATCAGTACTATGCTTACCATTAAGAGAAATGCATCCTCTTCCATAGATCACACCAACTCTATTATCACCAAATCTTACAACACCACCATCATATTTTTCAAAGCTCACAAACTTACTTTTGTCTCCTATCATATGATGTGAACATCCATTATCAATTACCCATTCATCTTTCTCTTCAACTCGAGCAACTAGGGCTTTCTCCACATTTGTACAACTAGCAGATTCAGTAGATACATGACTATTTTCTCTGATAGTAATAAATACCCACTCATCATCATCTCTATCAAATTATTTATCTGTTACACCATCAACAACATAGTAACATTTCTTCTGAAATCTAGGCTTGTTATATCTTGGTTTAGCAACTCTTTCTGAACATCTTGATGCAAAATGACCTATCTTATTGCAAGAAAAACATTTAAGAGGCAACTTTCCTTTATACTTACCTTTTCCTCTTGGTACCTTTTTGAAAATAAGTGCTTCTAGCTCTTCCATCTCTTTTTCTTCTTCTTCAATCTGTCTAATTTCATCTTCATACTTGAATACATGTCTTTCTAGATGAACTCTCACTTGGTTCATATCTCTATCTATCTCTTCCAAAAGTAGTAGCCTTGAATGAAAATTCAACTTTAGGAAGGGAATCACCAAATTTTCTCAACTCAAAAGCAGTCAACTTACCAACCAATGTATCTCTAGTTATGTTTGTTATAGTTCAGAGCTCTTCAATAGCACTAGCCTTGACTTTGTAGGAATCAGGCAATGATCTAAGCACTTTAGCAACAATCTCAGATTCTTCTATCTTTCCACCAACACATCTAATGCCACACAAGTTCATTCACTCTTTGCATAAAAGTATTAATATTCTCATCATCACCCATTCTCGACCTTTCATATTTCCCTTTCAAGCTCTACAACTTAGCAATCTTCACATTATCATCACCTTCATACAAGGTTTCCAAATTTTTCCAGATCTCATAAGCAGTCTTCAGAATCATAACATTTGCCATCTCTAAACTAGTCAAAGCACTCAACAAAGCTTCCTTAGCTTAGATATTATAGTCAACATCTCTGATCTCAGCAGAAGTAGTAGGACCATTATGTGGAATAATATACATATTACTTGTAATGCTCTAGTAGGGTTCACCAATGCATTTCAAATGACACTCCACTCGAATCTTCCACAAAGAGTAATTTGTTCCATCAAATCTTAGACTATCCTTGTAACTTTCCATCCCGAATCACCTTAAGTTGTTAAACTTCTTCCAAGGAACTTAGCTCTAATACCAATTGTTGGCAAAAAAAGAGCAGACAACTGAGAAGGGGGGTGAATTAGTTGTCCCAAAACTTCAATTTTTTTTTGACTTATCAACTTTATTCTTAGATTTGATTATTAAGCATGAAAAAATAGATCATTAAGACATCATAAACACACATAACACCAAGATTTTTTACGTGGAAACCATATTAGGGGAAAAACCATGGTGGAGGTTAGTCCACAAAATTATACCTTGTTAAAAGTATAATGAAAATGAAATATGGGGAATGCACTTGCACTCAGGTGCACTTCCTAGAGCTCACTACTCAATTACAAAGTAAGACACACTGTCTTACAAAAAGATTCAAATTAAAGCCATCCACAAGGATTTGAACTGATAAAATAGCATCTGCTAATGCCTGATCACAATTCTGGTTAAGCACATGAAGAACTCTTCAATCTTCTTCACTTTTCTTCACACTCTGCTTTGCCTTTGAATGATTAGGACATTATTCACACATACACACACACACACTTCAACTTGAAAAAACAACCACTCTTATATATCCACAATAAGAAATTTAACCGCTACAAGTCAGCCATAAAGAAATAATAAAATGAATAAACTGTTAACCCAAATCATTCATAATAATCAATGTGTATCAACCAAAGTCGGCCATAACTTAGTGAGGACCTAAATCAACATTTTCAACATGAAAACACTTCAATTAAATTCTCCTCGAAGATCCACAACACGCTTCAACACCATGTCGGCCAGGAACATGAAAAATATGAACACGCAAGAGAAAATCGCCAACCATGATCTCAATGCAGACATGCAACAAAGATAGAGCACGATCTAGAAGCATCCAAAAACATTAAGAACCAATAGAGAATCATCCACAACAAATGAACTAACAGAAATAGCCTCATCTTCAATCAGGAACACTAACTGAAGAAACATAAAAATTGTCTGAATGAAAATCTTCATAACTCGATCAACTCTACATGCGGATCTTTGAAACTTGACGTGGATAAACTAGATACACTCAACAAGAAACCCTTTAGTCCACAACCTCTGATCTTCAACGTACATAACATATCATCATACTGAACTTCACTTAACCACCGACAACTTGCAACTCATTACTTTACAATTTTCTCAATATCCTCGACATATACAACTTCAAATACATTTATGCTAATAGTGTTTGACATCAACGACAACCACATATCAGAAACACAACCACAACATCCAACAAGATGTTATCTTAATTTGGCTTGGAAAATTTTTGGACGTATCCATTAGCACACATACCCTAATAGGCTTTGATAGGTTTTGGACATATCCATTAGCACACATACCCTAAACTTTTGGACGCATCCATTGGAAATTGTTTGGACATATCCATTAGCACACATACCCTAATAGGCTTTGATGGGATTTTAAAAAAAGAATGATCATGCTTAAGAAATATACCTATATGGTTAGCCATGGATTCTATCAAGTTTATCTCCCTGTACTCTAGCGGTAATGGATGCATTTCACTACTGAATTTGACTCCATTTTCTGACAAATGTTTGTCAATCTTGCGACAAAAATTTGTCAAAAAATTGACGAACTAATGAAATAATTTTTGTCGCCAATTTTTCATTGAAATTCAGATGAAGAATTAAATGTTGAAATAACGGCCCAGATTCGTCGATCATCGACATCATAAAATGGCTCTACTGTTCATCAAAATATTGACAACAACTTCGTGTATCCACCAACGAATTATAACTAAAACACAATTGCAATTCCTTTTCCAAAGCGTTGAAACAACACCATAAGTTCGTCGCCATTTTGATGAAATGGGAAAGTAGTTACGATGAAGCTTTCATCGCAGCTATAGCAACTTCGTCGGACCTTTTCGGTGATTTGTTGGTTTCCTTCGTCGAAATTGCGACGAAATAATGCAAATTTTTTTTTAAAAATATTCGTTGAAATGTAGCATTGCAGAGACTCTTGGCAATGACCATCGAAGCCAACCCATCAGTGTGAGATCAATCATCGACATAGGATAGAAAACTCACTCCGATAGTCCATGTCTTGCCGATGACTTCTGTTGGCAAGACATATCCAATATCACACCGATCTGACCTCTATAGGAGTTTTAAATAGACCTACACCATGTGATCACGGAGACTCTTGGTGATGACCACCGAAGCCAACCCATCGGTGAGAGATCAATTATTGACACATGATAGAAAACTCACTCCAAAAGTCCATGTCTTGCTGATGACTTCTGTCAGCAAGACATATCCAATGTCACACCGATCTGACCTCTGTAGGAGTTTTAAGTAGACCTACACCATGTCATCACAGAGACTCTTGGCGATGGCCACTGAAGCCAACCCATCAGTGAGAGATCAATGAACGACACAGGATAAAAAACTCACTTCGATAGTCCATGTCTTGTCGATGATTTATGTCGGCAAGACAAATCCAATGTCACACTGATCTGACCTCTTCATGAGTTTTAAATATACCTACACCATGTCATTGCAGAGACTCTTGGCGATGACCACCAAAGCCAACCCATCAGTGAGAGATCAATCATCAACACATGATAGAAAACTCACTCCGATAGTCCATGCCTTTTCGATGACTTCCGTCGGCAAGATAGATCCAATGTCACACCGATCTGACCTCTACAGGAGTTTTAAATAGACCTACACCATGTCATCGTGGAGACTTTTGGTGATGACCACCGAAGCCAACCCATCGGTGAGAGATAAATCATTAGCACATGATAGAAAACTCACTTCGATAGTCCATGTCTTGCCGATGACTTTTGTCGACAAGACAAATCTAATGTCACACCGATTTGACCTCTTCAAGAGTTTTAAATAGACCAACACCATGTCATCACAGAGACTCTTGGAGATGGCCACCATAGCCAACCCATCGGTGAGAGATCAATCATCGACACAAGATAGAAAAATCACTTCGATAGTCCATGTCTTTCTAATGACTTCCGTCGGTGAGACATATCCAATGTCACACCAATCTTACCTCATCAGGAGTTTGAACACTGCTGGTTATCAACAAGACATTCTAAGGGTCTCACCAATTAAACAAGTGTCTAAGAGCAAGTAAACAAATGGAACCTATTAATTTTCTTATTTTGGGGTTCTTTAAATCATAGAATAGATACCATCTTCTTGTGTAATGTACTTATATTCATATTTGAATTTGAGACCAATTGTCATTGCACATTCCATTTTACTTGCATAGAGTATTCTATAAGCAATATATTGATAATGCCAAATGATTTATGGTGTTGTACAACTCTACCTATCATCACAGTTCTGTTGTTCCCCCCTAGAGAATCCTACAAAGACAAGTTTACAATACCAAGTCAAATAATATGAAAAAGACTTACTTTCATACAAATTAAATGATTATTCTCACAATGGAAATTGTCTAATCACAACAATAATTCCATGAAAGGTTATCCATGCTTCATAAGAGATGACTGATCATACATACAGATTGCAAGATGCATAGAAAAAGCATTACACTTGAGAACAACCAAGGGCTAACAAGGGAAGGAGTTAAGAAATGTCTAGATTGAAGATAAAATGTGTAGGGGAAATGTTGAGCAGTTTCAAGAGAATAGAGCTTGTAGAACATATTATTGACCTAATCAAGCTCTTGAACAACTTAAATAGAATTAAAATACTAACACATACATGAGACATGTAATGAACTTCCAATATCTACTATCTTTTTCATTAATGGAGAGGTAGGTAAAGGAGAAATAATTATAATTGTAACGCTATTCATAGTCCAGTAAATTATGTTCGTAATTTGTGTTCAATGGACCTCAGTTTTATCATTATACTTCCCATATAATACCATATTTTAATCCAGGTTTCAACTATCTTAGATCTAAAGAAGCACCTTCAATTAACCATTTAAAGTACTATAAAATAAGGTAAGACTTTTACTTGAGAAAGAGTGGGTACACTTGTAGGATTAAAGTTTTCACAATCATCAGGATTTATTGGCACACAAACACAACCTGAAACATATGAAGTAATGGATGACTACAAGTTAGTGAAATGGTCCTTAATATGTGACTGGTTTGCAAATTGTTTGGTAGAAAATAAGGTTACAAACAAATCTACATAAAAAATTATGAGGAAAAACTATTGTAATCATCAAAATAGATGAAAAGTGCAAAGGAAAGAGTCGAGCTACATCTCTAGAGCCTAAAAAAAACACATGCAAGAAACATAAAAAAAAGAAGAACAAACCCATTTTTGGATGAATACAAAATGGTGCCTTCAGCAAGTGATTCATATGCTTTCACACCTGACAGGACATTAAGAAGATTTTAATCTTCCTCTATGAAATTAACTACTTACAGAGAAAACCCATAAACCAATATTATATACCTCCATGTCTAGCTGAGGGTAGGTATAAGAGAAAACAATTTCCTCAATGCAATTCCAAAAAATATCAATGTGTGTGTAGGTTTGTATTAGTCAAAATATCATTTCACTGCTTAAGGAAAAATACCAAAGTGATGTTTTAAATTTCAATCTTCACATAGGCTCCCTTATTGCTACACATGCATATACAAGCATTATTCGAGATCTAAACTATTAAAATATTAAGGATTTAATTAGCTATAAGATGGAAAGTTGTTTTTTAGACATAATCCATCATCTTTTACATATCTTTATTCATTCCTAGAGCTTCAGATAAATATGTGTAAATGAGACAGAAATGTGAATCTTTTATGAAAAAGAAAATTCTTAAAAGGAGGGGGGAGAGAGCAAAGGGTAGGGGACAAGAGAATACTTGAATGTATAGAAAAGTATAACATTTTGATCATTATAACAATGAAACGAATCTTAAGTTTGAAGCATTAATATCATTTAGAACATTTATGATCAAGAATGAATGTAAGTAGAGAAATTTTTGCATACTTGCAGATGGTACAAAATTTCATGGTTAAGTGGAAGCCTCCCATCGACAAAAAGATCCAAATATCCGTATATCTATCTCAATCGAGCCTCTAAACCCTTCAGAGCTGTCAAATTTTCCACTAACCTGTTATGCACAAAAGTCAAATTTTAGAGTTATGTCACCACTAAAAATAGAAGAAATGGAGCTTTGAAACCAAATCCACACACAACAAAATGTGGTATTCATACAAAGCCATACAAACAAACTAAACTCAGAACATTGGAATGTAAACAACTTCAAATTATGATGCAGAGCATGGATTCAAGGTATAAAGAATCATTTTTCTACACCATAGTGAAAAGTTAGCACTTTCTTTCATCTTTGCATATTAGTTTGATGCTTCAAATGATGCATTTATTATATTGAAAAGTGCATTACCTTATTGAGATTTTCTTTGTTTTGAGAATAGTTTAATATTCTCTACTTAATAGGGCCACCCACGTGACAGTGGAAGCTCATTTGGCCCCTCCCCCCCCTTCACATCACTCTCAATTCCCCATACCTGATCATATAACATTAATCATTCATTCATCCATTAATAACATATAACATTCATTCATTAACATATAACATTCATTCTTTCAGTTTTTACATATTATCAAAAATATGGTTGTCATGATATGATTACAATCACTTTTTTTTTTGTTTCTTTTTTAAAGCTAAAAAAATCTGAAGTGGAGTATCGTTTTCTAATTCATTTGTCCCCCCTTTAGTTGTTCTTCCCTCTACTCATGATCTTAATGTATGCCTAGTCATGTGCTCACGACGTGGACGCCGCTGCAAGGGGGGTCTACTGCAATAACAAAGAAATGTTAAATTGATATGTTTTATTATTATTATTGTTACACATATTTCATTAATTAAAAGAACATTAGAGTGGTTCTCTTTACCTGATGGGTCCACATCATATTCCTAAACTTCTCTTATAAACTCATGCTCAACATGTTGAACACCCTCTAAATCTTGATCTGCAGTTGAAACACGAAAGGTTACATTAATTAATACACCAATTGAAATTAAATATGATTAAAAGAACATTAGAGTGGTCCTCTTTACCTGATGGGGCCACATCATGTTCCTGATCTTCTCTAGCCTGATCATGTTCAACACGTTGATCACGCTCTACATGCTCTAAAGTTGAAACACGAAAGGTTACATTAATTAATACACCAATTGCAATTAAATACATTTAAAAGAACATTAGAGTGGTCCTCTTTAACTAATGAGGCCACATCATGTTCCTGATCTTCTCTAGCCTGATCATGCTCAACATGTTGATCACACTCTACATGCTCTAAAGTTGAAACACGAAAGGTTACATTAATTAATACACCAATTGCAATTAAAGATGTTTAATTGTATTAATCCATACTGCATTTTGTATAGCACATGAATACATCCAATACCGGGATGCACACCATGACCTTCATCTACAGGTTGTGCTCCACCCTCACCAGGCTGCATTCCAATGTCATGTGCAATATTATCATTGCTTGTATGTTTAAAAAAAATAGGCATGTAATTACTTGATGGTGGAAATTAATATTGAATATATTGCACAAGTATTCAATTTTAAATAAACTTTATTGAGTTTATTTACCTACGTGTCGGATGCAATGGAAGATTGTGTTTTCCTAGTCAAGACTCTTAAGTGTTCAACCATGACTCCATAGCCTTGCTAGAAGGAAATCTTTAGGTCCTCTTCTGTGGGAACTTTGTTGAATTCAGAGCCCTGCATTTTTGCACAAGATCATGAATTTTGCTTCTATGGTGTGATAAACCAAATTGTTTTCACCTCTATTATTTGATACAATATTTCATTTTATTGATACTTACAATTCAGGCGGCTAATTTCATATAACCATCAGAGCCAAGTTTGTGTTGCCTGTGCTTTTCTAGTCTTTCCTTTGTTGACTTCGATGTGTCAGGCAGCCTATGAAAAATTTGAAATACGCTAGATTATGTAAAAAGAAAGAGTAATAAATATATAATTACATTGTTGATAGTATCACATACCTTCCTTTGGCCAAGTGGTGTCTTTCCTTTTTCTTTCACTCTCCTTTCCATCCGACAGGTCCTTCCACTCCCTTAATCATGGGGATGCTCGTATTTTTTCTTCTCGAAATGTGACCTATATTGGTCCCTCACATAATTTAGATAGGTACCAACTTTCTTAAGGACCTTGGTTTGGTTGAATGTTTTATCACCGAACAACACAACTAAACGGTTAATGAGCTCATCTTTTAAATCTTGATTTTGGGCATTCCACCATGTACATATGGTGGGCCCAAAGAGCTCCAATGTAATATCACTTATATGTTTATAAAAAACATCATTTCTTGTAAAATGATCATGGGATCAATAGTCTAAAAAGAGTGATCAATAAGTAAATTTCAATTGGATTATATATAATAATAATTAAAACATTTTAAAGTACCTGGGACCTTCTCTATCTTTATGGGAATGTAATCCTCAGTCACCACAAATGTGACCGACAATGTTCTCGTACTAGTAATATGGGAAGATCTAGGAAATGCTGCTAAAAAATCACCAGTACTAGTGGCCTCTACATCCCCAGGTACATGTTCTGACACATGTTCTGGCATGTGTTCATTGCCAGAGGGTGCAGTAACGGATGCCTGCATGGTATGTGTTGCCAACATTTCAGACAACAATATAGGAAAGGATGATGTCAGATGATGTGATGTATGCGCAGGAAGATCAGGATGGACACTTGTACCAACCCCTACTCCTTGGGAAACACTTGCAGTACCCTGATCATGGCTAGGAGCATCATGATGATGCAAAAAATCCTATAAAAAAAACACATATTTCAGTTCATGACATAAAAGAGTACAAAATATAAAACCATGAATGAACTTTTTCCCCAAGGCAGGCCCTCTAAGATAGACAAAAGTGAATAAACTTATTCATAGTTCGATCAACCCTTGTTTAGAAACAAAGGGAGAACACATGCAATAAATTCATTCACACTCGCACAAGATTTTGATCAAATTTAAACCCAAAAAATGAAGTGTGGAGGTGATTGCTTTTTCTTAACCTAAATAAAATCATGAAAAAGGCCTTTTGATTCTCAAGATCGCTATAAAGCGCGAGAGAAGCTCATACGTCCTTTTTCAATGAAGTTAGCTCAAGTAAGCTCTCACAAAACAATGTAGCACATGTTCATTTTAGATCCCAAAGCAATAATGGCTTCTTTTTAAGCACCAAATGAAGTGTGGAGATTTTCCTTGTTCAATTGTTAATCCTCAAACCAAATCTAGTAAGTTTGTCCTAAAGTTCATTTTAAGCCTTTGCAAAAATTGAAAAGATTCTTTTTAAAGCCCAAACAAAATTTAGTTAGTCCTAAAAGCTTGAAGATAACAAATCCTTAAGAATGGGATTATAATTGCTCCCAAAGTGTTAAAAAACACTTGTTACAATCATTAAATGAGGAGGTTATGAAATTTGAGAATTTTGCGACAAGGTTATAAAACTTGAAAATTTCGTGACATAGGTTCTAAAACTTGGGAAACCCGCGATAAGGTTATAAAACTTGAAAATTCCGCGACATAGATTCTAAAACTTGAAAATTCCACGACAAAGTTCAAAAACTTGAAAATTCCGCGACATAGGTTCCAAAACTTGGAGATTTCGCGACAAGGTTACAAAACTTGAAAATTCCGCGACATAGGTTCTAAAAAATGAAAATTTCGCGACAAGGTTCTAAAAATTGAAAATTTTGCGACAAGGTTCTAAAACTTGGGAAACCCGTGACAAGGTTATAAAACTTGAGAATTTTGTGGCAAGGTTCTAAAACTTGAAAATTTCGCGACAAGGTTCTAAAACTTGGGAAACCCGCGACAAGGTTATAAAACTTGGAAAAGCCGCGACATCTAAGTTCTAAAAATTGAAAATTCCGCGACATAGGTTATAAAACTTGAAAATTTCGCGACAAGGTTCTAAAACTTGAAAATTTCGCGACAAGGTTCTAAAACTTGAAAATTTTGCGACAAGGTTCTAAAACTTGGGAAATCCGCGACAAGGTTATAAAACTTGGAAAAGCCGCGACATCTAAGTTCTAAAAATTGAAAATTCCACGACATAGGTTATAAAATTTTGGAAATCCTCGACATCTAAGTTTCTAGCTTTTTAGAAAATAAAAAACTTGCACACAGAGTTTAAATGCATCTATTCCAACGTTATGCTCTAGCTATAAAATAAAAAACTTCATATCTTTCACAAATCAGCTCCGTTTTGCTTGAAATTTGGATAGCAAGAGGATTGAGTCCTTCTGAGCAAAACCCAAAATTATTTTAAATTCCAGCATTCTCAAACTTTGAAAATTTTGAAGTTCAAAGGCCCTCCTTCTAGCGCCAAAAATGTGAACCAAGATCCCTCTAAAACCTGCAAAACAAAAGAGATAAACACATTGTAAGATTGAAATGCAAGTTAGAATCTAAGTTCCTCAAGAAATCCATTTATCAATGCTCTAAATAGGAAAATGAAAGCAATACAATGAGAAATCAACAAAAGAGATTAAATCCTATGAAAGCAATGTAAATTCTTGATCTCTTGAGGGAATTGGTGCCAATTTGATGTGAAAATTGGCCCTTTCCCAACTCCAATGCTAGCTTTGATGATTTGATGAAGATTGTGATCCACTTTGATGAAGATTGATGAATGCTCCAAGATAAAACCTGCATAACCTAGCTATAAACTCAATGATATGGATAAATATTGCTAAATATTTGAGTATAGTAAGTCTACTCAAGTTGTGGATGATCAAACAAGGATGTGAGCTCTTTATTTATAGATTGATAAGTTGAAGAGATGTCCAAATTTGATCAATGTGGGACAAAGATTCAACCAATGATATGATGCCACTTGTCAACATGTGAGAGGATGAAGGATGTGAAAGTTTTGAAGAATGTGCAAAGAGGGGGGAGATTCAAATTCAAAATATGGCTTGAAGGATGAGGTGAAAGGTGAAGCAAATGCACATGGCTCAAGAAAAGGACATATAAGAGATTTTAAATGCTTTGTTGGAAGGACTTATTCCCACTTGGATTTTGAATTCAAATTAGGGGAATATTCCTTAAAATATGCCTTGTTGAAGGAAAATAGAAATTTAATAAATCAAATAAGTCTATTTTCATGTGCAAGTTGCAAAATCTAGAGGATTTGAGTGATTAGGATTAGCATTGATCATGATTTGATTAATTTAAATGATGTTAGTTGATTTGACCATTTTGACTTAGATTTTAGGATTTAAATAACTCAAAATGATAAAAGAATGATTTAGACTTAGTTAAATAAATATTTTGATTTATTTAACCAAAAGGGGTGATGTTATATTAAATTAGATAAATGTTTGATTTATTTAATTTAATTAGATGAAATTTAGAGATTTAATCAAATAATATGGATTATTTAATTAAATCAAAGATAGGAAGATGAAGTGACGTAGCTAATTACATAGAGATGATGATTTAATTAAATTGAGGGACTTATTTAATTAAAAGGGGAATTATGATGACTTTAATCAAATAAGGCTATTTGATTAAATGGTTAGATAGAGGGATGATTCAGGATGAAACGCTGTTAGTAGATCAGGATTGAGTGTGAGATATCAATTTTTATATTTTCAATGTCTACAAAAACATTATCGAAATTAACCCAATAAACTTATGAAAAATACATAATAATAAAACATTTTGCTCGTATCTTATTTGTACAATTACAATGAGGTAAACCTGTTGGGTAGAAGCGCCTGAAGATGCATCATGATCTATTCTCTAGGCTAGAGACTTCCCCGTACGATCAATGTCCCGCTGTGACAAAAAATAAATATAAAAAAACATTACCGAAATGAAACCAATAGACTTACGAAAAAAAACATAAGAATAAAATGGTATATTGGAGTCATTAATTGGAGGTTGGGTAAAATTGTACATAGTACATACCACCCCCATAGTAACTGTGTTTGTAACTAAGCGATTCAAATTGTAATGGATTAGCAACTCTTCCCCGCAGTTATTGATTTTATCGCACATACGAATACATGGTTTCCCTCATGTGCCTTGAATATGCAATTGGGTTGCTTATTTGTTGACCCAGGTCATGTACTATTTATAAACCCTGCAATATTCCCTAATGCTTTTGGCCTTCGATCAATGTACATAGCCACTCCTTTATTTTGATCCTTATCTTTTAGTTGTATATAATTTTCTGACAGTGCATACCTACGCATACTTCGTGTATATCGAACCAGCTACATCCAATCTTTGTAACTATAATAGGGTCCAACATAGTCCATCAATTCAGTAACTTTGTCATAATAGACCTTTATGCCATCCATGCAAAATAGGCCCAAACCATGTAATGACGATGGTGCTATGCGATATATCCTCTCGTTGACACAAAAATCAATGTTTATTTGAGGAAGTTCCTTGGGTACCCATTGTTTCCATAGATGTTTGTACCTCAAGAGCACCTCGACGTCGCCTATGCTCTCATCATCATAAGAACATGACCCACTTCCGCAAAAAAAAATTCCATGCATTTACAAAATTTTCTTCTAATCTTTTGACCTCTAGTTGATCTCCCTCTTTAGACCTACTACATGTCTCACTTTCCTCTTCTCTTCCTGAATTTCCTTGAGGAAGACAGATCTGAAAAATACCTATTTGGTGGTACCTACACTCATAAGGATGTTGGATGAAGTTCTTTCATGGTGATGTGATCCCAAGGTGACATTGTGATTAATCTATCATTTCATCTGCTAGAATTTCACATGTTATAAGGTAATCAAGTCTTGATAGATTGCAAGCTATTGTTACTACTGTCCAAATGTGTCCATCACAAATCAAATCTACTTAACGTTTTAGCTCCCAAAATTTGTAACAAGTGTTAAATGTGACTATGGTCCACCAGTTACACAACCAAGGCCTCAAATGTATTCTCTAATTGTAATCAAAGGAATTTTTCTCTTCATTCAAGTAAATAAACTTGAAGGGAAACACCACCAAGTGGTTTATTGGACACCTACATGACTAAAAATAGTAGTAAATTTACATTTAATTTCCATATGTCTAATTGGTTAACAGGGAGGGAGTGTGTACTATGCCTAGTTAAGTCATCATAAGTTTATGCTTTGGCAATAATTTTTTTTAAAGTCATCTTAAATATTTCTATGTCTAATTGCTAGGAGACTTTTGGTATGTTTTAAGGTAGGATGAGTGGTTGCATCAATGTTCTAGTTCTCTATGACAAGGTTTCAACATCTTCAAATAGTGAAAGTTGGTGCTCATAGTCATTTGAAACAACAACATTTTGATTATGTCTGATGGTAGGATTTGATAACTTAAAATATCTCTACTTTGAAACAAAAATTATCTCTAACAACTCTAAGAGCTATAATGGGATGGCCACCATCATAGGAAAGATTCTTCATTCTCACTTTTAGGTGTTAAAATTTAACAATACCTTGATTGATGAAAGAGCCCAAAGAGCCTTTTCTCCATGGTATCCAAGTACACATAGCAGCGGTCTTCTCTTATACAGTTGGACATGATTTAAAGAACTTAGCTAGGAATTATTCATTTAACCTAAGGTTTTCTTATAATGCCATCATTGGAAAAGTATGATCAAATTCTTCTATTATGAAGAATTGGTCTATGTGCCTCTAGTAATCACTATAAATGTTTGTAAGGATAAAATGACTAATTGCATTAGGTAGGAGAGAATCAAATTTGAGTTCTTCAAAGATTATATTCCTCTATTCATAATTTTTAAGGGTTGTGTGTGGAGGAGGTTATCACTACCAAGAAGGGAGGAGACCTTTCCTTGCATATGTTTGTATGGAGGTATTAAAGAAGAATTGTATGCCTCTATTTCCATTCATTAGATCTAGCTTAGCCTAGCATATACTTGGCCTAAGTCTACAATTGCTTCAGACTCATGCGATGAAGGATATGTGTGATGAAATCCTAGACCTCAACCAAGATGTGGGTAGATTATGGGAGTTTTTCCAAGACTTGAGGCTGGTCGATAAAAATGTGAAAGACTAAGATATTTTATTTTTTCTGTCTTATCTTATACCATTTTATGAGAATGGGGGTGCCAATGTACGAGAAGATCTTTGGAAACTAGGCATGAAAATTGCAGGCTAAAGAGAATGGGGGTGCCAAACTTACAGTACTCATTGTCCCTTGGTCGTCGATTTTCCCTGAGTGCCCTCAACCTCGTCCTCAGTGCTGGTATTGACCTTGTTTTCACTCCTCCACGCTCTTCCTCGACACTGATATTGACCGTGGTTTCACTCTTCCAAACTCTTCGTCGGCGCTGGTATTGACCTTGTTTTAACTCCAAACTATTCCTTGGCGCTGGAATTGACCTTGTTTTCACTACTCCAAACTCTTCCTCGGCACTGGTATTGATCTTTCACTTCTCCAATTTGACGAGTTACAACCTAGTTTTGTTAGGTTTTAGAGTATGTCAATTAAATTGAAAATTATGGCACCATTTAGCTAGGTTTTAATATTCTACAATATAGTTAAGTATATATTAGCTATATTTTACATAATAAATAATATAATTATTCAACTTATTATAATTATATATATTATATTCTTTAACAAAATTATTAAATACGTATAAAATTATTGTAATTAATAATTAATAATAATTATATTTTTATATAATACAAAATATAATTAATATAATATATATTTAATATATAATAGTGAAATATTTATTAGTATAATATTAATATGAGAGGAAAACTAAATTTTGATTGGTTGTTTCATGTCAACAAATCCAAAAGGATGGCATCAATGTCCTTGGGAGTTAACTCAAGGTATGCCATTTGATTCAAGATGATAATTCTCCTTTGGACCCCTTCTTCAATGTATCCATTGCATGCTTAAGGAGACAAAGATATAGGGAAGAAAATATAGAGGAGATAATCTAGATATACAAATAGAAGGGGAGACAGGGAGATGAGAGGTAGAAGATGAGATATTAATGATGAATAGATGGGGATATTATGGGAAGTTGATTGATATGTCTCTCACAGTGACTCTCTGTCTCTCTATATCTCCCACTATCTATGTCACTCCCTCTTCCCCCCTCTATCTATTGAGCTATCTCTCCCTCTCCCCCCTTTCTCTCTCATTCACTCCATCTCTCCCTCCATCTCTCCTACTCTATATCTCTATCTCTATTTCTCTTTTTATCTCCCTCTCACTCCTCTCTCTCTCTTTCTATCCATATCTTTCTCTACCTCTATCATGATCTCTCTATCTCTTTCACCATCCCCTCTATCTCTCTATATCACCCCTTTCTATGTATCTCCTCTCCTCTATATATATTGAGCTATCTCTCCCTCTCTCCCTATCTTCTTCTCTCCCTTTCTACATGTCGCTCTCCCTCTCTTCTTTCTCTCCCCTCTACCTATCTATCTCCTCTCTTCTCTCTTTCCCTCCTCTACCTATCTCTCTCCCCCTCTTCTCTCTCCCCCTCTACCTATCTCTCTCCCTTTCTCTCTCTCCCTCTCTCTATCTCTTCTCATCTCTCCCTTCCTATCCCCTATCCATCTCTCTATCTCCACCTCTCTTCCTTTCTCTTCCCATATATCTCCATCTCTCTTTCTCTTCCCATATATCTCTATCTCTCTCTCTCTCTCTATCTCTATCTCCCCATATATTAACTAAGAAGCCATGCAAGCATACAATAGTATATGTTGGTAAAAATATAATAGTGTTTTATTAAACTATAAGTAACACTTATCTTTCTAATGTCAATCCTTCTTATAAAAATAGTGTTTTATTAAACTATAAGTAGATTATTGTCACCACTCTCCATTCAACATGAAATGCCAAATGTAGCAATTGTTTTGTTTCTTTTGTCAAGTTTCATTAACCAAGCTATTTAATAGGTTGAATAAAGTTGTGTTATGAACCTTCGTCTCTTTAAAATAATTAGACAATATTAGCGAGATCAGGAAGGGGAGAAAACTAAACTCCTTCAAAATAGGGGTAGTTATGGGTTTGTTGGTTTTCTTTGCATACTATATACTTAGTTCCTCTAGGATAAATAAGTCACTTTAGATCATTTTCTTAGTTGTGTATCCTAACTAATAAAGAGTAAGCTTTTTCATTTTAATTGACTACTACATAATAGTTTATGTGTTGAAAGAATTGTTTCCATTCTTTGTAGTTTTTACATTGGAATACAAATCATATTTAATTTCATGCCAATATAATTATTTCATAAAGATATTTGTTTGTAATAAGTACTTCATAACCCATCTAATGAAATCATAACCTATCAAAAAGGAAATAGGAATTTTCTAAAGAAAAGAACACTTGACCCAATCATAAGTGTATGGCCTTTGCAAAAAGGAGTGATCCACCTTAGCAATAACAACTACCTGATTTAGGCCTAGTAGGTTCAACTCAACCAACCTATCAACCTGCCTTTAAGAGGCTTCCAACAAGTTTAGAATGACCAATTGAAAAAATCTAAAAAAATCTCAAAGCTTGACAAAGAACAAAAGTCAGATTTCACACTTTGACTCCTTGAATCCTTGTAATAGTGCAAACCTAGTTTTTTCCCAATAACTCAAAACTTTCCCAAAACACAAAAGAAACCCTTGATGGTTTTAGACACCCATTTTGGAGTTATTAAGCATACTTCAAGGGAAAGTACAAGTGATTTTGTAAATTTTACAGTGATTTTGCACTCGTTGATTCCCTAAAGAAAACCTTATCTTGAGTATAATCCATCATAGTCACATATTATCACATTATTATTGATCATTTGATATCATGAAAAACCTCCAAAATATAGTATTCAAATAACCCATATCGGCAAGAATTTGTGTAGGTCTCTTTGATTCATAAATCATTATATTCTCATTTTCAGCATATCGGCACAAGAACATAAATGCCACACCGATCGGATTACATAAGAAGATACACATTAGGATGAAACGGTCCACGGTCTCACCGATAAAGAGATTCGTTGGCAAGACAAGTTCCATCAGGGTGAAATGAAAAGGTCATACCGAGCATATAGGCCTCACCGATGAAGTTCCATCGGCAAGAAACCTCTCTTGTCTCACCAATCAAAGCACAAGGAGTTGTATTGGAAGGAGTCTTGGCGACATGAGATCGAAGGAATAATCATCGGGGAGACTTATAACATTGGGTAAATTACTGAATGTCTTAGCGATACACCATGTCTTGTTGATGAAGACACAAATAGATCAAGATAGTCGTCAAGGTGACTCTTGGTGACATTTATATGAATTAGATGGATAGATTATGTGATATCAGCATAATGTCTCCCCAACCAAAAGAATGTTTAATGAACGTTAGTCAAGCCTAAATAAAATGATCACCCAAATTTTGCATTGTATTTCTGATAGAACATTTGATGTGACAGTGGGTAAATTCGAAGATCACCTATGCTCTTGTTCAAAGCTAGGATCACTAAAGAAGACATATCGGGGAGATTGGCTTATGGTCTCATCGATGAAGGGAATCTATCGGCAAGACAAGTCATCTTGACATGAAAAATATATGCTATCCCGAATGTTTAAGTCTCACCAATGAAGTTTCATCAGTGAGACCATCATTTCTTTCACCGATAGGAGCACTGAGAATATATCAGTGAGACATGTGCCATTGGTGTAAATCCTGAATGTTCACCCGACCCGCTAAGTTACACCGATAGGAGGATATCGACAGGAGTTCTACCGACATATTCAAGACCAAAAGAAAAGTTATTGGTGAGACTTATAACATCAGAGGAACCACTGAATGTGTTAACGATACTAAAAGTCAGGCCGATGAAGAAACAAATGAACCAAAATGATTGTCAGGGTGACTCTTGGCAATGTATACGGGACAAACATTAACATTGGTCAAATGTGTAGAGTGTTACCTCGATCAACAGAGTATTTAGTGAACGTTGGTTGGGGCCTAATGTATAGATCGCCCAAAGTTTGAAGGTGTCTTTCCGACCAGTTCATTTGATGTGATAGTAAGGAATTCAAAAATATGTTACTTCGTGTCTAGAGTTAAAACATTAATGGTGCCACAAAGTACAGGTAATTTCATAAATTGAAAGGAAATCATTGCAAAATGAACATTATTGTGAACTGGTAACGAAGGAAATGAGGAGTCAAACAAAGGGCCAGATAATTGTTTCAATTGAAAGACCTCAATCAAAACCAGTAAGTCCTCTGCATTTTAAATTTTTCATTTATGCAATTTTAAGTGAGTAATATGGAAGCCACCAGCTCGGGGAAGTTGAAAGGTAGAAAAAAAAGTGAGAGCAGTCACCCTAAGAGTAAGAAGAAGAAAGTTGAGTCTGGAATTGAGCCGGAGGGTGCTGAACGAAAGTTGAATCAAGATTTAATTGACCAATTTCCTAGCTTTGGGTCCAGAGGTAGGCGCTCTGCGCAACTGAGGGTGGAAATCGATAAATTGGATGACAAGTGCAAGCACATAGGAGATATTTGGACCCAAATAAGAGGCTATGAATTGTTTAGATTCCACTTTCAATGAAGATATTTTTTTGAGCAAGTTTGTAATCTATGGCATCTAAATTTGGGAAAAATGGTTTTCCCTAATGTGTTTGTCAATATAGAGCTGGTAAAATTGTTGGCCACCCACTATGAATCAAAACTTAAGGCCATATGCGGACCATCTGGGAAACTGTTAATATACATATCAAAGGCTTCAATATGTGAGGTTTTTAAGTTGGAAGGGTGGTGTAATGAGAAAATTGTGAATGAAGAGTTGGAAAATGAGTTTTGGAGAATGGACACCACTTACAAGGGTTGGAGGTTGCCCTTACATAGAATTAAACAAGATGGTAAAAATGTCCCACTTGACGATGGCAATGGGCCTCCATTCCATGTGGACTTATTCAAGCCCTATATGAGATATACCTATTTCTCAGTAGGACAAGTGTTGGGTATGGAAGTTCCTGAGTATATGTCCATTGTTCCCATGGTAATTGCAGCTGACATTCAATGTCATAATTCTAGGTTATTCGACTATGCTTCATTTGTCTCCAAGGAGCTCAACTTAGCATTGGTGGTTATCAAGAATAAATCCCCTATTTTGCACCTTAGGCATTATTCTCTTTTAATGCATCTAGTATTGTACTTCAAACAAGAGTTAGGGATTTGGCCAGAAAAGTTGAAGGTTTCACAGTTTGATAAAGAGGGAAAATTGTTACCCATTCAATTGTGGACTGCCATTTGGGACAGTAGGTTTGCTAGTTCTTGTTTCCTATATTTTGAAGAATATTTTGTAAAGCAAGTATATGAATTCTACAGTCATCCTTGTACACACTCATTGTCTGATGAAATAAAACACTTCCTTAGACCTAAGGACTTTAATGGACCAATTGATCACAATTGGGGAGACTAGTATTTCTTGGAAGATGCTACAATGGTAAGGGTGTTTGGTTTTAAGGATTCTCCATTCATTTTTCCTAAAATAGTCCCGGATAGGATTACATATTTGGAAATTGTAAGACAAATGGATTTTTCTAGTTTCATGAATTTTGGTTCATTTGGAAAACAAACATTTATGCCTAGTACTCTGTGCTTTGGTGATTTTACTATGCTTGCAAAGGAAGGATATGATTTGATCCTTGACAAATTAATGCAGTATAATATGAATAAGGGTCCACCAAGAGAAGGTTTTGATCCAGAGGGATATATCAATTATGTCAAACAAAGGATAAAATTTGGATGATATGATCATGTGCCTTATCAATTTGATGACATGATTAGAAATTTGGAGGTAGAGGAAGCAAAGAGAGTGGTGGAGGAATACAACCAAGGGTTTCTGGATATAGGGTTCCATTTTTCTGGAGATGAGGAAACTGGAGAATATATTCCATGAGACCTACCCAGTAGGATTTCTAGATTAAAAACTCAAGATTACAACTGTCCTCCTAGAGAACTAAGTGTTGAAGAGAGCCAAGATACAGACACCAGACATATGGCATATAAGTCATTTGTAGTAGACAATGAATTTGTGAATTCTTCAGAATTCAGATCTTTCTTGTATAAGAAAAAGGACAAGGAGATAACGGAGACAGTTGATAATATTACACCAAGCAATGAGGAGCAACTACTAAATAATTTGAAATTAACTGTGGATAGAGAAATGGCTAATATGACCCTCGACAAAGGAAGGAAAATGTTAGAGGATGTTGGAGTTATGATCTTTCCAAGGTTGGATTTGAATTTTGCATTGGTGTTTGATAGCTTCTTAAAGGATAATAGTGCCACACAAAAGCTTAGTCTGGAGGGGGTGACAAAAATATATGATGGATCCAAATATAACCCGAATGAAGGATCACTCATGATATGGGCCTTGTATCCACCTCATAGAAAGTCAGTGGTGATTGATTCTAAGAAAGCATTTGGACATGTCATGACTCTGAAGGTTGGAGAGGTAGATCCTATGGCGACTGCAGACATTGGGATTAATGTGGCAAAACTGAATAAAGCCCAAATACAAATGTTAATAAAAGAAAAGGAAATGTACAAAATGAATAATGAAAGGATCATGAGAGAAAATGATCATTTGAAGGACATGCTAGGAGTCACAATGGGACCTCCTAAATTAATAACACATGGTGAAAGCTCACAAGTAAAAGATCATTGGGAGAAGTCAACTGCATATTCACAAGGTAAATATGATACACTTGCTGCAATAATCAGAAAAAGGCAGGCCAACTTAACAATTTGGTTGAATAAGATATGAGGATCATATTCGAAGAACCATGTTATAGGGCAGGAACACAAGAGGATTGATGGAAGGATTGAAGAAAAGTTCTGAGAATTAAATGAAAGAGATGTTCTTGATAGTGTGGCCATTGGTATGGGTAACTAAATTATAAAGAGACACATGGACTATTATGAGGAACTGCAAGAAGATGCAAAGGGGTTGGTTAATGTTACAAATATGGGACTGCCTACACTATTTGAAGATGGAGAAAAGTTGATAGAGAAAGCCAAGTGGATCGAAGAATGTGAATTGATGCTGCAGGGAATTTGGGAAAATGCTACAGGGAAGGATTCGACATTGGATGAGAGTTGTGAGCACAATGAAAGTATGATAAAGGTGGAAATATCAGCCAGGAATGCATTAGGAGATGTCGATACTCATGAACGACAGGATTATCTAGATCATTTATCAAATGTTCATCTATGGCTAAATAGTGCCTAATTTATTATTTTACTTAGTTAAGTAAAATAAAACATTTGTGAAGGGACATGTCCCTTCCAAGTTTTGATGTATTTATATCTGTTCGATAGTAATGTATCAGATATAGGTGTTAGGAGATATTCAATAGATAACTTTCTAGCAAAATGCTTTCATATATAGAGACTCAAATGCATGTATTTTGATGGAGTAAATGAAGATATCTAAGTTATGGATTAAGATTTTGGTATCAACTGTTTGTTAAATTTATGCAGTTATTTGATTGTCTCCATTCTGATGCTTCTCTATTGTTTAAATTGATATAACAAGTTTATACTTAGTTTATCATTGTACATTTGCTATATATGTGTGATCTGGTTATTCGGTTCTCTCAAGTAGGGATTAAAATATTTTAATCAATCATAACAATTGGGAAGTGTTAGTTGGATTAATAAGAAGAATCACATAACTAGAATTGACATTCTATCTCAAGAACAGTTTGTCAATTATTCACTTGCACCGTTACACAAGTTGTAAACAATTTATGTGCCTGATAGTTTGAATTATTGCCATTATTGAAATCCACATTTGTAGATATTCATTAGACTCCATATACCCAATAAGGCACTGGTCTCCCCTTGTATTCTTTTATAATTTTCATTATTCTTATTTAGTTTACACTTACATTTACAAATACACATACATATGCATTTACTGTTTTCATTTATTTCTCATGTAGTTTAATAGTTTGATCGATTTCATATTATATGTGTTGAAGACATTAGAATTTAAATTACATTCATTTATGGATATTTTGTATCTATAACACTACAAAACCATATGCTCTTTGCATTTACACTTGCATTTAGAAATACACATTTATATACATAGATATAGATTTATTTAATGATATGTTGCATTTATTGTTCTAGGAGAGCATCCAGTAATTGCATTTACATTTATATTTAAAAATAAAAATACATACATATTTATGCATCCTACACCCTATTCACACATCCTAAAATTACAACAGTATCCATGGGGCCTCTTATACAAGCTACAGTAATCACAAAAAGTGTAAGAGCCCCTTTATATCATGTTTGGACTACAAAACCCTCAAAAATAGGGTAACCAGGTTGTATGCAAAGAAATGAAGCTTTGTAACTCAAATCAATGCCTTAAGCCCTCAAATCAAATTCAAATAAAAGCTAGCACATAGCTTCATGACATGGAATTGATTTCACATTTAAATATGGCTGCATGTGACCGTACAGTGCTACATAATAGGAAAAATATAGAAATTTTGAAGAAAAACACAGATTTTTGAATGTCAAGAGCTTGTATTTTAAATCCTCAACCATCAACAACCATTACAATGATCAATTTATGCCATTTAAATTCCTTTACACCTAAACCATTGAACAACCACCTCTACAACTCACTTTTTAATCTTTTATGATCACATGAAACATAAAACACACTAATTTCAAGGTTGTTAACATCACTATTGAAATGTTTTAATTTTTTGACCTTTCAAACATTAAAAAGTACATCATTAAATTAATTATGTAATGGAATAAAAATTAAAAACATCATGAATTAATTATATAACCACATAAGTCAAATATAATTCTATCAAGAAATTAATATCAAATAGATAATATAATCGCATAACTCATACATTTCAATGTCATTGATCTTCTTCTTCATCCAACTCTTTGTCTGTATCATCTGATCTAGATTCGACATTGTAAGGATTGGTCATATCATCATCATCATCATTGATATCAGTTTCGATAATGTCATCATCCACACAGATATCATCATCATGAACATTAACTCTACATCATCATGATCTAGTTCCTCCTCTTCAACATCTTCGTCAGGGACATCATCAACTAACTGTTGATCTTGATCATCATCTACATCATCTTCTAGTTCTTGGTATCTTCTTCTTCCACCACATTATTCTTATTTATTTTACACTTACATTTACAAATACACATACATATGCATTTACTGTTTTCATTTATTTCTCATGTAGTTTAATAGTTTGATCGATTTCATATTATATGTGTTGAAGACATTAGAATTTAAATTACATTCATTTATGGATATGTTGTATCTATAACACTACAAAACCATATGCTCTTTGCATTTACACTTGCATTTAGAAATACACATTTATATACATAGATATAGATTTATTTAATGATATGTTGCATTTATTGTTCTAGGAGAGCATCCAGTAATTGCATTTACATTTATATTTAAAAATAAAAATACATACATATTTATGCATCCTACACCCTATTCACACATCCTAAAATTACAACAGTATCCATGGGGCCTCTTACACAAGCTACAGTAATCACAAAAAGTGTAAGAGCCCCTTTATATCATGTTTGGACTACAAAACCCTCAAAAATAGGGTAACCAGGTTGTATGCAAAGAAATGAAGCTTTGTAACTCAAATCAATGCCTTAAGCCCTCAAATCAAATTCAAATCAAAGCTAGCACATAGCTTCATGACATGGAATTGATTTCACATCAAAATATGGCTGCATGTGACCGTACAGTGCTGCATAATAGGAAAAATACAGAAATTTTGAAGAAAAACACAGATTTTTGAATGTCAAGAGCTTGTATTTTAAATCCTCAACCATCAACAACCATTACAATGATCACTTTATGCCATTTAAATTCCTTTACACCTCAACCATTGAACAACCACCTCTACAACTCACTTTTTAATCTTTTATGATCACATGAAACATAAAACACACTAATTTCAAGGTTGTTAACATCACTATTGAAATGTTTTAATTTTTTGAACTTTCAAACATTAAAAAGTACATCATTAAATTAATTATGTAATGGAATAAAAATTAAAAACATCATGAATTAATTATATAATCACATAAGTCAAATATAATTCTATCAAGAAATTAATATCAAATAGATAATATAATCGCATAACTCATATATTTCAATGTCATTGATCTTCTTCTTCATCCAACTCTTTGTCTATACCATCCGATCCAGATTCGAAATTGTAAGGATTTTATCATATCATCATCATCATCATTGATATCAGTTTCAATAATGTCATCATCCACACGCATATCATCTTCATGAACATTAACTCCTACATCATCATGATTTAGTTCCTCTTCTTTGACATCTTCGTCAGACAGATCATCAACTAACCGTTGATCTTGATCATCACCACACTTCATCTTCTAGTTCTTCGCATCTTTCTTCCACCACATTATTCTTATTTATTTTACACTTATATTTACAAATACACATACATATGCATTTACTGTTTTCATTTATTTCTCATGTAGTTGAATAGTTTGATCGATTTCATATTATATGCGTTGAAGACTTTAGAATTTAAATTACATTCTACTATGATAGTGTTGTATCTATAACACTACAAAACCATATGCTTCTTTTGCATTTAAAATTTTGTGTTTTAGAAATACACATTTATATACATAGATATAGATTTATTTAATGATATGTTGCATTTATTGTTCTAGGAGAGCATCCAAGAATGGTACTTATATCATATTTAAAAATAAAAATACATACATATTTATGCATCCTACACCCTATTCACACATCCTAAAATTACAACAGTATCCATGGGGCCTCTTATACAAGCTACAGTAATCACAAAAAGTGTAAGAGCCCCTTTATATCATGTTTGGACTACAAAACCCTCAAAAACAGGGTAACCAGGTTGTATGCAAAGAAATGAAGCTTTGTAACTCAAATCAATGCCTTAAGCCCTCAAATCAAATTCAAATAAAAGCTAGCACATAGCTTCATGACATGGAATTGATTTCACATTTAAATATGGCTGCATGTGACCGTACAGTGCTACATAATAGGAAAAATATAGAAATTTTGAAGAAAAACACAGATTTTTGAATGTCAAGAGCTTGTATTTTAAATCCTCAACCATCAACAACCATTACAATGATCACTTTATGCCATTTAAATTCCTTTACACCTAAACCATTGAACAACCACCTCTACAACTCACTTTTTAATCTTTTATGATCACATGAAACATAAAACACACTAATTTCAAGGTTGTTAACATCACTATTGAAATGTTTTAATTTTTTGACCCTTCAAACATTAAAAAAGTACATCATTAAATTAATTGTGTAATGGCATAAAAATTAAAAACATCATGAATTAATTATGTAACCACATAAGTCAAATATAATTATCAAGAAATTAATATCAAATAGATAATATAACGATAACTTCATACATTTCAATGTCATTGATCTTCTTCTTCATCCAACTCTTTGTCTGTATCATAAAATCTAGATTTGACATTGTAAGGATTGGTCATATCATAATCATCATCATTGATATCAGTTTCGATAATGTCATCATCCACACAGATATCATCATCATGAACATTAACTCGTACATCATCATGATCTAGTTCCTCCTCTTCAACATCTTCGCCGTGACACATCATCAACTAACCGTTGATCTTGATCATCATCTACATCATCTTCTAGTTCTTCGGTATCTTCATCTTCCACCACATTATTCTTATTTATTTTACACTTACATTTACAAATACACATACATATGCATTTACTGTTTTCATTTATTTCTCATGTAGTTTAATGGTTTGATCGATTTCATATTATATGTGTTGAAGACTTTATAATTTCAATTACATTAATTTATGGATATGTTGTATCTATAACACTACAAAACCATATTCTCTTTGAATTTACACTTACATTTAGAAATACACATTTATATACATAAATATAGATTTATTTAATGATATGTTGCATTTATTGTTCTAGGAGAGCATCCAGTAATTGCATTTACATTTACATTTAAAAATAAAAATACATACATACATACATATTTATGCATCCTACGCCCTATTCATGCATCCTACAATTACAACAGTATCCATGGGACCTCTTACACAAGCTACAGTAATTACAAAAAATGTAAGAGCCCCTTTATATCATGTTTGGACTACAAAACCCTCAAAAATAGGGTAACTAGGCTGTATGCAAAGAAATAAATCTTTCTAACTCAAATCAATGCCTTAAGCCCTCAAATCAGATTCAAATCAATTCTAACACATATATTCACGACATGGAATTGATTTCACATCAAAATATGGCTGCATGTGACCGTACAGTGCTGCATAATAGGAAAAATACAATTTTTTTGAAGAAAAACACAAA
>VDFB02373365.1:260764014-260935140 GCA_007258455.2 Sequoia sempervirens
TCAAACTCATTGACCCATGTTTCATGAGTAGTGGTTCACCGGAACCCATTTCTCATGATACCGAATGGTCCACTTAGCACTCATTGCATCTAGGTGATGCTCACAAAGGTGAAGCACTGGTCCATCCCGGGAGGTCACACATCCCGATACTGCTCCAGCTCAAGCGCGCTTAACGAGGGAGTTTTCTCCAAGGTTAAGCCTGCTTGAGTTGTTACCCCATTTGCAAAACCTTCAGCAAGTGTTGTGCCTTATGAACCATTCATAATAGAGCCCTTTAGCTCATCAATTGATAAGTAGGAGGTATTTTTCCACAGTGAGTCAAATTATGATATTGCTATCAGGATTCAACCGTGTAGTTTAGAGTCAAACTCATTGACCCATGTTTCATGAGTAGTGGTTCAACAAGAACCCATCTCTCATGATATCGAATGGTCCACTTAGCACTCATTGCATCTAGGTGATGCTCACAGAGGTGAAGCACTGGTCCGTCCCGGGAGGTCACCCATCCCAGTACTGCTCCAGCTCAAGCGCGCTAAATTTATTCTTCCTGTCGACTCTTCTTTTATTAGCAATGACAAAGGATATATGGCGGCTAAATTTATTGTGGCAAGATAAAGTATTTATTCTTCCTGTCGACTCTTCTTTTATTAGCAATGACAAAGGATATATGGCGGCTAAATTTATTGTGGCAAGGATAATGGTTTGACGAACATGAGAAAGGAATATAAAAAACTTTAGTATCTAATATCTATCATTGCAGTTTTTAATATTTCTTTTTGGCGAGTGTCTCTGTTCTTCCATGGCAGACTAAACTTGTTTTGAATATCCTTTATTTTGTAACGATAGAGTAATGTATGTTAACGGTTTGAGACTATATTTGCCATCCTTCCGACGACGGCTTGTATTAATTCTGGCAATTCTATTATGGTGGCGGCTTCTCCATTTTAATCAATGACTTCATAAATTGTTAAGTGTGCAAAATTTTTATAGTCTTGGTGGTGCTGATTAAATGCCTTTGCGGCATTTTAAATGTTCAAAAATTATCATCTAGGCCTGGATGATTCTCATGGGTGTCGGGCTGCATAAGGTTTATGTTATGAACTAATGTGATTAAAAAATCATTAGTGCGTGGTATCATGCAATTGAGTTTTGGTGGTGTTTTATCGAAGCTTAATGAGGGCGACTTCATTGTTATGTTTTGAAGTTATTTTTGGCAAAGTAATGCATTTTTTGGCGTCGTGGTTTTTAAAAATGTCTGACCATTCTTTATGTTGTTTTTCAATTCTGGAGATGTATAGGATAAGTCTATGTGTGGGTGCAGTGAAAGAAGATATAAGATATCTTTTTTATGGTTGTTCTCTTCTTTGGATTTAGTGGACTACATGATGGCATTAAAAAAAGAGCCGACTATCCATCTGCAAAAGCTCGGAAATTGAAGTCATGTTGTTCTGTGTATAAACTAGTCTGGAGGTGAAGCCGTGCAAAAGGAATGAATCACCTTTATTGTGTTTTGATATCCGAAGTATGAGCTGTGTGAGGAATGCATGGATTGAGGTATATTGAAGACGTTTTGTGTGGAGATAGTGAGATATATTTGGCATTGCTATTATTTTCTAGTGTTGGTTTTGCAGATTAAAAAAGGGGTCAATTTTCTTATGAAGAGTCACGGGCTGAGGAAAGTTGAGTAGTTGTGATAACTATGTGGTTTGCATACCTCTCATAGAGAAAAATGATGTTCACGTCTTGTTCTGGTATCACATTGTTTTATGTGAATGTCTGGACAGCATGAGATGTATATGCTGTGTAGTGTGATTTGAAAGGGTATGTATTTGGTAAGGCATGAAATATTAATGCTTCTGCTATGTTCCTCTTTGCTGTGAGTTGTCTGAGTCTATCATAGGCTGAGTTCGAGGGTGTGAAGAAGTCTACTATTGTACTGAATCTGAACGCTGCTATTACTCCTCTTTTTGAGCACTATCATTGCTGTTTTGAATGCGTTTGTTTGAGTTCTCGTGTATGGGTAAGCTGTGAAGGACGTGTTCATTGAGATGTTCTTCATATTCTTCTAAGTCTCAGGTTGTACAGTTCATTTGTATGCCATATGCTGGTGCAGACAGGGGTGTATGAAAGTCTGAGTGCAGAGACTTAAGTGGTATCAATTTCTAAAAGGAGTGCATACATATTTTATGTGTTATTGTTGCAAAAATCTATACTCTTGATTGGCCGGTTTGAATGAAGATGTGTTCTGAAGAATGTTGAGAGAAAGAGAAAGGTTTTAGATTCTATTGCAGATAAGTTGAGAGTTTGTCCATAAGGTTTTCATTGTTTGGTCGGTATTCTTTAAGTCTGAAGTTGGTGCTTCAACAACATTGGAGTTGGTGCTTCAGTTTGTTTCGGAGTTGGTGCTCACTTGTAAACTGGATTGGTGCCCTTTGGAGATAATAAAAGCAATATTTTGCTGTGGTTTTTTACCCGAAAGGGTTTTCCACGTAATCTTGGTGTTCATCTTGTTCATGGTGTTTATGTTGCTCTTTATGATCTGATTTCTGATTTATGGTTTTATGTTTTAAAGTTGAAATACTGATTCAAACCCCCCGCCTTACCCCCCTCCCGTTTCTTAGTATTTCCTATGTGCTCTTCAGCTTTTACCCACAAAGGGTCAGTTACATCTGGCCAGGTTAATGGAATTAATCGGAAACGTCTGTAAAACAAAATGCATCGCTGAAAATATTTATGAACAAACAAAGTAAAGAGCTTCAATCCTTAGGCACAAAAAAAAGAATTCTAATGAATACGGGTGATTAAACTTAGTACGGATAAATTTTAAACAGACCAGTACATGTAATGTAATGTGTTTCAAACATTACATATAAATAATAAACATGAGAGCAAAACTCGTCACCAAAGAAGAAAATGTGGCTAATGGAGACCTGAACATGAGATGAAGGTTGGTCTTGATGTGTACTAGATGAAGGTTCAACAACACTATCAACTAGTGTGGAAGAGCCATTACAATATCTAATGCTGATCGTAAAAGAGTGTCGTGGATTAAGTCGACTTGGCTAGTAATTGTTTGGGGGCAGCAGAGAACTTCTTTCAATAATTTTCCTAGCATCCATGTATAATGGTCATTTAGGAATATAGAGGAAGCTATTCATATACTTTTTGATTGGATCTCGTATAATATGAACAAGTAATGATAGTAGATGCTCTGGGTCGAGGAGTAGATCCACAATGTTTGGTATGAGTAAATGAGGTACACCAATAATTGCTCATAGAGGGAGTTGCCGTCTGACCAATCCATCACAATTTGTGTAGGTAATTATAACATTGAAAGGATTTTTAACATAGCCACCTTGAGAAATAGGTAATAAGAATGAGCTAAATAATTTGGTAGTTTCACAGTCTCTTGCATAGCTTGATGTTTGAAGGTGGCACCTCTTAAAGGTAAAAGGCCAAGCATCTCCGATTAGGGTAGTGGAAGAAGGTACTGAAGAAAAAAGTAGAAAATAAAGAAAGAAAATATATTAATGTGCATAATGACCAAAAATATATTTACTTTAATGGAATGAACATGTACGATGCCAAAGGACTAGGGGAAAAAAGGTCCTAGACATAAAACATACACACATGAGGCTAACCTAAAATGGGGCATACACCAAGCAAGTACAACAATAAAAGCAAAAGGTGAGGAAGGCTCCATAAGGTAAAAAATAGAAAAAGACCATCCAAGCTAGGAATCAAAATTAGTGTTTTGAGAAGTGTTGGAGGATCCAATGCAAATGTCATTGATCATAGTGCAAGTACCAATGTAGAGTTTGAGGATGCTTGCTAGGGAAAATTCATAGCTAAGAGGGCTAGGCTAAAAATTCCTCGAAGGTAGTCAATGCCATGTAGAATGCTCCCTAACATTTGAGGCTGAAGAGCTGTTGGTAATGAGAAAAAACTTAAAAAATTGTACAATGCTCCTATCAATTGGGATCTGGACCTGGAATGGAGGTGAGAGAGGGTCCCTAATGCTGCTATGAATTACAGCAACAACTACTAGAGTGAGAACTAGGGTGTTAGGGAGCCTCACTCATAGATCTCAAGGAAGAGCAATGCCTCTCTGATTTGTACCCATGCGTGAATCAAAAGTGTCTAAACTGTGTTTAATGCCTCCACCAATAGTGATGGGTTTAAAGAAAGGAGTAATCAGTCTGGTAAATTTGGGATCACCCCATAGAGACCTGTGCTTGAAGCTAGAGATCTCATCAAGAAAAAAGGCCAAGCACCTGTGATCAGGGCAGCAGAAGAAAGTTGAAAGAGAATCACCGTAATCTTGAAATAGACAATAGTATTTCTATGGATTTCATGGTAAACTGGACATCAGAAAATAAAATGCTTTGTAGATTCCACCTCTTGAAGAAAATTGAGGTGGCTTTATCTTTCACTTTGCAAAATACGGTGGTCTCTCTCAATGTAGCCAAGTATAAGGCTAATACGCATAATGCATTTTTTCAGATCTTCCTCAACCTTTTGCTTTTGTTTCCTTTTCTCTTGACTTCTACTCTACCAACTTCTCTTGGTCCTTATGCATAATATGTGAAAAATCTCATAGTTCCATGCTATTCTTTTAAGCAATGGCTTGCTTTTCTGTCTTCTTTGGCTGTGTCATTATCTTCATACTGCAACATCAACCATTTGTCATTTCTTTACATTGAAATTATGTAGTTTTCCAGATGGATGGTGTTTGCAACTATAGGATTAAATAAAAAACACTCTATTGTAAAGGTTCATTACTTTAGCTTACTAGTGTGTTTTTCTTTCTTAGACTAACAATATAGAATAACAAGTATTTCAGATCTATATATTAAATGGGATAAACACAGTGAGCTGGGAATTGAAATGTAATTGTTACTAGAAAGAGGAAAGCGTCCATGATTCAAAGTTTGATGAAGGAAGAATGCTGGAAGAAGCTGCATAAGACTAGAGGAGTGGTTGCTAGATGCTCACAAATTGTTTCTGGAAAATTGGAACTGCATCATATGGTCCTGACTCGGAAGTTGTGATCATGAACTTATGACCGTGCTAGTGAACTTTGCCTTAAAATTTCTTGAAAGCTGTTTGACCCTACAATTCATGCCTTTGAACCTAAACTCACACACTTGAATGCTCATGACCGTTGATGAGGGTAGTGACCTTGTGTTGTAGAAGTTGAAACTTGTTGAAGTTGCTTGCTGGATTTTTGTGGTCTCCACAGTGTTTGCAGACTTTGTAATCAAACAACTTGTAAGGAGATATTGTTGATGGAAAGTTCTAGGGAGCACAAAAAATGGTGATGTCTGATTTGGAGATTGCATGTTTCAGCCTTGAAGTAGTTAGTAAGATGAGAGTGTGTGAGTCCCTATGGTGCTGGTTGTTATTTGTGGTGGGTGCAAGAGGTGTGGATAAAGAAACCTAGCAGGCTTGATAAAGTGTGTGCAGTGGTTTGCAATGAAGGAGGTTGCCAGAAGAACTCAACAAGCTGCCATGTCTATGGAGGGAGGAAATTTTCAAGGTTTTGGCAAGGTGCAGCTACGAACGAAGTAAAGGATTGAGATTTTGGCAGTGGAAGGCCAAGAGGAGCAAGAGAATGCTGAAAAATCTGAGAGTGAGAAAAGAATTGCTAGAGAGATCAAGCTTCAAATGGAGGTCCTAATGATTTCTTATAAGGCTTGATTGGAAAATTAGCCATTTGAAATATGTTGTGAGTCCATAAATTATGGATTTTAATTGTTTCAAATTTGAATTTGATGGTGGACACTAGTGTGACCGTGCAAGCATACTTGAGGACACAAGTTCCCAAGATGTGGGGAATGGGCAAGAGACAACTATGGGATGCATGTTTGGCTTGCATGATACCTCAATGAAGGGATTTGGGCACATAAACAAGGTGTATGAGTCTTTAAACATGTCTAAGGGAATGGACACTAAAATAGGGTGAAACGTGTGAAGTATATGCAATTTTCATTTGGATGGCAACTGTGGTCGAAAACATGTAGGTAGGTGTGGTAAAAGATATAAATACAGTCTCCTACATATCTGTGTGTAAATGGCATGGCAATTCATCAAGGCATAGAGGGCATACCATGCTCAATGCATTAATCTATGCAGGCAAATCAGTAGGCAAAATTTCCATCCTTGGGTTCACCGACATTGAGTGTAATTAGTGTGGTTGGGGGACATATTACAAAAGCCATTGTGCCTTCATGTGGTATCAAATGGGTGAGCCATTTGTATATTTCTGTTGTAATATTCTCCATTGCTTATGTCTGTTAAGAGTCTAATATGCAGCACTTTTAGTTAATAAGTTTTTTTTAATCTTCTTAAATAGTTTTGCATATAATTCTGTCTTTCTTTCCTTACATTACGTCATTTTCTCTTTTAGAAAATGGATATTTTTGCATAAAATTAACATACAAATCCATCACAACATCCTAATTGTCCTTGTTTGTATTAGATAGAAGAGTTCAAGTGACCGTTACAAGGCTGTAATCATCCTTGTTTGTTTTGGATAGAAGAGTTCAATTGGCAGTTACAAGGCTACTAATGTTCTTAAGTCTTACATCATCTCTACACATGGACATTATTTGACAAACATGGGGGGTTGCTATAAGATGATTGCATTCCTTGAGCCAATGGATAATTCAATGAGTTAATTACTATTGACATACAACTTGATATGACCAATATTCTGTAATGTCCTCATTTTCGATGTCCTCTTTCGGATTAGTCAGATTCAGATACACTTACTATTTTTAGTAAGTGCTATGTTTAGTAGGGGGTCTAGTTTTGGGTTTCAGTCTCCCGTGAGCCCTTTGTGCATCTTAGTACCTCTCCAGTTTGAGCTTTTGTGATTACTGGCTATTTTTAGTGCTTACTAAAAATAGTAAGTCAATTTTAGGGTAAGCTAGACTTGGTCAGGGTTACCACTCAGTAGCATTTTTCAGTTGAGGCATCGGTTTCTAAGGTTGAAATATTTAAATATTTGATTTCCCCTTCGAAATTGGATTAATATAAAGTAACTTTATATTTTAATGTTGAGGATCAAAAAGGGGACAAAAAGTACCATGGCGCCTAGTAATGACTTTAAGTTGTTTTTAAAGCAACTAAAATGTTTCTGTATGTTGGATAAGGGATAGGCGCCCAAGCTAAGGAATGAAGTTAAATTAAAAACTAAAGCTAATGTTTTTAGTGAGATTTGAAATAAATAAAAAAAACAAATATAAAGTGGGCGTGGGTTTTAGGTTTTCTCCCTTGGTTGCCCAAATTTGAAAGTGAACTTTTAAAAGGTTCATTTGGAGGCTCATTTCTTTATGGTTGATTGCGACGACTTACAAAGATGCTGCTGGTTTGTTACCAAAAGGTCGAAGAACGGGATTGAGGACGACAACCCCCAATATCTAAGGCTAGTTTCAACAGTGAAAGACCTGCTCAAGTTGGTGAATGGTGGTTTCATTCATGAATCACATTTGGGCTTCAGTTTACAGTTTGTTGGTTTTTGTAAATGAAGATATTTCAGTTCTTCTGAGGAGTTTCAGTCTAGTTTTGGTGTGAGATTGCTTTCCTTTAGTGTGGTGTGGATTTCTAAGTGATTTTTTGGTGAGTTCCTTCCATTTTCTGGGCACTACACTTTGGACCTGAACAAAGGTTTTGGTTCATAACTCTTGAATGGCCTAGTGAATTCAAATGGGTATCGCATCTATGACTAGCCCTCTCCAAGGCGTTTCCAACAAGTGTAAGAATGCATTTTTTAGTGAAGATTTGGATTTTATCTACTAGGTTGCCCCCAGCTGCCAGCCGTCCTTCTGGGTGTCACCTTGTTTGCTGGTCGTCCATACAGGGAGCTGCAAGTCAATTTCTGTAGCTGGTTAAAGAGGAGATAATGGCGTTTTTTGGGCTTGGAGTTGAAGGCTCTCATCATTGGTGTAGGCGAGCTCGATGGGATTCTCATATCAGTTGTTAGGTGATTTGAAAACAGTTCTGAAAGTTGACATTCTGAGTTTTGTAATGAATTTGAAAGACTGTAATTTTTTGGCGTTATAATCTAAGTGTTATAATCTGTTACAGTTGGGTCTACATGTAGATTTCATATGGTTTTTACCTCTGCATTTTATTCTCTATCAATTGGCATATCAAATGTTGTATGGCGTATGAAATAACTCCAAGCAAACATCTCAAACAAACTTTGAAACCCTCACAATCAGCAAGTTTCATGTTATTTTCTATTCTATGTTCTCTATCATTGCATGATGAAACTATGACAAATACATGGGAAAAAACAAAGGCAAACATTCAGAAAATCATAACAGCAGTAGTGAAGTTTCAAAAAAAATAAATATTTGGGGTTGTTTATTATAGTGGTATGAGAGCCAAATCAGTCTTGCCAACTAGTGGGTGTGATTTTCTATGAGCTTGAGTGATAGGGAAAGAAGATACTTAGAAAGAAGTAGGAAAAAAAAAGAGGGTTTTTGGGAACAATGGCCACCATCAGAGGAAGGGCAGCATTTAGAACAATCATCTATTGGGTCATCTAGTATTGAAAACATGTGAGATAGGGGTGGTGAAGGTGAAAGGAATGAAATGAATGGGAGGAATGAGGCACCTCCCAACAGATTGATGTTTCTTCTTGATGCTTTGGTTAGGGGACAAGGTAGGGCAGCCCAACAAGCACAAGAAACTAATGACCGGTTAGCAAATTTAATACAAAGAATGGACCAAATGGGACAAGTAAACATGGTAGGACAGTAAGGAGTGGGTAATCAGGGAGCTTTGGAAAGGCCCCGTATGCCCAACTTTCCATCGAGGGTAGAAGCATCGGTTAATCCAGAACTCACTTTGTTGGAACAACAAGATCAGTTTAGACAAGATTGGCTTGATGCAGGGCCAGTCTTTCAGATGTACATATCTCTTAGAGACTACATTGATTTGAGAATGAGACATTCAAACACAAGGGTGAATAGGGACCAAGACAATGATTTATGAAGGAAAGTGGAGAAGCTTACACTTCCATATTTTGATGGTTCTGGGAAGATGGCAGTGAGAGCATGGGCACAAAAACTTGATACTTACTTCACCTTAAACCTTATGCCTGAGTGGGAGTTCATTCAGTATGCATCTATACACCTTGACAGTATTGCTCATGAGTGGTGGTATAATGGTATGTTGACTTTGGGGCATGCACAAATAACTTCATACAGGGTGTTCACTAAAAGATTAATTGAAAGATTTGACATGAAGGACCTAGAGCTGCACTTTAAGGAATTAGCTCAACTAAAACATTGGGGTATGATGGATTCTTATATTGCAGGTTTCCAAAAGTTATCTGTGCTTGTGATAGACATTTCTGAGAGAAGGCTAATAGTGTTGTTCATAGATGGACTATCCGATCCTCTAAGGGGTTGGATGAAAACTTTTAACCCTCCTAGCCTTTAAGAAGCCATCAAAAAGGCTAGAGACATGAAGACATCAACTTTTAGGAACAAATTTCAGTCCAAGGACTCGCTGCCCAAGAAGGAAAAAGACAAGAAAATTGACACTAAGGAGGAGGAGCAGCCTAAGAAAAATTACACAAGGATAGACAGTGAGACCTTGAATGAGCTCAAGAAGAAGGGATTGCGTTTTACATGCAAGGAAACCTTACACCAAGGATCACAAATGTTCAACCAAGGCTAAAGTACTGCTAATAGAGTACCAATCTGATGAAGAAGGTGAATCAGAAAAATCAGACCAGCAAGCTGATTCCGTAGAAAGTGAAGGTGAAAAGACATCAGAAGAAAGTGGTAAGGTGTGGGACCATGATGGGACACTAGCCCAACTTCATAGTTTTCATGAGAATGAGTCACTTCATATTAGAAGAGTGCTCTAGGGGTAGCGTATGTTGGCTTTGATTGATACAGGAGCTACTCACAATTTTATAGATGAGGGCTTAGTTTCTCGTAGAGGTCTTTAGACACAGGTGGTGAGCGAATTTTGTGTGATGGTAGCCGATGGGTTTACTATACAATGCACTAAGGTGGTTCCTCAGTTGAGCATACTTTTTGGAAATCATGAGGTTAAGGAGGACTTTTATGTGGTGAACATAGGAGACATGGATGTAGTTACAGGCATTCAGTGGCTACGCTCTTTGGGGGAGTTTACTCTAAACTTTCAGACCTTGGAGCTGAAATTTCAATCCGAGGGTAAGAGTGTGGTTTTGAGAGGGCTGTCACATGGTGGGCCACGTGCGGAGTCTAGCAAAAGAAAGGGAAAAGACATGGCAGCAACTTTTAATGCATCTTTAGAGCTGCCCAGTGTACCTATGAACACTAGTATTAGGTTTGGTAATGCTGAAAATAATAACACACCTTTGGATGATAGTATTGTTGAAGGCACCATTGGTGAGGTCTTCAAAACAACAAACCATGATGTCTGCAATGATGTTAATAAGGGAGATTTGAAAATTGATTCCTAAGATCAATTGATGGATGGAGATACTTGTGTTGACATGTATGGTGATGAGTTGGTGAATGACTTATTTAGAGTGGCAACATCACAGGAGGAGCATAATGAACAAAGCAATCAGCCTTTAAATGCATGGAACCTTGGTGAGATGGTACCTTAGTTTGATAAGGAACCCGATTGGGATGAATTTACTTTTGACTTTAGAGTTGTTCTGACTTCAACTCCACAATTATGCATGATTGATGGCATAGATGTTGATGTTGGTCTTGATCTCACTCTTGAGAGCAAATCAAATTTTACTTTGCATGTGGCTGAACATGAGCAAGGACCTAGCAGCCTTGTTGATTTGGGTTCTCAATCAGCTTTTGAGGGTGGTAATCAGTTGCTTTTTGATAATCCCTTGTTTGAGTTAGCAGTTGATGAGGTGTATGACAATCCTCTCTTTGAGTTGGGTGATGAGATTACTCCTAGTTGCAGCATTGCATTGGGAGAAAATAGCAAGGTTTGGGATCCAGGGGCAGTTTCTAGTCATGAAGTGTTGTCTCAAGAATGGACTAGTGGGTCTACTTTCAGTCTTGGTGCCCCGGCCCACCTTTCGATCAGCTTGCATAGGACTTTGATTTGAGATCCGTAGATGAGTTGGTTGGTTCTTCCAGTTCAGTAGTTGAGTTACACCCAGATGAGCCTTGGTGACAGCGATGATTTGGTACTAGGTGTTGGTTCTTTAGCTAATTCCTTGTTTACTTCTACGTATCCAGCGGGGTCCCGAATTTACTACTGCTGCCCTCACTTTCTTGAGTTGGTTATGCAGACATTTCTCGATTGGCAGAGTGATTTCGAGTTGGGGCAGCTGGTTGTGAGTACCGTTCCGGATACAGTGCTCCCATTATCTGCTTCCATTTTGGTGACTGACGCTCACCATAGTTGGAAGACTCGCCCCAACAAAAAACTTGCCAAGGGAAAAATTGGAGAGTTTTTAAAACTCAATGAAAACTCGGCAAAAAACTTGGGAACTTAAAAAATTGCTTAAATTTCATTAGAAACACATTTTTTTGTTGCAAAATTCAATGACAAGATGAATCCAATGAATCCATAAATGAGTACAAAAGTGTTTTCTATTAATTTTGATTGACTTTAATGTAAATTGATTACAAAATCTCATTCTCATGCAGAATCCCGATGGCTAAAAGCCTGAAAGTCTGATACATGAAAATAGTAAAACTAGAACTAGAAGCAAATACTAAATAGTAACTAAATACAACATGCTAGGCTTTCCTCTTCCCTAGTCTAGCAACAGCTAGGGAAGAAGGGGCGGGTCCTCTAGTCCTGCCGTGTGTGCGTGGTGGTGGTGGTGGTGGTGGCCATGGTGCTATTGCTGCTGGCTCCTCGGCTGGCATGGAAGGTTGTGCATGTGGCTCTGGCTAAATCTCATCCATATCCTCAGGAATGTCCTCCAATCCTACATCTCCGACTCTTGATGCACCCACATCCTCCATTGCCTGTCTCTCAAAGTCAAGGATCTCCTCCGCGCTAAACAATGGAGGTTGCTCATCTTGTCCTGTCTAATCACTGTAAGGATCTATCTCATCTAAGTCAATAGGATCCAGTGATTTTTGTTCTACTCTCTTTGTGCACAACTGAAAGTTGTATTGCACAAAGACAAGGTCATTGAGGCGCTTTTGTGCTAACTTGTTCATCTTCTTCGTGTGAATGGACTCGAACAAGCTCCAATTGCGCTAACAATTGGATGCACTACAAGGCTGACATAGAATGCGAAGGGCAAATTTTTGTGGATTTGGGGTTTTTCCACCAAACCTGCACAAAAATAAATAAATATTGAAGAGTTAGAAAATAAAGTCAAAGACTCAAAAGTTAAAACACATTTTATCAAATTATAAGATGCATGTGAAATAAACTTAAAATTTAAAGACTCCCAATTTTATACTTGGTGGTAGAGTGGTTCTTCCTCTAACAACCAACCCCGAAGAAAAGAGATTACCAGTTGCCTCCCTGTACATATCCAACTCCCTGACGATGAGGTCTCTCACTGCAACCTCAGATTCCATCCTCTGAATGCATGTTGTGAGCCCCTCCATAACCTCTCCATTAGGATCGGAGAAGCTCTTTGAGAAGAGATAAGAAGGGTTGAGGAAGTACCCTGCTGCATGGATGGGTTGGTGGAGTTGATTGTTCCACCTCCTATCAACAATCTCCCATATGGGATCAAATTTGAGGCTGTCCCCCATGTAATAACTTTTGATAGCCTCCTTGGCCCTATCCATGGTCTCATAAATGTATCCCATTGGGTTTTCATCCCCATCTACCAAGCGGAGGACTCTAACCAAGGGCTCCGACACCTAGATTAAAAATACAAAAAGATCAAAGTTAGAAATTTATAATGAAAGGCTTAAAGTTAAATTAAAAAATATATATATTTATATTCAACTTGAGTTTAAAATTAAAATCAAAGTTTTGAAGTTACCTTCACAATCTCTGTAGCTTTTTGTGCAAACAAGGGGTCGAAGACTATTGCAACAATTCTCTCTCCTTCGGGCTTCTTTGAATATGAGTATTCATTCCATGCTTGACTGACGAACATTTGTTTTAGAGAGCCCAAAGAATCCAAAATGCTTTGCAACGTTAGGAAAATTGTTGCAAACCTTGTGGCACCCGATCTCACCAACTCCTTCCCTCGTCTATGCTCTCCTCAAATTAAGAACCCAAGGGTGATTGTAGATATATTTTGTGATGCTCTTTGCATCATCTACAATTGGTGCCACCCAAACAAGTTTGCCTATGTCCTCCAAAAGAAGGTCAAGGCAATGGGCCGCACAAGGTGACCAAAAGAGTGATGGATGTATAATCTTAAGCATTCTTCCAATTGCCACATACGCTGCTGCATTATCTGTGATGACTTGCACCACATTAGCAATCCCCACCTCCATCACAACTTCTTCCAACAACGTACACAATGTATTTGCAGTTTTTATCTTGTTGGAAGCATCCACCGACTTGCAAAACACTTCACGTTTGGAATCAACCAAAAAATTAAGGATGGTGTGGTTTCTCCCATCCGTCCACCCATCAAAAAGAATGGAGCAGCCATATTTCTTCCATTTATTTTTTTTCTCTTCCACCAAATGCATTGCCCTTTTGGTTGCATTTGTGAGCAACCTACAAGTAGAAAGTAAAATAATTAATTAAGTACAAAACAAAAAAATAGCTTGAATTCAACATAAATAATAAATTAATTTAAATTTTAAATTAAAAAACATAAACTTAGCATAAAATTTAAGTTGACTCACCTCCCACTCAAATCTTTGCGAGAAGGTGGCTTGTAGCCTTTTCTCGCAACAGTCAATGTAGTGACCATATTGTGCCAATAGGGACTACTCGCCACATTGAATGGTATGTTTTGAAATACCAAAAGTTAGCACATGCCATGTCAGCATGTTGATGCACCTCCTTGTTCCACCCTATAGCCTCCAATGATATCTGTGCTCCTGGTGTGTTGGCACAAAAAAACTCTGTGGGTTGCGTGAAGATGAAGGTGGTGGTGGCACTGGCACTCTACTCAAACTAGAGGAAAATGGGGGCCTAGAGGATGGTGTGGTTGTGGTGTGGCGGCTGTGCCATGAGTGTGAATCCGTGGACCACGAAGAGAGCCCACAATGCCAATAATATTTGCCTCCTCATCTGACTCTATCTCCATATGCTCGGCCCCCTGCTCCTAAGTTTGACCATGGGCATGCGCACATCCACTGGCTATGGTTGCTGCTATGGCTCTTTTTGCCCTCTCCCTTTGCATTTTTTTTCCTCAGCATCTGAAAGTAGGGCAAGCAACTCTCTTCTAATCTCTTCTTTGGGCTGCTCACAAGGCTTGGCATCATGCTGAGGAATGCCTGCTAGATGGTATTTGAGGCGATTTATGGCTCCATGATATGTATTTTTGCACTCACTGCACACAATTGTTCTAAGTACGCGCTCTGTGACAGCATATTTCCATGTAGGGTCTCTAGCCCCTGGAGGATGAGTGCCTGGAACCCATGATGATGGTGTGGGAGGGGTGGAACTTGATGGGGCGGGGGCGGAACCTGATGCTGAACCAGAGCCAAAAGCCATTATAGTGTGTATTCAATGATCAATGATCAATCTACACATACAAAAAATATGTACAACATATTAGTTTTTTAATACAAAAAAATTTAAAAAACAACCTAAATCATTAAAACTTAAAAGATCTAGAACTAAATTTGATTTAAATTGATACAAATGTGTTTAAATGAATTATAAATTAACATTATTAACTAATCTTATCATTCTACACAAAAAATGAACCTAGGTCTGAAAATTTCAAAAAACATTGAAAAAAATGAAAAAAATCAGCAAAAATCAACAAAAGATTGTGATGAATCTTGTTTTTTGGATTTTAAATGCAAAAAAATTGAAAATGAAAAAAATCAGCAAAAATCAACAAAAGATTGTGATGAATCTTGTTTTTTGGATTTTAAATGCAAAAAAATTGTTTTTGTGCTCTATCATGTCTTTTTTTCAATTTGGAATGAGTATTTTGCAAGAAGAATGAAAGAAAATGATTAAGCAAAAACAAAAATCCCTACCTGTGAATCAAATTTCCCTTCAAAATCCACACAAAATGGCGTTTGAATCCGCTCTCCTCGATGGCAGATCGTTGGAAATGATGTCTCCTTGCTTGGGGGGTGGGGGGGTGTTTGAGCTCCTCACAGCAAGTCTGGTGTAATTTTGAATTGAAATAAAACATTAAAAAGACGTCATTGCTGTTATGCCTGCGTAGCCGAGTTTTTCGTTCCAACTCGCGAGTTTTTAGTGGAACTCACGAGTTTTTGGCGAGTACTCGCCACTAAAAACTCGCGAGTTTTTCGCAAGTACTCGCCACTAAAAACTCGCTAGTTTTTGGCAAGTACTCGCGAGTTTTTCGAAAAACTCGAAAAAACTCGGCTACAGGGTAGTTTGGGATAGGAGAGTGCAGTCTGGGCACATTGGGTTGATAATGATGTTCAGTGTGACGCAACTTTAGCATGATGGTTCCTTTCTGAGATTCACTTGGAACCTGGGATTAACACTGAGTTTTAGAGCAGCTACCTTTTGGGATGAGAGAGCCAATGTTGATTTTCTAGAGCTTACTCCTATGGCACTTCAGTTTGGTTCTCTTGAGGGACATTTTTTTGAGGAGTGGATTGAGTCTTTGCGGTATTTTATCACTTTCTTATAGGAGTTTTTCAGGAGGCCTCATGTATTGGTACCTTGCGGGACAGGGATTTGAGCAGATGGAGCTACAAACCTCCTAGATTTATTTGGGACCTTGGGATCATTTCTGGTTTTAGTGTGGTTTTGATTGTTGGTTGTTGGCATTGCTTGAGGACAAGCAATCTTTGGGAAGGGTTGACTGTAATGTCCCCATTTTCAATGTCCTCTTTCGTATTAGTCGGATTCCGATACACTTACCATTTTTAGTAAGTGCTATGTTTAACAGGGGGTCTAGTTTTGGGTTTCAGTCTCTCGTGAGCCCTTTGTCCATCTCAGCACCTCTCCAGTTTGAGTTTTTGTGGTTACTAGCTATTTTTAGTGCTTACTAAAAATAGTAAGTCAATTTTAGGGTAAGCTGGACCTGGTCAAGTTACCACTCAGCAGCATTTTCAATTGAGGCATCAGTTTCTAAGGTTGAAGTATTTAAAAATTTGATTTCCCCTTCGAAATTGGATTAATATAAAGTAACTTTATATTTTAATGTTGAGGATCAAAAAGGGGACAAAAAGTACCATGGCGCTTGGTGTAATGACTTTAAGTTGTTTTTAAAGCAACTAAAATGTTTCTGTATGTTGGATAAGGGATAGGCACCCAAGCTAAGGAATGAAGTTAAATTAAAAATTAAAGCTAATGTTTTGAGTGAGATTTGAAATAAATAAAAAAAAACAAATATAAAGTGGGTGTGGGTTTTAGGTTTTCTCCCTTGGTCGCCCTAATTTGAAAGTGAACTTTTAAAAGCTTCATTTGGAGGCTCATTTCTTTATGGTTGATTGTGACGACTTGCAAAGATGCTGCTGGTTTGTTAGGTCTGAGAATGGGATTGAGGACGAAAACCCTCAATATCTAAGGCTAGTTTCGGCAGTGAAAGACCTGCTCAAGCTGGGGAATGGTGGTTTCATTCAGGAATCACATCTGGGCTTCAGTTTAGAGTTTGTTGGTTTTTCTAAATGAAGATATTTCAGTTCTTCTGAGGAGTCAGTCTGGTTTTGGTGTGAGATTGCTTTCCTTCAGTGTGGCGTGGATTTCTAAGTGATTTTTGGTGAGTTTCTTCCATTTTCTGGGCACTGCACTTTGGACCTGAACAGAGGTTTTGGTTCATAACTCTTGAATGGCCTAATGAATTCAAATGGGTATTGCATCTATGGCTAGCCCTCTCCAAGGCGTTTCCAACAAGTGTAAGAATGCATTTTTTAGTGAAGATTTGGATTTTATCTACTAGGTCGCCCCCAGCTGCCAGCCATCCTTCTGGGTGTCACCTTGTCTGCTGGTCGTCCATACAGGGAGCTGCAAGTCAATTTCTGTAGCTGGTTAAAGAGGAGATAATGGCAATTTTTGGGCTTGGAGTTGAAGGCTCTCATCATTGGTGTAGGTGAGCTTGATGGGATTCTCATATCAGCTGTTAGGTGATTTCAAAACAGGTCTGAAAGTTGACATTCTGAATTTTGTAATGAATTTGAAAGACTGTAATTTTCTGGAGTTATAATCTGTTACAGTTGGGTTTACAAGTAGATTTCATATGGTTTTTACCTCTGCATTTTATTCTCTATCAATTGGCATATCAAATGTTGTATGGCGTATGAAATAACTCAAAGCAAGCCTCTCAAGCAAACTCTGAAACCGTCACAATCAGCAAGTTTCATTTTATTTTCTATTCTATGTTCTCTATCAGTGCATGATGAAACTATGACAAATACATGGGAAAAAACAAAGGCAAAAATATTCAGAAAATCATAACAGCAGTAGTGAAGTTTAAAAACAAAAAAAATATTTGGGGTTGTTTATTACATATTCACTTGTATCATATCAACATATATTGTATTAACTAGTGGGTTCATTCGCATGTTGATACTGACAACTGTATTTCTTGATCCTATAGTTAACTCGACTGAGTTAAATGATATTAACATACACCTTGTTGGTGTGATCAATATCCACAATAATCAACACACCTCGTCAACATGTTGATACTGCCAATTACTTAAATTTACCTCCAAAGTGCCCCAAGTTCCAGATTTGTGTTTTGCTAGATGTCTAATATAAATGTCCATAATGGAAGCTCCTAGCTAAGATTCTAAATTGCAAATGTTACTCTAAGCATCAATGTTTTTAGCTGTACTTTATTTATATACTCTGATAACCTTCTAACTGTTCTTGTTTTTGTATGGCACCAATTATATGTATATTATGGGACACAGGAGACCGTGTTTGCAATGTTGGTTGAAATTACAGAAAGGGCTATGGCACATTGTGACAAGAAAGATGTTCTTATTGTTGGTGGGGTTGGATGTAATGAGAGGCTTCAAGAGATGATGCGAATAATGTGTTCAGAGAGAGGAGGCAGACTTTTTGCAACCGATGAGCGGTATTGCATTGATAATGGAGCAATGATTGCTTATACAGGCTTACTTGCTTTTGCTCATGGAATGGAAACGGCAATGGAAGAATCAACATTTACACAGAGATACAGGACAGACGAGGTTTATGCAGTATGGAGGGAGAAGCCTTTTCCAGTGTTGAAGAATATTGAGGACAAGGAATGCCCCATATCAGCTACGGGTGAATGTATCTAAGCTAATGACTGTCAGAGTTATTATGGTACAAATATTATACAGAGAATTTAAAGGATGGTTTTGAAAATATAATTTTTTTTGTCAAAAGAAAGGCCTCATTTGTCTCCTTTCTGCAGTATTCTGTCTTGATGCACGAGAGTCTTCATGTTGTGATGACTTAGCGAATGCATTAGAAAAGTGTAATAATAATTCTGATGAAAGCATGTGAATTTCTGTTTTAAGGAAATGTAATATAAATTGAACAGTTTCTGTAAGTAGGACGTAGAAGAAAAAGAGCATTTGAGGAGTCTGCTGGATATTAAATATACTAATTTAGGCTAGCGTTGTCGATTTAGTTGTTTATTGGCTTTTGGATGCAGCATAGTTACATGTGGGTGTTTGGGGATTTTAGACTAGAGTACTATCATAGAAACAAGGATGATGTGAAATAGAAGAAATTCACAGCCAATCTTTATACTAAAGTGTAGGAATAACACAAAATTCAAATTTGTAGGTTGACCTAATTTTCTTTTGTCCATGTTAACACATAGATGAAGATTATTTTTGATTATATGGATGGATACTTTAATACATCTGTGGTTCTATGGCTATTTGATGTGCAATTTCATTGCTTTCATCAAGTTTCTCTCTTCATCTATAGTGGGTGTTTATGATACATTATGGCTTTTCCTCCCTAATTGTATTATTAGTCTGAAATAAACTGAGTTTCAAAAACAACTAGATTGCCAGATCTAAAAAAAATGGTAGCTAGAATATCAATTCTGTTCATGCCAGGCATACTTTAAATCATTTGTTTGTATATAATTGCTTTGATAGCTGTGGATTTTTTATTGAAAACAAAAGGTTGAACAAGACACCCATTGCATAAGTCATAATATTTCATAGACCCAATTTTTTGGTCGCTTGCAACTCATGTTTGTGGCTGTTGATTGTTTCTATATGGAGCATTTGTACGTGGATAATGTATTGGATGGCCTGAGCATATAGTGCAACACAGATTCTTATGTTCAGTAGTAGTAGATCTTGAACTACACAAATAACATGGGAGAATCTTCCAACAAGGGTTGAAAATACTTATTTTTGAGATTTCCAGGACTCTTGATTTACCTTATGAAACCTTATAAATTAGCATGGCATAAAACAATTGACAAGACCTTTGCAAAGGTTCTTACGATTAATGAATTGATCGGTTATCACCTTATTAATGAATTCATTTGTATGTGAGCTAGTTTTGCCACTGAAATGATGCGTGGAAGAGTTTGCACAAATTTTATAACTCACTCAAAATCTGCATGGTGAACAACGGATTGGTTGATCAAGTTTTGAATATTCTTTGTTATTTTTGTGATAGGTATGCTTTTCTCCTTGGCTTTGGCCGCCTCCTTCCTTGCACTTGCCTTAGCCACTTCTTTTCTTCACCCTTTGCTAGTTGAAGAAATTCCTTGACAGTTAGCATCAATTGTGAGAGGGACTTAACTAATGCCAATAAATCCTCAATTTGAGTTTACAGTGGATTTGCAGGTGAGGCCAGAAATGTGGGAATAGGATGCTGCTTGAATTTGGCCCTTTTGTGTGCTATTTTCTGCATTTTTTTGCGTCTATTGGAGATACAAAGTGTTAACTTGCACTTTTAAGTGTTACTGCCTCTACTTGAGCTGCATCCTCTTGGCCTTGGTGCACCTCCAAGTTCTCCAGCTCCATGTATAATTTGTATTTCTTTGTTGAGGCACCAAAACTCTTGGATAATTGCTAGTCCAAAGACTATCATGATGGGTTCTGTTAAGTTTTTGGGTTTAATATTGCAATTGGTGTGCCGTTAACCTTAATGGTTAGTGGATCCTTAAGCCCATAGACAAATAGACTTACGAATGTTGTGTTTTGGCTAGGCCATTGACTTCTCCCTGTTGTTTGGGATTAGTAGTTGGGGATGTTTGCCCCTATCTCTTTGTTGTCACCATTTGGAAGTTTCTTGATCATTAATTCCATTGATCTCTCTCTCTCTACAATTACTAGATTGGAATATACTCTTGTATTCATGAACTTTTAGGGAGATGTGATGTGGTCTAAGGCCTCATGACTTGTTTGTGTACTTAGTGGGAGGAGGAGTCTTCTCATTGGAAGTGAGATTTAGGGCACATTGTTCTTACAACCTCCTTTTCTCTTTTTCTCTTGCATTTCTTCTTCTAGTCATGACATGTGCCCCATGCGGTTCACCCTCCTTCCTCTTTTTCTTAATGCAATAAATTAAATAAACTAAATGCGAGAAAATAAATATGCACCAACACCCTCCAAGCTTAGCTTGAGTGTAGGATAAATGAATAGGTCTTGACAAATTTAGCCATGTTAGGCAACCTCACTATAAAAAATGTCTTAAGAGGATTGAGAAGGATAAAACTCCATTCAAGTAAAAACTCTCCCTGGAAGAGAGGACTATGCAGCCCTTATTAATGTGGTCTCCTATGCCAATGGTGGATGCTCAATGTCAAATGTTGAAGATGATTTAGGATTATTGATTAGGAAGAAATAAAGTCCATGAAGTATGAAAAAGATTTTCCATTTCAAAAATGAATATGATGGAAGAAAACACAAAATGTCTTTGGAAGATGCTCATCAATTGTGATGTCAATGTTGAAAGTTGCCACAAGTGAATTGGTAATCTCAAGCCTAATTGAAGAAAGCGACAATCTAGAACCATGTGGAAAGTGTTGAATTACAAGAGCTAAAGATTAAGAGTTCACAAGTATTAAAGAATTGTCATTAAAGAGGAATCAAAAGTTCTCAATAATGTCCTCAAAGTTTGAAAGAAGGGATTCACACAATAAACTTGATGGATTTGTCAAATTCTTGTGCCAAAAAATGTATCTGGAAGAGGTGGTCTTGTTATTGAATCATTGGAATCCCTCAAAGAAACAACTTCAGATAGATGATGGTGTGGGACACTCAACATGTCTTTGTGACCTCATTTGATGAAAGGACTTGAAGGTTTAGACGATTGTACTATATCTCAAAAACTTACCACACCAAATGCTTGAGTATGAGCAAGAATTAAATTTGCCAGTGTTGGAAGATAGTCTTTAGCCTTAGTTTGTTGACTCAAAGATAAAGAAGACAAACCCTCTATAGAAGGAGTCAATACAACCCAAGAATCAACAAAAGTCTTTGTGCAAGGAAAAGGAATATCATGTGAAGTCTCGATATCATTAGAATGTTCAAGACTTCCATCATAAGCAAGATCCTTTGTTATTTCATTGTCATATGGTAGGTACTTAGAATCATCAAGAGGTACAAGACAATCCTCAACATGATCATTTGAGAATTGAGGTTAATTAGAATCTCCATTCAGTTGCTAAATTTTGGTCCAAAGAATGTAACACACTAAGTATATGAGATGACCCATATAGTGTTATCATCAACACTAGAACAAGTCAATTCTAGGACATGATCATTCTTGTTTCCTCATACTTGTTTTTGTTGAGTGCCTAGATCAAGAATAAGTTCATAGAGTTTGGGCAAAAGATGAAGCAAGTTGGAATGCTTTAGGATTCTATCTTGTGAAGACAAAATTCTATTTAAGGGCGATAATAAAAGAATGAATCAAAAAAGCCATTATTAGTTATGATTGACTCAAATGAAACAAAGAGAGATTAAACTATCGGAAGCAATACACAACGCCTTAGAAAAACTCTTAATCAAGAGTTCCCTTAGGAAAAACATAATTATGACATTTTATATATAGTGATTTTATAGTTGCCACTTACCAAATATGCAATAATGAACTTGATCTAGGGAATAACAAATGCCTCAAGAGGCGAAAATACCAAAATTGCAATTTTGGTATAGAATGGGAGAAATTTAAGGACACCATGTCAAAGTATGGGAAAAATCACGCACTTTGAAAAATGATGCTTGAAAAGGAGCTCAATGATCTCAAATAGAGTCTTGGAAGTTCCCAAAGTGAGAACGAGCTAACAACCTTTGAGAATTATAGTTTAAAAAAAATCCAAATACCAAAATTCATTAATTGTCAGTACCATTTTGAAACTAAAAAAAAATCAGCCCAAATAAAAAATTGTTTGAAATTAAGACCTTGTATGATTGACAATGGAGCTTGCAAAAATTGCGTACTTAAATTAAAACTACATTAGAGGGGTCAAGTGAAGTGAAGATGTTGAAGTTAGCATGATGTCATCAGATGCTAACTAATTGAATATGCACCCTCTTGATAAGATATTCTCCACCAGTCACCAAACAATTGTGTAGGCTATGAAAACTACCTTTGGGCCCAAAATCGTTGTTTCAAAATTGGAAACCATTGGAAATTGGTGTAAAGTGATTTATAGGGGTAATGAGTTGTTTTGAGCATTGTGGGGGTTGTCTCCAAGGTGTCAATGCTGTTGGGTCGGTGATTTGTTGTTGTTGAGTGGTGTAGAGTACATTTATGGATGGTGGTGAGGTAGAAGGTCCATTGATTGGAGATTTGACCCTGCGAGTCCTTGCTACCACTTGGAGCCCTTATAGGGTCTTGTACTTGCCATGATAGGTTGACACAAAATATTGTAGGTACCTTGCCCATATATTTTTTATTTTCTAAAAATGAATTATATTTATTTACCTCTTGCACACTTTTGTTAACACCATCACTTGATTTTGATGCTTGCATAGGGTTGATAAATGAAGAATTTGAAAATGCTAAGGAATATTCTATGGATCGTATGGTCATGGAACAATTTTTTTTCTAGGACTTGTGGCAAAGTTGCTGAAAATTGACAAATGGATAGGTGATGCTAGTGTTTTTTAGGCCTTCCAAAAGAAATGGTAGGGTTAGATTTGGCCCAAAATGCTTTCTATGTTGAGTGATTTATGGATGCCCAAAAGAAAACCCTTTAATAAATCTCTCATGACAAGCTTGATCTAGATGAAATGAGAGGTAGAATTTTAGATCCTTTGGACAAAATGACGCGTTCTATGAGCTACTCCATTCAACAGATGTGCTTGGAAATAGTGCCATAAGTAGAAAACTTGCGATCCAACTCTTTCAAATATTTATGAATCTCTAGATCATCAAAGGATGTACAAGGAGCATATTAAGCTCATAAGAAGATTTTCCATTTTCAAAGGAGATGAGCAAGACTAGAATCCCTAATTTCTTTGATACCATGTTAGAATTTGCTAAAAACAAGGAATAGCTAAGATCTAGTGCATGAATAGCCATATATAGCTTATTCAACAAATGATCCTATAATTGAAATAATGAAATAGATTTAAAAAAATGAAAATGACTCAAAATAATAATATGCATAACCTAAAAGCTCACAAGATATGAATAACACATGTAAGGTGAGTGGAGTACATATAGATAATTTAGAAGGTAAATACAACTAGTAAATGAGAAGTAACTCTAACTCCCAAAGATATGTGGGAGTTACGCTTGTGGAAGATGACATCTACCTTCATAAATGATCGACATTTAATAATTTAAGCAAGCTAAACTAAATATGTAAGAAAAACACAATTAACCTAAATAAAAGGAAACAATAACACACTAACATCCCCTTTAAGAGCAACTTAAGGGGTGAAAAATGGGCCTCTAAAAATGAAGCTTGATGAGGTATGTATGTACATAGAAATCCCCTTTAAGAAAAGAGATATAAGCCTCCCTTTGCCCTTTGCTCCCTCCTACTCCAAAATCGAGAGAGAAAAGAACCCCTAGAGAAAGGAGAGAAAATAGAGGATCATGTAATCACCCTGACCTTAAAAATATAATAGTCCCCTACAAGATTAATTACTCCTTATCAGAAAGAGAGAATGTATGCATAGATGATCTCATAACAAGTGTTGAAGTATGTCACACTACATTGAACAATGCACCTTCCTTCAAAAGAAGGAAATCTTGTGGTGCAAGACTATAGAATTCCCATTCCAAAGGTGAAATTAATAAAGGAAATGGGTCTCTAGAAACTACTAAAATGTCATCATGTTAGTGCCAAAAATGGTACAAAATCTAATTGAAGAAAATGACTTCTCAAAACCATGTGGAAATGGATGAAGAATAGGTAGATATGGAGAAAACAATTGAAGAATCATCGATCTCAAAGAGGAAGAATGTCCTCAAAGGTGTTCTTAAGATCTAAAAAGTGAGAGTACACAAACACGTGAAATGTGCAGGAAGTAGATCTCCCAAGAAAGTAGATCTTAATGTTCTCCAGATCTAAAAAGTGATAGTACATAATTATATGTGAAATTTCTATGAAGTAGACCTCCCAATAAAGTGGATCTTGACTATCGATATGAACTTGCTTGGAATAACCACCAAAAAATTTTGACGAAGAGACTTTGAACTCTATCTAAGAAATAGGTGGATGGGGAATCTCAGTTTAAGTCATGTAACAACATTGCTTATCCAATTATGTGTCCACATTAGATGGCTATATATGAATATAGAGTAGATGAGGAATCAAGAGTGATAGTAGTGTTAGTATCATCCACATGTGAAAGGTTGTCCAAGAAAGCACTGTCTTTAGATGGAGATTCAATATCTTCATACAATTGTGGGGTGCTAGTCCAAGTAATGAAAGCAAACTTAGCGTGCTTGATCAGATGTAAAATATCCTAAAAATTGTTAGACATATTAGTCCATAGACCACACCATTGTTATTTTACTGTTCAAGCTTCTATTTATGGTCACTTCACTTAAGAATGAGTTCAAAGAGACAAGATAGTTGAACTTACTCAAGTTAGTTATCCTTTATGCTTCTATCTATGACAAATAGTTATTTGAATTTAGCTTGACAATAGAATAGTAGAATAGCATGATGAAATCCCTAGAATGAAATTTCATCTCAATTTGTGATTACAATCTCATTAAATACCAACAAGGCTGGTTGGGGGTAATGAAACCCCAACACTTACAAAGTTTGACACTTCATCATAGTGCATTTCTAATGCCTAGGTATGTTTTTTGGATTCTCAAATTGAGAATAATTAAAAAATAGTTAAATTTTAGAATAAGAAGAAATAAAGGACACTAGTGTGAAGTACACAAAAAAATATATACTTTTAAAAAAATGATACTTGAATAGGAGAACAAGATGTGGTCCTTGAAAGGTCTTAAAATGATAACCACAGTTAAAAATATGAGAAAACTTGAATTTTTGAAAATGGTTCTTGTAACTATAATGTTGAAAATTGCGCCCTATGCCAATTTCACTTACACATTACACTCGGTGCATTTATGACAAATTCATGATCGGAATTTTACGATTTTGATCTCATGAATGGTGACGATGAAGCGTTAGTAGCTTGTGGTTTGGATTTCGAAAGTTTTTGGTTGGACGAGAGTGCAACGTGTAGACATCTATGCAATACACAAATGTCCTGATAAAATCCGAGATTCAAACGAGAATATCCCACACAGTTCATTTGTGACGCGTGTCCCAAATCCCAAACACTACTATAATGACTATTCTTGCCCAATTCAAGAAAAAAACTTGCTTCTCTTCCTCATTTTCAGAGGTGGTTGGACCTTTTGGACTTGGGGCTCTCTATATCTCTCTCTTAATGAAACTCTACCAAAATACTCTCATGTCTTGGATAGTTGCAACAACAAAAACTCCTCTTGCTTACTATCTTGTCACATCTATCGTCTCGAGAGAGGGGCAACAACTACTGGTAATACTCTCTTGCTTATCATTCAAACAATATTGTCTATTGTCATATTTATATAATCTTGTCTAGTGTCTTTTAATCATGATAGGGGTTATCCTCCATAGCAGAGTTTGTTTCTATCTGTTAAATAGGCGCAAGCCAACTGAGAGGGGGGGGTGAATCAGTTGTCACACAAATTCAAACTTAAAACTTTATCACTTATCAAATCTTCAACCACACTATTTTGTTATTAAATATGAGCATGAAACACAAATAATAGAAAGTAAATCAACACAATGAACGCTAGATTTTTACGTGGAAAACCCAATAAGGGAAAAACCACGGTGAGGGCTAACTCACACTATATAGTATTTTAAAAAGGAGGCTCACTGCCAAAAGAAGGACTCACTGTCCAAGTAAAAAGGATCACTGCCTACAAAAAGGACTCACTGTCCAACAAGAGGCTCACTTCCTATAGAAAAATTATACAAAACAGAGTAAGGCTTTACACCCCAAAAATGAATTGGAAGGATGCACCTAACATGTTCTGATACAGTTCTGGATATGCTCACAACTACTGCCTTTCTGATCACACTTTCACATTCATTACCTCTTCACTATTTCCTCTGTCACTTTCCTACAGACTCACTGCATATATTCGCACACACCCATTCGCACTTACTCACTCTTTTACTTTCAAATTGTTCTCCATATACTTATATATTGTATAAGAGCGAATTTGCACCCTAGGTGCAATTCCCCTTTTTTCCTTATTACATTTTAGAAAACCCAAGTTGGAGGGTTAAATTCACTTAAGCCCGCTAATGGCAGTCCACTTGGCGCCCGTTTTGTGTGTCGGTGGAGGCGTTTCTATCGGGGACGCCCACACAACGCACAGATGTCTGCGTGGTGCGCTTACGTCCCTGGCAGATTCCTGTGGCTGAGCCAGCAAAGGTGTTACTCTTCCCATTGGCAGCGAAGTGGTAATGCCTCCTTCAGCCACTTGACCCAAATATGGCCGTTTCTTTACTCATTCCTTCATAATCAAGTCTTTGAACTTGCATTAGGAGGTTGGATGAAGATTGGAAGAACTATAAATCACTTCAAGCTCATTTTACACTCACATTCTAGCATTCCAAGCATTCCATAACAATAATATCACACTCCATCACGTCGGTAGAGCAAGTTTGGGACCATGCCATTGCAATAGAGGCTTGAGTTCCTCTCATTTCTCCCCTAAGCATCCTTGAGTGCTCTTGGTGGAGGTGGTAAGCTTCCCTCTGCTCTCCTCTATCATTTGGTTGAGTAACATAGTACTGTTTGTAGTGCTTGTGTTTTTATCACTTCTTTATCTCTTTTCCATTAGCTGTCCGTGGAGGTGGGAACACCTAAATGGGGGTTTGTCTAAGGCAGACCCCTATGCAACCACCCCCGAACATTCTCTCTCTTGTTGTGTGTAGGTGGACGCACTTCGAGGAGCTAGCTGGTGAACAGAGTCTTCTACAAGATTTTCTTCATCACCTTGGCTTTGGTATATCTACTCTATCACCTTCGCTTATATTTTTCATATTTCATAGTGTTATTTTGTCCTCTTAGAAGTCGTTAAGCTAGGCTGTTAGTCATTCTAGTGAGTTCGACCTTGTCTCTGCTGTAATCTGGCCGTACTGACTACAATGTGTTTCTGAGATGCCAGCGTGCTGCGCTGTCATCTGAAGTCCGCATTGACGTCCTCGGGTAGAGAGCTCCCTGAGGTGCAGAGTTGGACCTAAAGACCGACTCACCTAGCCCCACCTTGAAACTCAGGATTGCAGAGTGATCATAGGACTCTAAAATCCTCATCATTCTCATCCTCTTTTCCTAAAACATACACTTAGTTGAGGTAAGTTAGGGCAACCTCTCACGTATCGACCCTCCATGACCTGGGGTCTTGCATGTAGTGGTCCCCCTCTCTTACATTTTTGGTGAATCCGATGTGAACTAACATCTGTTCATTTGTTGGTGTTAAAACTCCCTTTAGATATTTCGTGGTTGTTGTGACCTCGCGTGTTGTGAAGGTTTATGAGCATCACAACCCAGTCCACAACTTCTAGGCATATCGTGAGAAGTATATGACACCTCCCGATGGATAGAACAAAGGTCTCGCTTGGTATCTCTATAGGTCTTTTCTCTGGTCCTGCCATTAGTTTGGCCATGCAGGAACAATTATCAAGGAATGAGATGGGGTTCGCTGACGAGACCGATCACATCCCCACTCCTCCCATGTTTCCCACGCCATCATCGGTTGATAAGCATGAGGCCATTCAAATTCCTATTGATTATGTATCTGCCCTCACTAAAGGATTGGGTGACCTTGAACACCATTTGGAAAGAAATCTGAAGATGGCTAGGGACACTCGGGTTGTTAGTGAATTAAAACATATGATGAACAAAGATTGAACAGGTGTAGAGCTTTTGAGTAGTCTCTTCGGTATCGTCGAAGTGTGTGCTCCTTCGGGCAACTCTGGTTTTACACAAGGAGTCACCTTCGGAGAACATGAGAGACAACTAGGAGTATCAATGCCTCCCACTTCTGTCTACATGGCCGAGGTGGCCCCTTCCATTAGTATCCCTTCCGTCCCTGAACAACTGAAAACTATCAAGGTGAATAAGGTCTCGTTGGACTTTAGCTTTACCCCTTCTGTCACCTCCGGTGGTGGAGGTCTTGGAAGGACAAGCGGCAAAGGCTTTGGTAGCGGCAGTTGATTCGGTAGTGGAGGTGGTGCTGACGGAAGTGGTTAGGGTGGAGGCCCTATTGGCGGCAGTGGCTCTGGTAGCGGCTCTAGCAAAAGTCATACCGGAGGCGGTTCTGGAAGTGGACCTAGTGGTGGTTTTGGAGGAGGAGGTTCCTCTGGCCCTCTATCTTCTAACGAACCTATTCTGAATACTCTACTTCATAATATGGGTAAGATGCAGAGTCAGTTAGCAAACCTCTCCTAGGCCTCAACCCAACCCATTTTCCAACCCTTCTTCCGACATAGTCCATTATCGGTCGCTATCTTAAACACTCCCTTCCCTTAGGGAATGGAGATTCCAAAGTTTGAGAAATTCAGTGGCAAGGGGGATCCGTAGACACACGTGTCTGCCTTTAACGCTCTTTGCACCGACTTCTTCCATCATCATGCTTTGATGGCTAAACCATTCCCTCGATCTCTTAAGGACACAACACTCGAGTGGTACTGTTCCTTTCCTGATAATTTTATTTTCTCATTCAATCAAGTTGTTAACCAATTCCTTAGGCAATTCCAAGCAAACATCGGGCCGAAGATGACCTTCTCGGATCTCGTCTGATGTAAGCAAGGAGACAATGAGAAGATCACTGACTTCATAGCAGGTTATCAAGCGCTTCTTTCACAAATCTCGTATCAGCTGCCCGACTCTGACGTGCATAAGGTATTCATAGGCAACTTACAAAGGCCTTGGAAAGCGAAGTTTTCCTTGATGAAATATCCCTCTTTTGCGCATCTGTGTGCAACTTTACGAGAGTACCAACAGACAGTTGCTCAGTTCGAGGGATATTCCTCGCACTCCCGTTCTAAAGGGAAATCCATTGTATCAATATCCAGAAAAGGAAAAGCCATTGCGAATGTAGTAGCCGCTGCTAATGACAATGGCCTTAGACAAAATCAAAATTTCAAAAAGTTATCAGAATCCTATACCTCTGTTTTACAAAAGTTGTTGAGAGATAAGATCATAACTTTGTCAACTCCTAATCCCATTAAGGAACCTTACCCTAACTGGTATGATGAGAGCACTCACTATCAGTACCATCGTGTTAATGGACATGATACCGAACATTGTATGCGGTTGCATCATGAAATATAAGACCGCATCGAGGACGGTAGCATTCATCTCGATGGGAATAAACAAAACACGAACAAATCAGTGGCTAAAAAAAATAGTGAATTGCAGATATATGTGGACCCGTTTCCCTCACATTTTTCTAACATGATTATCGATCCCATTGATTCTGCTTCTCAAGCAAGGGCCTATGTAAATATGGTCACGGTGACTTCCGCTATTTCACCCGCACCCGGTTCACCGGATGTTACATTTACAACACATGATCTACCTTTGAACAACAAGCCCTCACCTCTTTACATTTCCGCTTGTATCAATGGTAACATTATGACAGGAGTCTTGATAGACCCCGCGAGACGTGTGAATGTTGTGACTGAGGAAACAATGGTATTGAACTCATTGCAAAAAGAAAAATATGGAGAAACAAGATCTACCATCCGTACCCACGATGGTATGAATCTCAAACCTTATGGCTCAATCACTTTGTCCGCCCTAGTTGGACCTAGGATTGTTGACATGGTCTTCGACGTTATTCCGGAGTTGGACCTATTCAGAGTGAAGCTAGGCATTCCTTGGTTGGCTTCCATGAATGGGATCGCTTCCATTATCCACAAATGCTTAAAGTTTTCCCATGAGGGTGTCGTGCATGACGCCGGATACTAGCCTTTGGTATCTCGTGGTGGGTATTCGTTGGATCACTTTTGGCCCTCTCCGATTGGTCCGCTTCCTCCGAGAACATACCTACTTTACAAGAACTATGTGAAGTATAAAACTGGAGGCAAAGGGGAGCCAAAGCTGACCCTTCCTGTGGAAGATCAACTGGTTACCTACTTCTCCCAGGAAGAGAAGAAGAAGCCCGTGCCTACGAATACTCCTCCTCCGAAAGAGGAAGAGAAGTCCACACTAGTCCCTTCTCCTTCCTGTGAAGGTAAAGAGAAGGTTACACTGTCCACTCCCTCTTCCCCGAAGAAGGAGGAGAAGCCCATAGCGGCTCCCTCTTCTTCTCGTAAAGGTAAAGGGAAGATGACCCTTTCATGGACTACCCCGTCCTCTCCCCTTTCCTGGGAAGAGTACTGGATGAACAAGCCTGGTGGCTATTTGTTAAATCTGATGATTCCTCCTTGGCGTAGGCCCAAGATTAGAATCGTGGACCTTCCTAATGAATTTCCAGGACCATGGTACTACTTGTACGACAGAAAGAAAGGTTCTCGTAGAGAACTCAATCTGCGGCCTCCTACTGCTCCTGCTCCTAAGGCAGTGAGTGGAAAGAGGCCCATTGTCGAGGCCCTCGAGTCGACTCCTTCTGTCACTCCTTAGCCTGCTCCCCCTACTCCTGCACATGAACCCGTTCCTCCGCTCGAAATGGTCATAGTGGATGTCCCTATGGTTGAGTAGGAGACTCCTGTCCCTTCGCAAGCTGCGGCTTTTAACTCCAAGAGCCGTAGGAAGTGCCTTGCACGAGAGCGAAAGCACCAACAAAAGGCTCTTCTAGTCGAGTAGGCCGCTTCGCAACAGATGGAAGAAGAAACGATCGCCCCCACTTCAGGGCCCTTTGCAGCGTCATCCTCCTCCTCTCCTGTTGTGTCTCTTTTGCTTGACCCGTTCTCGATTGTTGTTACGAGCATGAAAGCGCCTAACCCTAATCGAGTACAAGTGTTTATCATTCCCTTGGCAGAGTTGCCTTTGCTGATGTCCATTCCAGATATTCAACCCTTCCCAAAACCCATGGATATGGTTAACACTTTAGTCGTATCCGCTGCGGTTTTTTCCTCTTCCTCCTCTGCACCTCTAGCTTTGTCTACGGGGAGTTCATCCCCTCCCGTGAAGAAAGAGGCAGAGGCTAGTCCTTCTCGTGTTAAAGGATGTAGGAGGAGCCCACCTTCGCAAGGTGGCCCTATGATGACTTGTTTTGTCCTTGTGACAAAATTAGTCCCGGCCTCTCCTGAGTTTGTCACCACTCCCAAATCATTTGGTGAGCCTAGCGATGGATTTCAGACACAACCCGTCCCATTCACTAAAATAAGACATAGCGCTCCCATGGGGTGCATGTTCAACTCTGTGGATGAGGTCTCGACCTTGTCAGCGATCTTAGGGAAATCGCTGACTTTGACTCCACAAGAGCTCGGTGGAGAGGACCTTGAGGGGCCCTCTTCCTTGGCCCTTGTCGCGGGAGGGTCGGATGCCCCTCTTTTGAACATTCTGCCTTTGCAGGCTCATCCTCCTTCTCCTTATGAAGATTTGGATTGGGAAGCAGATGACCTCTTGGTCGAGCAGTGTTAGGAGGAGGTCCCCTTTTCTTCATCTTGTGTGCGTGTTTTGTAATGTGTTCCCCCGTACTCGTGCTATGTGTGCCTGGATGACCCTCATCACCCTTGTTGATGCATGGATATATGCGTGGTTTGTGTGTCATAAACCTTCCTCTATTTGTACCATCATTCTTCCGTGTCTGTGCTTGATTTTTGATAAATTGGGGACGATGCAAAGCATTGGGGGCATTTAGGCTTCCCTTCCATGTTGACCCAATTTTTTTATTTTTACTTTGTTTTCCATGCATTCTTCTTGATCTGGTTGGGGATTGATGATCTTTCGCCTTGCATTATGGTTACCTACTATTATATGAGCTTGGACAGATCTGACCCCACTAAACCAGATCCCCTTGTGCCCTTTGTTTGTACTTTTCGCTTTCTCTCTATCTTTCTTTCTTCTTTGCTTGAGTTGTCCCTCCTATGTGTGACAACGTTCTTGTTGGTGTGAATAAGTCTTGTACCTAGTTCATTCCTTTACTAGGGACTTAGGGGACTTAATTCACATGTTAAGTTTACTTAGGATATTAGTTGTCATATCTAGATAAGCATTAGTTGTCTTATCTAGAATTTCCACTTTCCTAGGTAGTTATGAGTTAGTTGTCTCATGTGATAGGATTAAGACACTTGTCATGATCTTGTCTTATCCTATCTCTCATCCTTGCCTTTATAAGCAAGGCATCTCTAGCATATTATTGTATTGTATTGCATTGATCATATTGTATCATACTGCAATCCTTGTTTGGTGGAATAACATCTTCCATTGTTGCTTCTCTCTATCTCTTGTGGAGGTTCTTTGGTGTTGCAGATTGAAGATCTTGGGTTGATCACTCCAACATGGTATCAGAGCTTTGAATCTGGCAAGCCCCTTCCAATTCTTTATTAGAGAGTTTCCATCAATTTCTATTGTGATTTTTGAGTTTCTTGTATCCTATATTGCATGCTTGCATTTTGGTGAGATCTAGTGATTGCAACACTTTTGGCTATAGTGGCAGTATTTTAGGCTGTCCCATTGCCTCCAGGAGGCTTGAAAAAGTCAGATTTGGCTTTTGTTTCACTCAATTTCATCACCATTTGCAACTTTGGCAAAGAAGGGTTTTGAGCTCAGATTTGGTGAACAACTTTTTACAGGAGCACTTTTGGCAAAAAATAAGCCTACCATTGCGTCCGGGTGGCCGTTTCCAAATTTTTTGATATATAATTTTCCTATATTAGCAAAAAATTGTTTCTGGGGCAAATTTTTTTTACTCGAGAGGCCATACGGCCTCCCAAGTCGAAGGTACGTGTCGTCGTCATTAATTTTTTTTTTTTTTTTAAATTTCTGCAAAATTTTCTATCGGCAGGTTTGTTTATTTTTTATAAAAAATTTTCAAAAAAATATATAAATTTTTAAAGCGCATAGCGCTTGGTATTGAAGCGCTATACATAGCAGCGGGGCCCGTGGCTTTTATAAGCTGCCCACAGATTTTACAAGCCGCTAAGCGGCTTCCCACTAGACCGCCAGGTGGGTGGTCCCTTAACCGCCGATACCCGCCAACAACTAGACGTTGCCGACTTTCAGGCCACCACCAGCCGTAGACGTTAACTGCCAGTGGGCAGTTTCTTCCTAACCGCCAGTGACAGGGTTAAGCCCATAACTGCCAGCGGTAGTCTCCACAACCCGCCAGGAGTTAGCCGCCAAGGAATTACCTGGTGCATGTGAACAGAGCTGCCACTGATCGCTAGCAGTTTATTGATCGTCAGGTTTTTTTTTGCGCTGGAGAATCTAGTCATGTGAGCGACCGACGACTAGCCCTTGAGGGCTTAGTTCTTGCGCCCAATTAGTCTTCAACTTTTGCTCCTGTTTAGCGTTAAAAGTGCCTAAAATAGGCCTTTTTTTCATTTTTGCATAACTTTTCGCCACGGAGTCGGATTTTCACAAACAAGATATTGTCGAAAAGCTAGTTTGACGAAATTCCTAGTGGTGTAGGTGATTTTTCTAGATTTTGACATTTTTTGCTAGTTTTTTGAGCTTGAAGGTACAAGTGCATTTATTGCTTGTTCTTGGTGTAACTTTTGCAAACGAAGTCGAAATTTGGAAAACTTTTTTTTGAAATTGATCAGAAAATCGCAAGGAATCTGTTTGTAACCTCAGTTTTCAGTTTTTGTAAGCTATTTTTTTGAAAAATTGTAAAAATCACCGTGTGTTATAACCGGTTGATTTGAGCTTGTCACTTGTAAAAATTACAAAATTTGTTCATTGTAATTTTCTGGGGGGGTTGCAAATTGAGTTTTAATACATTATAGGGGGGGTGAAAGGCACAATTTAAGTGCCACATTGTCTTCTTTCTTTTGGTGTTCATGGCGGATCTAAGACAAATTGAACCACTCACTCCACACAATTATCATACATGGAAGCTAAAAATGACTCAATTGTTACAATCTAAGGGTCTTTGGCCAATGTTAGATGCAGAACAACCTGAATTTACAAGGGATTATGAATTTTTTTTCCATAGATGTAAAATGGATGAAGCAAAAGGGATCATTAGATTACATGTATCTGATAATTTGTTGTTTCATATTTCGGAGTGCAAAACACCTAAGAATGTTTGGGATAAACTTGAAGAATTGTATGGTAAAACAAATCATTTCAGAGCCTTGCAACTTCAAGCAGAACTTCAATCCCTCTCTCCAGATGCATTTCCTTCAATTCAGGATTTCCTTGCACAATTCAAGATGATTTTGTCACAGTTGAAAGGATGTGGACATGATGTATCTAGTGATGAATGTATCTTTTTGATTTTGTCTAAGTTAAAGGGCCCTTATCAAGTGTTTTCTTCTACTTTCTATTCAACTATGGATGCAATGGGGAAAGATTACAAAATGCCTACATTTGAGTTGTTTTGTGAGCGTCTTACTAGGGAGGAGGCCAAGTTAATTCAGTTGGATGCCTTACCTAATTCTAAGAATTTCTAATGGCTCAACATCCAAGGGTAAAGGAAAGAACAAGAAGAAGCCCAAAGTAGAATTATCTTCCGATAGTGAGAATCCCTCCAAACCAAAGCCGAAGAACAATCAAAAGTCCACTCCATCTCCTTCTTCTTCTACCTCTGGAGATTCTTCTTCCAAGTCCAAGAAAAAGAAAGGAGGTCCTTGTTCATTTTGTGGAAAAATTGGGCATGATTCATCTCACTGCTTTAAGAGATTAGAGGCCTTGGAGGAAGCTATGAAGAAGCACAATATTTTAGTGGCAAAGCCTTCTTCCATGGGCAAAGGGCAAGGTCTTTCAACACAAGCTATTCATTCATCTTCAGACTGTTGGATTCTTGATTCAGGTGCTTCACATCACATGACCAATTCACGTGATCTTCTTGATTCCATAGTTCATACTTCTACTTCTCAGATTGCAGTTGGGAACTCTTCATAGATTCCAGTTTTGGGGACAAGCTCCGTTCAGATGCTAGATGGGTGCATTGAGGATGTTCTTCTTGTTCCTGATATTTCAGCAAATCTACTTTCCATATATCAGATTTGTCATTCTGGAGATGGGAAGTCAGTTGAGTTTACTCCACAGAATGTGACTATTAGATAGTTGCAGGATCCTGAGAAGGTTGTTGCTACAGGGATAGTTGATCATGAGAATCATTTGTATTGATTTGATGGATTTGAGTCTTCATCGGGTTCATGTTTTGTTGCTCATGCTGATTCAATGAGCAAGCTTTGGCATGAGAGATTTGGGCATTTGAACTACAAATATCTTCAACAAATGCAAGCACATAACTTAGTGTTTGGTCTTCCAAAGATCACTTGCACAGATGGTGTTTGTCAAGGTTGTGTTCTTGGCAAGCAACATCAAGATATTTTTCCTAAGGGTCAAGCTATGTGTGCAACATCTCCCCTTGAGTTGGTCCATAGTGATCTCATGTCATTCCCAACTCCTTCTTTTTCAGGGGCTAAGTGTGTGCTCACATTCATTGATGATTTTTCCTGCCGGACATGGGTCTATTTTCTGAAGCTCAAGAGTGAAGTCCTCACCAACTTCAAGACCTTCAAAATATTTGTGGAGAAGCAGTCAGGCTTTTATCTTCGACATATACGCACATATAATGGGGGGGAGTAGGGAGTATGTCAATCAAGCATTTCATGATTTTTGCAGTGAGCATGGTATTCTTCATCAGCACACAGTTCCTTACACTCCTCAGCAGAATGGTGTGGCGGAGAGAAAGAATAGGACTCTCAGGGAAATGGCCAATTGTATGATTCAGTCTAGGTCCATGGCTCCCGCCTTTTGGGATGAAGCTGTTAATTGTGCCAACTATATTCAGAATCGTATGCCCCACAAGGCAGTGCGAAATATGACCCCTGAGGAGGCTTGGTCTCATCACAAGCCTAATGTATCCTTCTTCAAAGTATTCGGTAGTGAGGCTCGGGAATTCATTCCGAATGGTTGGCGTAAATCCATGGAGAAGAAGAGTCAGCGGTAAATCTTTGTTGGCTATTGTGAGAATGTGAAGGCATACAAATTGTTTGATCTTGACACACGAGGGGTTCATTTCTGACGTGATGTTCAATTTTCTGAGACCTTCACCCAGCTAGATCCTCCTTCGACTTCTTCTTCATCACAACCCACTCAGTCTTCTTCAATTCATGATACTTTGCTACTTGAGGAAGATTTTGATGATGGTCTTGATGATCCTCCTCCTCATTCACCCACTAGGCCACGATGGGCTCGAGTTACTCTTGAGGAGGCTGGTTCTCTTGTTGGTGATCCCACAGACACTCGCTGCACTCATTCTCTGACTTCTAGAATTAGTCTTTTGAGTCATGCAGTTTCAGATGATCCTCAGAAGTTTTTAGATGCTTCGGGTATTCCAAAGTGGGATAGTGCTATGGATGATGAGTATTCTTCCTTGATGAAGAATCATACTTGGGATCTTGTGCCTCTTCCTAAGGGAAGAAAGTTGGTTCAATGCAAGTGGGTGTATCGTACCAAGTATGCAACAGATGGTTCCATTGACAAGTACAAGGCTCGTCTTGTTGCAAAGGGGTTTTCTCAGGTTGAAGGAATTGACTATTCTGAGACCTTTGCTCCTATTGCCAAGATGGATTCTATTCGCCTTGTCCTTGCTATAGCTGCATCACAGGGATGGTCAGTATTTCAGATGGATGTGAAGAGTGCTTTCTTGCATGGGGATCTTCATGAGGAGATCTATATGGAGCAGCCACCAGATTTTGTGTAGGACTCTTCACTTGTTTGCATGCTTCGACGCTCATTGTATGGTCTCAAACAGGCCCCTCGAGCTTGGTATGAGAAGATGAATAGTTTCTTGCTTGCTTCCAGCTACACTCGTTGCCATTCTGATCCCACAATTTATACACAGAGACATGGAGAGGATCTACTTATACTTGTGCTCTACATGGATGATTTGATTCTCACAGGGAGTTTTACTTCCATGATTTAGAGTACCCAGCGAGCATTGATGGAGCGATTTGATATGACTGACCTTGGTCTTTTGCATTACTTCCTTGGTCTTTAGGTTCATCATACTTCTGAGGGGATCTTCATTTCCCAGTAGAAGTATGCTCTTGATTTGCTTCAGAGATTTGGCATGGCTGACTGCAAGCCTGCCCCTACTCCATTCCAGTTCGGTGTTGTATTGTCTTCCAGTTGCACTACTCCTACAGTTGATCCTACCTTGTATTAGTAGTTGGTTGGCAGTCTTTTGTACTTGACACATAGTCGTCCTAATATTTCCTTTGTGGTTGGACTTGTCTCTCGCTTCTCACAGGAGCTTCATGAGAGTCACTGGAAGGCCGCCAAGCATATCTTGAGATACATTCAGGGCACTACTCATTTTGGCATTCACTACACTTTAGGTGCATCTCAGATTGTGGGCTTCATTGACTCAGATTGGGCTGGTGATGTCAATGATTGTAAGTCTACTTCTGGCTTTGTCTTTTGCCTTGGTTCTGTTCCGATTGCATGGTCATGCAAGAAGCAGACTGCTATTGCATTATCATCGACAGAGGCTGAGTATCGAGGTGCAGTGTTGGCTAGTCAGGAGGTTTTGTGGCTTCGTCAGTTGATGATTGCGTTTGGATTCCCTTCAACTCATCCCACTACTCTTTGGTGTGACAATCAGAGTGCCATTCATATTTCACGCAACCCAGTGGAGCATCAATGGACTAAGCATATTGATATCCACATGCACTTCATCAGGCATCTCATCTAGGATGGTGTTCTCAGCTTGGAGTATTTGCCTATAGATCAGCAGGTTGCAGACATTTTCACTAAACCTTTGGCATCACCTCGTTATCTTTAGTTGCGATCGATGCTTGGGGTGAAGGAAGTTTTCCTTGGGGGGTCTTGAGGAGTCCTCCTTCCTTCATTAGTTTTTAGCTTTCTTTGTTTTTTTTTCTCTCTTTTGGAGAGGAGTTTTCTCCCATAGGGTTTTTTGCCTTTTCTCCGCTTGTGAGAGTTTTTTTTGTTTTGTACATGGGTACCTCATCGCCTAGTTTGTCGGATCCATCTTTGCATGTATGTATTTGGTTTGTAACTCCCTAAGTTGCACTTTGGTGTTGGTGTGAATAAGTCTTTACCAGTCTTCATCTCTTTTTACTAGGGACTTAGGGGACTTAATTCACATGCTTCATTTCTAGATATTAGTTGTCATATCTAGATAAGTATTAGTTGTCTTATCTAGAATTTCCACTTTCCTAGGTAGTTATGAGTTAGTTGTCTCATGTGATAGGATTAAGACACTTGTCATGATCTTGTCTTATCCTATCTCTCATCCTTGACTTTATAAGCAAGGAATCTCTAGCATATTATTGTATTGCATAGCATTGTATTGTATTGCATTGATCATATTGTATCATACTGCAATCCTTGTTTGGTGGAATAGCATCTTCCATTGTTGCTTCTCTCTATCTCTTGTGGAGGTTCTTTGGTGTTGCAGATTGAAGATCTTGGGTTGACCACTCCAACAGTTCTTTAACACTTCAACTTTCGGAAAATGAATTCGCCGCCAACGAATCTTTTCTTGAAAGTCCTCAAATACCTTTTCCATGGAAGCACATTCTCAACTTGGAACCCCAACAGAATGTGTTTCCTTCATCATGGATTTGTATAGAAAGGACTTGGAGACCTGTTGATGCGTGTTTTATGACACAACAAACATTCTAGAATAGAGAGTCCAAAGATGCTCTATCCCCTCTTGAAAAACTACCTCGTATGCTAAGATTGCAAGTAAGATCATACGGTAATTCCAATGTTTAAGATGAATGCGGATGAGCTCTGTGGTTTGATGTGATTATGCTGGTAACACAAAGGGACTTATGCTAGGCTTGTTCAGTTCACAATGGAGGTCTAGACAATGAAGCTCTATTGCTTGGGTCATGGATCAAAGAAACTAAAAAAGGAGAAGGGTTCAGAAGCACTAATCTACTCCTAAGAATTCAAGAGACGATATTGACTCGGTGAAACAAATAACCACGCTTTGCTTCGCCACGCTCAATGACAACTACACAAAGAGGGTGTAATCTTCAAGGGAATGTGTTTATGATTTTCACGTCATGAATAACTACCATCGAATCGAATAATATTTATCCAGACAGAAGTTAAGCATCCACAAAATAAGCTCAGGCTAACTTTACGCATTGAATGAAAATCATTCATTCAAAGAAAGTATGAGCAAAAGGTTTCACCCTAATCAACACTTATCAAATCTTGCATTCATCTAACATACATGAAAATAAATCTAAACTATGATGAGGGATAAGAACCATGCCAACTCCAAAATAAGAGAAGCAATCACCATCAAAACAATGCATGCATTACTTATTACTTTGGCAGTCATACAACACCATTTCTATCTCATTAGTTTCTGCAAATGCTCCCCATGCTTTTACAAATGCAGGGTTGAGCTCAATTTATAGGCTCCCAATTACAATTCGAATGGACCGTGATGATTTCAAATCAACGCACTCAGAGTCATGTGCCAAACCCTACTAGGCTTTATAAATTTAATCAATGAGTAGTAAAATTAAGGTTCTATGACACTTGTCCTTTGCTGGGGTCATGAACCAACGTGATAAAATAGAAAGTTGTTGCATGTTGATTTGGAATGATTTGATTGGTCGGAAGATGACGAGGTGCCACCTTGGTAGCTCTGGATGTCTTACTTGGTCACTTTGTCCTTGTTCTTGCCTTAGAATATTTTTCGTCCTTTTGCACTTGGCCCTGTATCACTTCGCCTCTTTTCCTCCCTCACCCTCACTGAGCACCCTGCCTAGACTTTGAAGTTAAGTCTTTTCTTCCTGATTGGTGCTTTGGAATTCCTCAAGGCCTCTAACTCTGAGAAGAACCTCTGCTACCAGAATGAAGGAAATTGAACTTTTCAGTTGAGAGTTTTCCTATAATTTCCCGTGAATTTCTAAATTGGCTAGCTTTGTGGCCACCTTCAAGATTTCCGTGGCCATTTTGAAATTAAATAAACTACTGCCCATTTGTTCTCTTCTAATTTTTGTCCTGCAATGTGCAAGGGTGAACTCCCCTTGCTTTTCATCTCCCTCCACGACTTTGACTTTTTTGCTATTTTCGGCCAAAATATCCACCTACAACAAAACAAAAATTTATTTTAGATTTTGAAATATTTTATAAATTTCTTATATTTTCAAGTTTAATTTTTTTCCGTCTAATTTTGATGAATATTATAATTCTTTTGTTCTCCATTTTACCAACATTTCGTACTTATCTCGCCATATCCCCACCTTTGCTGGCTTTATAATTCGGTCCGAACATTTCTTAATTACCGTCCGATATTTTCTTAGCCACGCCCCAACTTTATTTCATTTAATTGAGCGACCCGGTGAGCACGAATACCTTCCATATTATAAAATTCTCTAGTTAAATTATATTTTCATTTTCCTTAAAGTTGTTTGAACCTGAATGACGCCACTTCCGCGATGAGGACTTATTGTTTTGCTTATTTTAACTTTGTCTTGATCTATGTTCAGTTGTTCTATTTTCGCCGCCATAGACTTTAGCTTTTTGTTGGGTTAACCCTACCATGTGTTCCATGTTAAGCAACCTCTACCATGTCTATGGCGGACTTGAGGTCTTCTCTTGCCATTTCCTCTTGCTCAAGGCGGACTTTCATTGTTTCTTTGCCACTTACTAAGGCAGACTTTACCAAATTTCATGCCACTTCAGCTCTTCTCAAGGGCGGACTTTAGCTTTTGGTTGATCATTTCAGCTTCTACCCAAGGCGGACTTTACCATTTTGATTGCCATCTACATTCTAACTTAGGGCGGACTTCATGCTTTTCCTTGCCATTCATTTTATGTCTAGGGCAGACGTTCTCCTTATGTTTGCCACTTGACTTCTTTGTTGAGGGCGGACTTCCTCTATAGCCTTACCATCTTTCATTTAACTTAAACAAATTCTTCTTTCATGGGGCGGACTTGCTCATATTGATTGCCATTTCAACATTTTTGGCTAAGGCGGACTTGGGCTGTTGGATAGCCATTGGACATATGAACATAGGCGGACTTCCTTCCATGTTAGGCCACTTCCTCTTTGACTAAGGCGGACTTCAGCCTTTTCTTTGCCATTGGATACTTATCATGGGCGGACTTCCTAGTTTTCATTGCCATTGGACAAGGCAGACTTAGTCACTTGGCTTGCCATTTCATTGCTTTGGAGGGCGGACTTTGGCTTGTCACCAGCCATTTGGAGCTTTTGACATGGGCGAACTTCAGTCTTTGGTTGGCCATTGCCAACCTTGTTGCTGTATAAGACCAGGCGGACTTCCTTACTTCTTTGGCCATTGCCAACCTTTTCCTAGCTTTTGTTAAGGCAGACTTCATTGATTGTTTGGCCATTGATCAGATTTTTATGCCATTGACCTTTCTTGCCTGGGCGGAGTTCCTTCATTTCACTGCCATTTCTACTCTCACCCAAGGCGGACTTTAGCAGATTGGTTGCCATTGACAAATTTTAACCAGCCACACAAGGGCGGACTTCATTGATTTTGTTGCCATTGATCATTTGGCTGAAGGTTGAAGCTTTCACCATTGACTTCCTCTGTACTTCACCATGAATCTCAGTCACCAATTCGCCATGAATGTTCAGATTTCTCAGATTTTCCAAATTTTTTCATGCATTGCTCAGATTTCTTGACTGGTTTTTCAAATTTTCCACCATTTTTAAGCAAATTTTCCAGATTTTTTGAACTTTTTATGTGATTTTCCAGAATTTTACCAAAATTTCAAAAAATTTCGAATTGATTTTTTGAGAGTTTCGTTGATCTTTTCGAACTTTTGAGTGGATTTTTGAAACTCGTGACCCTTCCAAATATAGAAACTTTCTAAAAAATAGAAATTTTCCAAAAATAACAACTTTCCAAAAATAGACCCTAAAAAATAGGGATCCCAGAATTGCCCAAAAGTGCCAAAAAAGTAGGTCCTAAAAAATAGGGGGCCCGGGGCGAGAAACCCTAAAAACTAGGAGGTGTCGGATTTGACTGAAACGACAGTCGATCTTCGTCTCCCAGGCCTTCTAAGCGCGATGGTGGCTAAAATTCATTTACTCGACTCAGGTGACCGTTCAAAATTCAAACTCCTCATTGCAAAAAGACTGGTGATAAGCAGTTGCGATGCCAAGGCAAAACCAAAAAGCAAAAAAAAAATGAAGGGTCCCCATTTGCAATGGGGCGATGTGTGAAAAGGTCACAACAAGACCTTCCTTCGAAGCGGGAACTGCTTTGATTTCCCCTCGCATGGGGGCATAACCTTCCTTTCAAATTCCTTGATGAAGTGAACATCTTTCGAAAGGATCCCTTGATGAAGAATCGCTCTAAGATGGCGATTTTTGAATTGTGTGTCCCTTGAGTGGACCCCCTTATACTTCATGGCATGTTCCTCAAGGACCTTTTCTTCAAAATCCTTTGTAATGAATGGACTCTTTCACGTCTAGCTTGGGGGCAGCCCGACTAGATTTGTTCCATTTTCCCTTTGGCGTCTAGCTTGGGGGTAGCCTGACTAGACCTTACTTTTTCAAACTGTGCATCCCTTGAGTGGACCCCTCTCCTTTTCAAGGGTTCCCAAGGGAGCCCTTTGAAGGTTTTTCGATCTGTGTGACTGACCGCTTTAGACATGTTCTATCTGCGAGTAGACATGTCGCCACTTTGAGATGCGTTCTATCTGCGAGTAGATGTATCGACGCTTTAGACATGTTCTTCCTACGGGTAGACATGTCACCGCTTTTAGATGCGTTCTATCTGCGGGTAGACGTATCGACACTTTAGACATATTCTGTCTGCGGGTAGGCATGTCGCCATTTTCAGATGCGTTCTATCTGTAGGTAGACATATCGATGCTTTAATAAATGTTCTATCTACGGGTAGAAATTTCACCGCTTTTAGATGTGTTCTATCTGCGGTCTAGACGTATCAACGCTTTAGAATTGCTCTATCTGCGGGTAGACATGTCATCGTTTCTAACATGTTCTATCTACAGGTAGTCATGTTTCTGCTTCTTGACTCTGTGGAGTACACTTCCTTTGGGCTTCCTCCATGTGAGAGATGTTGGGGGTTGCCTCCTTGTAGGTCTACGGGCTTGTAAGGCGCTTTGTTGTTCCAACTTCATAGTTCTAAGCAGCTATGGAGTATTTTGTTCTCCCTGCATCTTCATGTTTTCTAGTTCGCGGTCTGCATATTTGACGGTTCAGGTATACTTTTCTAAACCTACTCTCTTCTTGATCTACTTTACCGAGCACTCATCAGTACTTGTGCTCGCTAAAGTGGGGGAAAAATGTATAGGAGCGAATTTTCACCCTAGGTGCAATTCCCCTTTTTGCCTTATTACACTTTAGAAAACCTAAGTCAGAGGCTTAAATTCACTTAAGCCTGATGATGGCAGTCCACTTGGTGCCTGTTTTGTGTGTTAGTAGAGGCATTTCTGTCAGGGATGCTTGTGCAATGCACAAACATCCGTGCGGTGCACTTACGTCCTTGGCAGATTCCTACAGCTGAGCCAGCAGAGGTGTTACTCTTCCCATGGGCAGTGAAGTTGTAACGCCTCCTTCGGCCACCCAACTTGAATATGGTCGTTTATTTCCTCATTCCTTCATAATCAAGTCTTTGAACTTGCATTAGGAGGTTGGATGAAGATTGGAAGAACTCTACATCACTTCAAGCTCATTTTGCACTCACATTCTAGCATTCCAAGCATTCCATAGCAACAATATCACACTGCATCACGTTGGTAGAGAAAGTTTGGGACCATGCCATTGCAGCAGAGGCTTGAGTTCCTCTCATTTCTCCCCCAAGCAGCCTTGAGTGCTCTCGGTGGAGGTGCTAAGCTTCCCTCTCCTCTCCTCTATCATTTGGTTGAGTAGCATAGTACTATTTGTAGTGCTTGTGTTTTTATAACTTCTTTATCTCTTTTCCATTGGCTATTCGTGGAGGTGGGAACACCTAAACGGTGGTCTGACTGAGGCACACCCCAATATAGCCACCTCCCAAAATTCTCTCTCTTGTTGTGTGTAGGTGGACGCACTTTGAGGAGCTAGCTGGCGAACAAGGTCTTCTACAAGATTGTCTTCATCACCTTAGCTTTGGTATATCTACTCTATCACCTTCACTTATACTTTTCGTATTTCATAGTGTTATTTTTTCCTCTTAGAAGTCGTTAAGCTAGGTTGTTAGTCGTTCTGGTGAGTTCAACCTTTTCTCTGTTGTAATATGGTCGTACAGACTACAATGCGCTTCTGAGATGCCAACGCGTTGCGTTGTCATCCAAAGTCCACAGGCAGAGAGCTCTTTGAGGTGCAAAGTTAGACCTAAAGACCGACTCGCTTAGCCCTACCTTGAAACTTAGGATTGTAAAGTGATCGTAGGACTCTAAAATCCTCATCATTCTCATCCTCATTTCCTAAAACATACACTTAGTTGAGGTAAGTTAGGGCATATACCCAATCTCCATCGCAGACACTAATTAGGTCGGATCCACAAAGTATTTTCGAAATGCTTTATCCGTTGTTATGTCGGCTCCAATAGTTCATAGAATATTTCCAAACACACAAAACAATCTTTAGCACATTTCATCATGTCGGCTCAGACCAAGAAATAGGTCGCACAAAAGTTTTCATATCAAATCAAAATTAACTTAACAAGTCAGCCAGGAATAATATTCAACGCAACAAGGCAACAATCGATCTGTACGTTGTATGAGCACCAGAGCATGAAATAACTTGATCATGCACACCTTTAACGCCCATCAAAAGTTTCCCAAAACTACAACTAGAGATTATCATCCGCGGAGAAGTGCAGATTAGAATACTGGATAGGCAACCAAAATACCAGACCAGCCACTAGAGAGGATAAGCACCGGTATAAGAGTACTAGAACCAACTACCAACATGGTGATATACCATGGTGACATCAATGACAACAAATAGATAACTTTACTCAGTTTTCCAACACTATCCTAATTTTTGGGTTACACTTTTTGGGACATCCTGATTTTTGCTTGAAGTCACATATTTTTAGAAAATACAATGATTTATGACTTTAAAGGTTCCATTTAAATTATTTTAATTAAAGAGGGATTGATCAAACCCCCTTAGATCAAACCCTCTTGGATAGAACCTTGTTAGATTTAAACCATACCTATAATCGAGTCTCCTCTACACCTATCAAAATGCTAATAAAACCACTTTTGATTTACCTTTTGGGTGATCAAATGAATTCATTTAAAATTTATGTTTTGTAAGCTTGTAGCCCTTATTATAAGCTTCCTAAAAATATAATTTTAAATATGTTTAATTTGATTATTATATTTATTTTTTATTTCTTGTGAATGTAGGATTTTCAATGTACATCAAGTTCTTTATTTCACACATACGAAAAAATAGAAAAATAGAGAAAAAAATTTCTAAAAAATACATGTGCCCTAGGTATTGATGTCCTTATTCCAACAAAAAAGAATAAGTTAATTCAAATGAATACAAAAAGTTATGCGGGCCGAAGTACACCTCTGTCCAAATTATAATTATGCTGACTTGGAAAATTAATTTTTTAAAAAATATGTAACAAAAAATAATGAAAAAATATCCATCCCCTAGATATTGGTGTGAAAAATTTGTATTTTAAAAATCAGAATTGTATCCTATCTATAAAAAAAGTTATGTGGGCCGAAGTAAACATCACTTTTTAAAAATGCTGATTAGTAGAAAAAATAAGTTATTAAAAATTACATAAAATGATTCACAATTTATTTTTTAATTTTTTTAAAAAAATATAATTAGAATCTACACAAAATATCTAACAAATAACTACTTTGATTCATCTTCAAAACCTTAATGGTTTAGCTGCTATAGGTGTAAGAAAGTGAATGTCTGGTGAAAAATCCTGATTTTAATGTCAAGTTTGGCCAAAAATTGTAACCCTTTATTGTGGGATCACCTCACACATCTATTTTACTTTTTATGTCTTCCAATATTGTCTGGTTGTCTATGGAGGTGGAAACACCAAAGCAGGGGTTCGACTGAGACAAACCCCTATACAACCCCAACAATTTTTCCCGTCTCCAGGTGTACAGGTGATGAACAGGTTCAACTAGAAAAGGAATTCATTTTGGAAATTTTTGGGCTCTATTCGTATAGACAAAAGCGCAAATGTGCAGACGTCCTCGTGGCACATTGGCATCTAAGGTCGAGAGTTCACCCAACTGGTATTAGATTTTGTATATTTAGAAATTTTCATTTCTGTGAACTAAACATTTTTATCACCTTGTATCTGCAAGTTATTTGACATTTTCAGTTATATCTATTGTCAATCATAGCATAGAGTTCAACTTTAAATATCTCTATTTTCAGTTCACTTGAGCCATGTCAACCGAGGTAGTTGAGATTCATTTTCTCCTCAATATCCCATTGTCTTGGGAGTAGCAAATCCCCTCTACATTTTGGTGAACCCGACATGAACCTCCCATGTTGGATCTTTTTGTTTGTCATTTCAAGCCATTTGCTAATGTCTTCTCAGAGCAGGATTTTGATATGCTAGAGGAAGCCCTGGATGATTTCCTAGAGGCATCTCTTCCTATTCACAAAATTGTTATACCAACAACACCCTTAGAATCTCCCTCCTTGTAGGACGAGAAGTTTGCAAATGTGATTGTAGTCTCTGATGCTCCTGAAAGGCCTAAGAGACCAATCATTTATGTGACTCTATCAAGTCCCTCTCTAAATAGAGTGCATTCTATTTTTTGGTGTTCTATTTAGTAATGATTTGTTAGATCTTTATACAAGATACACAATTTAAAGCTTCTTCTTATAATGCAATAGCTCATACTTATAATACTAGAAGGAATAAACAAAATGTTGATCAACCTACTTCCTTACCACCTTCTCAACCAAATATTACTCAAGCACCTAAACCTTTAGTCAAGTAACAAAGTGAGTATGATCTTATTGAACAACTCCGAGGTACTACCGCTAAGTTCTCACTTTGAGATTTGCTTTAAACTGCCTAGTTTATCAAGGTATGTTTTAAGAATATCTTCAAAAGATTCTTTTACCTTCTTTTGCTAGGCCGATGGATGTGAATACATTGATAGATCATATTCAAGTGGATTCACCAAATATTACGTTCTATCCACAAGAAATCCCACCTCCAGAAGTGCGAAATCGAGAAAATCCGTTGATGGTAATTTTTTATGTTAATAACGTGGGCATCATGTGGACTCTTATTGTTATCGGTTCGAAATAAATGTTTGAAGTTTCGATCTATTTCCTAAGATCAAATTTGATTCAAGTTCTCTTGTTGCATCTTCTTTATTTATTCATGGTTTTGATAACACTTGTCGACAAGCTCTAGGCACTATTATTTTTCCCTTAAAGATAGGACCAGTCACCATTCCTACCCTGGTGTATGTAATGCTAGGACCTTTACCATATAACCTTATCTTGGGTAGACCTTGGGTTCATGCTTTAGGAGTGGTCACTTCTACCCTTCATGGTTCTATTAAGTTTCTTGTTAACAATAAGGTAGTCATAATCAAGGTTGAGCCTGATGCTATGCATTTATGTCAAATGGTAGTAGCCGATCATGCCTCGATTACACCTACCTTTCATAATTACTTTCCTTCATTATCTTATAATGTGACATATACTCCTATGGTGTCTCTTGCGAAAAATTCCCTTGAGAAGAATATCCCTAGAGAAGATCCTCCTAAAGAAAAAATTCCTAAGTCTACTCCTAAACCGAAAGCATGTTTGGGTGACGATTGAGGATCTTTAGACTTCACCGAATCTTACATCAGGGAATACAAAGTAAATCTAGTCCACTTGAATATTCCAAAAATCTCACACCTCTGCTAAAAAGGATGATTATACTTCTATAAAGTAGGTGATACTTATAATATTGATTATGCCATTTATACTAGTCCTACTTCTTAGGAGTTGTGATCGCATTATGGACCAGGATTTAATATTCTTTCTAAATTTGGTTATGGGGGTAAAGGTTGTGGATGTGATGAAAAAGGTATTAAATCCCCTTTAGATACTGATCCACGTGGCTCTAAGATTGGAATTGGATATCACACTGCAATGTCTAAGGTAAAACTGTGGTTGAATATCAACATGGGTTCTGTCGAGTTTCTTCCCCTTAGACTTGTTCATCCAAAATATATTGAAAGAAAACTCTAATGAAGTTCCTCTAGATGTTTTCTCTTTAGAAGAAGCTCTAGAAGAATTCTTGGATGTCTATTTCGATCTTCCATCTTATCACCATAAGCGTCGATTCCCATATCTCTTGAACAGTCAAGCATACTTTGGAGAGTTCGTTATGAATCTTGATGAGAAAGCTTCTTTATCTTATGATGGTGAAAAAATGTCTATGCCATATCCTGAAGACTGTAGTACTCTCCTTAAGGGAGATACTTCCGATGTCCTCATGGATCCAAAGTATTCTGAAAAGGTGATTAAGATTGGAAAAAGTCTTTCTTCAAAAGAATCTAAATCACATTCTAATGTCCTGCATCATTATCATGATATCTTCACTTGGTCATATGAGGAAATGCATCCGTTGTGGTTCATAATATTGTTCTATGTTCCAATGCCAAGCCCGTCAAGCAAATGATTCATAAAATGAATCCCAAGGTTGCCTTGTTAGTCAAGATTGAGATAGAAAATCTCCTAAAAGCTGGTGTTATTTGTCCCATTGATTTCTCACCTTGGATTTCAAATATTATTTTCGTTAGTAAACCTGATGGTTGTATCCATGTTTGCATTGAATTTCATGATATTAATAAGGTTTTTCTTAAAGATGTTTTTCCATTACGAAATATCAATATGATTGTTGATTTGACTATAGGCCATGCCTTTTCTTTATGGATGGATTCTTGGGATACAATCAGATCCTTGTTAATCTAGAACATTAGTACAAGATGGTATTTACAACCCCTTTGGGAACCTTTTGCTACGTAGTCATGCCGTTTGGGTTGAAGAATGTTGGAGCAACCTATCAATGTTTGATGACTAATTTTTCATGAATTCATTCATAAGATCTTAGAAGATTGCATTGATGACATGGATAAGTCTGTAACTCATGAAAATCATGTTAAGAATCTTCATCTTATCTTTGAAAGTCTTCAAATCTATAGATGAGATTAAATCCTTTTAAGTGTGTCTTTAGTGTAGATTTTGAAAAACTACTTGGGATTATCGTCTCTCATCGTGGAATTGAAGTCAATACAAATAAGATTGATGTAATCATTAACATGCCTCCAACTAAGAAAATATCTCAAATTTGTAGTTTGTAAGGGAAGATTCAAGTAATTCGTAGGTTCATATCTCAATTGGTTGACCATACCCTTCCATTCACATGTTTGTTGAAGAAAGATGTGTACTTTTGGTGGGATGATGGGTGTTAAAAGGCTTTTGAGTCTATCAAAATCTACTTGGCTAATCCTCTCATATTAATTACAACTATGCAAGATAAACTCTTTCTATTGTATATTCCAATACCATCTCATGATTTAGCAACTTTACTAGCTCAACATGATGACAATGGTAAAGAAAGAATAGTCTATTACATTAGCCGTGTTATAGTCGATTATGAAAATCACTACTCTGTGATGGAAAAGCAATGTCTTGCTCTTGTCTTTGCAATGCAGAAACTAAGACACTGTCTTCTACATGTAGAGACCCATGCAATAGTTAAAAGTGATCTTCTTAAGCACTTGTTTTCTAGAACTAATCTCTTTGGAAGGCTAGCAAAATGGGTGATGTTCTTTGAGTTTTATATTATGTTCGTTACTCAGAAAGAAATTAAACACCAAGCTATAACTGATTAGTTAGTAGAAGCTCCCTCACCTAATGCCTTCCCTAATCTAGACCTTCTCTTATATGAAAGTCTACTTACTTTGAATCATGAGCCTATGTGGGAAATGTATTTCGATGGATCAAGATGTCAAACTGGATTTGGAGTAGGTGTAGTTCTAATTTCACTTGATGGAAATCCAATTCCTCTTTTTGTTCGATTGTAGTTTCATTTTACAAACAATATTGCTGAGTACAAAGCCCTCATTGCTGGCTTATGTGCCACAATATAGCCTTTAAAATTAAACATATCCATATTCATGGTGACTTTGAATTAACTATAAATCATATCATGAGAATGTATTGAGCTAAGAAGTGTAAGCTATCTTAGTATTGAGATTGGGCTTTATCTTTGCTTAATCATTTCACTTGCTATACCATTGATAGTGTTCCTAGGAGAGAAAACTATCACACAAATGCAATGGAAAGTGCTGCTTCTCTTGTACGCCCTGACTATATATAGCACAGACGAGGACCACTTTTTTGTCCAAATTATTCGCTCTCCTGATATCTCAGATAAACTTGAACTCAATAGTCTTATGTGTGCACATATAGACTCGGGAGAATGGTAGTCCCATATCTATAACTATCTAAAAATTGGAAACTTTCTCGATGATGCAAGTAAGAATAATCATGTCTGGATACGAAATATTTCATCCCGTTATATCATCTTATCTAATGTTCTTTATCACAATTATTACAATGGTACTCTTCTTTGATGTATTACTAAGGTTGAGATACCCCTTGCCCTTCAAGAAGCCCATTCAGGATCTGGTTGTGAACATTTTTCCAAAAGAAAAATTGGGCATGTTGTGAAAAGGCACAACAACTAGAAACCAAATAAAACCAATAAATATTTAGAGTATTTTGGGATAAAAGAGAGTCTAGATAAAAAAATTACAACTCTACATACAAATAAGAATTCCTTAAAGACCAACCTCAAAATGACAACCATTTTTGAAGAACAATATGATTTACCGAAGAAATCCTATGTGGGTGAAATTGATTCATTATTCTCTGATGCAGAGCTAGGAGGATTCAAAACACATCTCACAAAACCTTCAACAATCTTCATTTGACTAAATAAAAGCATCTCTAACTCACCTTTCACTTGTAGGCCTTTTGACACACTTATTCAACTATATTCCCCTCTAAATCACTATTCAACTCAAACATTCAACATAGGAGTTCCAACCTTCAATATAGCTTTCAATACACCTTAGTCAACTTCAACTTGATCAAAACAATCACTTACCAAGTTTTTCCTTTCAATCATACAAACAATCTCTACAAGGGCACAACTGATTTCACATATTACTAGACCAAACACAGTTTCCAAGATAATTTTCTTCACAAGTCCACTTTTTTTTTCCAAACCCCATGACCCATACAAGCCTATTTACCAACTTCAGACTCTTCAATGTTCTGTCTTAGTTAGTATCAAGAAAAATAGTGACTCATTCTGATAACCCTACCTTCAATGTGCAATTATGGAACTCATAAGCCACAAAAATCCAAATATGCTTTCCATGCTATAAATACAAACTTTGGAAATAAAGATACAAGCCACCAATTCTAAACATGAGACTTCTCCATTATGTTTAACTCAACATATTTCAACTCTCTTCAAAACCCCAAGACAAAATTTCCTTAATTAGGTGAACATACCTTCGTTGACTGCTCCCTTCTTGTAGCACTCCTTCCATATACTATCTGAGATATTGTTCCATCCAGTACCTTAGATCCATCAGTAATTAGAATTTGGAGTACCTTTTCCAACGTTTTAAAACATAACTAAAGCCATCAGATGTTACTTTAGAAAGTATTGCTCAAATATGATTGTCTACGCTTCAACAACAGGGCTAATTAGGTCTGCAAACAAGATAGGATTATTCATTATCAAACTTCCAAACATCAAACTACTATGCCAATGCCTCAAACATGTGTAATTTGACTTACATAAGCTTAAAAAAGGTCACTCCCATAAATATTTCCCTAAACCCTAGGCTGTGTTTTCTTCACAACCCTGTTTTGACAGACATATACAGTTTTTATAGTCAAGTATTCAAATTCCCAGCCTTTTAACTTTAAGCCCTTGAACCAAAACCTTGGAAATGTGAAAGTTCATAATTAGGACAACATTCTCACAAAGAATCAGAGAATTTCATCAATAATCAAAAGATAAACATAAATTACTTTACTCACTGTTAACCCTAATGAGGGTTTTAACCAATCTTCACAAAGAACTCAATATCTTGCTCAAATCTTCATAAAATCGAATGAGATAAAAAAAAAATGTAGAAGACTCATAGCTTTAACAATCTAAATGTCTACTCCCTCAATATCAAGCTGTATATGGCTGTACAGGAGCCAAGAACTCTGTTTTACTAGTAAAAACCATAGAAATTTTGAGTTGTATTCATGTTTTTTTTCCTTACAATGCAAAAAATTTTCCTGCCTCGACTTGTGTGAGGCTTATTTATGCCTTAAAGACCAAACTAACTCATAACAACCGACCACAACTGATTCTAACCTACGTCTAATCACTTGATTTGTCAATTACTTAATTTTTTGCTCTTTTGACAATGTTTACAATATGGAGCAACTTTGAACATTATGTGACAAATAACTTAAAATATGATTTCCTAGGACTCCAAATGACCTCATGCACATAAAAAATGGCTCATTAAGCCTTATTACAACATTAAGACATCAAAATGGAACAAATGACTCAATATGGCCTCATGGAGGCATGCGATCAAAGAGGTGTTCCTGCACCATTCTCTTGGAAGAATTTAGGAATAGTAGTTATAATTATATTAAGCTACATATGATGATATAATATTTTAAAATTCCTTGGATATTACTTCATTGCTAGTTAAGCATTGATAGATCGAATGGGGTTACCTGCGTGATTCCCTTAAACATCATGTTATTGCCAACTAGGCATCCTTATCCTAATAAAGATATTTGAATCTCCTAATTTTTGGAGCTAATCCCCCAACCCTGAAACTCCCAAGGATCACTTGCAATAAAACACTTGTCATAGAAAGAGAGAAAAATAAAGCTATGGAGGCCAAGAGCTGATTGCTCTAGAAACATGAATCATCCTTAATGTGCAAACCTCACAACATAATAAAGTGAATGCTACAAACGAGTCCTTATAAAAGGAACAAGGAAAAGGAAAAAAACAAACCTGGAAAAACCCTAGGCGAGGATAAAAAGAGATCATGACATGTGTCCTCATCCTAAGACTTGACACACAAAAAAGTACATGACCTATGTAAGCTTAAGTAATAGAGTGAATAGGGGCCTAAGTAATTAAACAATAGATAAACACCCTTTTAATATAACACCCCCCATAAGTGAAACTTAGAGAGTTGATAAAACCTCTAAATGTAAAATAAAAACAATGCAAAGACTAGTGAGGAACCCATAAAAAAATGTTCAGAAATATCTCTCATAACTAGAGAAAATGAGAAAACCTCATGGGAAAAACTCCTCTCCAAAAGAGAGAAATACAAGATGAAGGACTAAGAAGCCTCCAAACAATGTCCCAAAAAGAATAGGAATATGAATAATACCACTAAAGCATGAAGAAGCTATAGAAAAACATCAAAAGATGAATACTATAGTGTTGTAATTGAAGAAATTCCTCTAAAATCAAGTCAAAGATCAAGATCAAGAAGACAACAATCTATAGGAGTAAACCTACATGGGTAGTGGAGTAGGCTTGGGCTATGGGTTTTCTCCCCATAGGTTCTGGTTTCGACCACAAGGCCCGGGCTTACACGATGCACGTGGTTTGTGGGTGATTGCGTGCATCCCTAGAGGATTAGTCTCACCTCAGCTTGTCCCTCTCGAACCCCAACTTGGCAAAAAAAGTAAGACCAAGGAAAGTTTGATTGGGCCGCTAGGTTGGGTTGTGAGGATACCTCTGGCACAACAAACAAAAAACAATCTATAGGAGTTCCCCCAATGACACTAATCAAGCAAAGATTAGATGGAAAAATAAAAGGAAACAATTGATATATATATATATATATAACACTACTCAACCAATGCAAAGAAGCAAGTAAAAAATACAAGTTCCAATAGTTTGAAGAAATTGATCAACTAAGGACGGAAGGTCACCTCCATAAAACATGAATTTAAGAGTGTCTTTATGGTAAGTGCTCCATCCCACCAAGTACATGGGTAACTAGCCACTACATCTACCTAATACATATGAACAAATATTATATACATAGAACACTCCAAAGAAAAACCAAGGAAACATTAATAGAAATAGTATGAAACCCCCCATAATATTGACAAGGGAGAGGGATGACATGTCCATTGAAAATATGTCATTTTGTAGTGTATGAAGGAGAATAAATAACATCTGAAAGTGCACAAAAAATACCTAAAACTGAAAAAGGATGTGCAAAGTAAGGTACACACACATTTAGGTAGTCAAGGTTGTGATTATAAACAAGAAGACACACACAAGAAACCCCCCATGGTAATCTATAAGACAATGTGAGTACAAAATAAGTCAAAACATGATGTGTGATATCCGCAAAAAGGATACACAAGAGTGGCACTTTATCTTAGTGAATCTACAAATGAGAAAGTACACTCAAAAGATGCCTATAATTCCCAAAAAGAACCACATGTTGAAAATAAAACTTTGATAGAAGATGAGTGGAAATAGAAGGAACCACTACAAAGAATGTATACAAATATGTAATTTCAAAAACATTCACACAAAAAAGAGTAATTATGTAAAATTTATGGCCCTTTAAAGCTCCAAAAATGAGAACTACCTTGCTAGATCACTAAGAAAACTCATATTATGAAAAAAATCTCAAACTAAAAATTATCTACACTATAGAAAGGAGCATAAAATTCTATCCCGTTTTAAAAAAAATCTATGAAAAAGTAGCTCGAATGAGCAAGGACAAGGTATTTGAAGTTAGAGTCCCAAAACAAAAATTCCATCTATGAAGGGGGTGGAATAATTCCTGTTGGATTCATTGCAAAAATTGGCCAAACTATTTCCAAAATATAGAGGGCCACTAAAAATAGAGGTAACCAAAGAAAAAAATTCCTCTTACTAAAATTCCTCCAAAAAGGGACTAACACGCTGTAGAATAATTTGTTTAAAAAAATATTATTTACAAAAATTGGGGGGAATCAAAATTCTTGTCACCCCTATAAAGAGGGGTTGAACCCAAGGGATTGCCACTCTATCTATGACCTAGGTTATGAATATCGTAGCGATACCCTTAAGGTACTATGCCCTCTCAAGGAGTGGGACCCAAGGATACTGAACTCCTATGGGATTGGAATCTTTGGTACCCTAAAATGTATTTTTTAAAACCTTTTAATTTTTTTAAAAATATATATTTTTTAAAACAAAAATATTAGATTTAAAAAACATAATCATACTAGGGCATAATGGTGGCTGAAGAGGCACAAAAACCTTTTTTTTGCATTTTTTGAGAGCTATGCATGTAATTCAGAGGTATATTAGTGGAATCCATACCATAATATGGGCATCTGCACCAAGATGGGGCACAAAAAAATGGCTAAATGCTTAAAAACGAGCAAAACATGCTCGCATTTTGAAGAAATTCAAATAACACATTCATGTTCTGGCTTGAAAAATCTGAGCCATAACATGAGCACATAATTTAAAACAAATAATGTGCACATGTTATTATGAAAATAAATGAGTACGTGTTTTCCTCAATAAAGTTATAAAAAGAAAAAGCCTGTCCATTTTGGTCACTCACAACCCACGTTTTCTACAACTTTTTTCTTTCCCTCATCTCTGCATAACACAAACATGTTTTTCCCTTTGTAGTCTTTCTTCACAATGCCATGCCAGAGAAGAGGTAAGTGATATTTTTTTGCATTAGATTTAAATTTTGTTTGTATTAGAAAAAATGGATTGTTTTTGATCAATTTCATATATTTTTTGGATTATTTAACATATGTAAACCATGAGCCACAACCAAATTTAAATGATGAATTGCTTGAAGAAAACCCTAAGATGCTTGAACCTCCTCCTACCCTTCCAAAAAACCCTAGAGAAATCCAAGATGATTTGTTAGGGCATCTAGAGAAAAACAAAGTTTAAATTCATGAATTATTCAAAATTGAGGGGTTCAATATCAAATGAGCATCACCAATCCCTTACCTCAACATTGGAATCCATGTTGACGAATGTTGACACAACCACAAATAAAATAAATCGATTTAAAACTTATAGAGATTCATGTCGTCAATATTGTGCAACAAAATTGTCCTATGATGATGTGAAATAGAAAGAAATATGCAAATAAAACATGTCTTCTTTTTACAGATCCTAGAACCAATGAAACTATTCCTTTGAATTCAAAGAGATTTCCAATACATTGGTGTAATCATGATGAGATAAGATAATTTTTGGGATGGGTGGCGGATGGTCTTTGACCAACCTCCATTTAATAATTATGAGGTACTTCTATATTTTCTAAGAAAACTATAATGTGGGTTTATCCTTCATCAAATTTCCAAATAATTTGATATGAGGGTGTTTCAAGGTAGAGGTGGAGGCTCTGCCCAAAATAGACCAAAAGCTCATCGAGTAGATATTCGTGCATATTACACAAAACCATGTGACTAAAACCATGATATTACAAAACCATGTCCCCATATTTAACATTGGGTACTTTATTTATTTAATTTCCCCAATATTAAATAATTACATTTTAGCGACTTAACTTATGTCCCAATGTTACATGCAACATAAAGTGGCCCCAAGAATAATTACATTAAATACATTATGCAAGGTGTACAACACACCTTTTCCTAACATTCTCCCACTTTTTGTATACATTGCATAAGGGGAACAAGTAACCTCAATACATGAATCAAATGAACAATCCATATAGCCACATATACCATCATGGAATCAAAGTGCTCCATGTGCTCCATCAAGATACCTGCAACAAGAATCAAAGTGACCACCATCCCAAGCATGAATTCTTTCATCCATCATCATGCCAATGCACAAAGATAAGAAGCCATCCAAAGAGAAGCCACATAATTTTTCACAACAAAGCATAAGTCCTGCCTCAACTAATATCCCAAACACATACACTCAGTCCAAAGGTATACAATAGTAGTCATCCAAAAGGTAAGCAATAGTAGTCATCAAGATACACAAAACCATAGCTGAAATAGCACCCACAAAAAGTGCCAATACATCCAACTATCCATACCTCCAAGGTATACAAAACATAGTAAACTCATGCCATAACAATATACACCCATAAATTGCAATCATAAACTCCATGTGCAAAACTTGTACAAGAATGTCATACACATCCAAGAGCTCCCACTGCATGGGTAATGTAAATTTGAAAAATATCAAGGCATACCATTTCTACCAATAGCATCATATAGAAAGTGTAAACAACATCATGTAGAACCAAGGAATCATCCATAATGATATGCAAACCTGTAAATCAATAACCTGTAAAGAAAACAACTCTCACCACAAGTCTCTGTATCTCTCCCAAGTTATCCACACCCAACAAAGGAACCTCCATGTCATCACCCAAGAACATAAGTGAAAAAACATGACCACAAGCTAGTGATCAGAATAGCTCCAGCCAAACCTCAAACCAATGTAATGTGAAACCAAACATCTAGGAAGATAACCAAGACCAAAGAGGGAAACTCTACACATCATATACCTATAGAAAAATCTCCTACATACACCTCTAAATGCCAACTGTGTCAAGTATGATCTCCTCCACAACACCCCAAAAGAAAATCCATGAAAACGTCCAATCGTTCAATCACCAAGATCAAACATAGCATATGTATCATGTAATCAACATGGATGTAAGCCTCTCATAACCAAAGAATATCAAACTAAATCCATTCCCAATGAAGAAAATAAGCCCAATACATCTCCTAAAATCAACATTAATGAATGTAATCACAGTGGATAAGGAGATAAACATGCCAAAAATCCTCAAATAAATCCTCCAAAACCATATATCCATAGCTCAAGATCCAAATGCATGAGAAGATAAATCATAAAAATAAAGCACCTGCAAGTAACAATGAGCAATACCTCTCAAGTGAAATCACCGAGTATACCAAGAGTGGGGAATAAGAATGCTCCTTCAAGACATCCAAGTCATCATGACTCATCCAAGAACACTCTCCTCATAGGCCCATGTTGAACTCATGTCCAACCAAGGTGTAGGCTCCTCAGACTTCCCGTTGAAATCTCCTCAAGATTAACTATCTCAACACATGTCTCTAATCACAAGAGAACTCAATTCTCACCTATGTCTCCAAGTATCCATGAGTACCTGTAACCAACCAATCCATGTTAAAATCGAAATGCAACAAAGCACCATCATGAAGTAATCAAGCAAATGATAGATGTACCCAATACCAAGAGAATCACACAAGATCAATATCAAAAATCTAATCATGAATCAGGAACATAAACATGACAACATGATCTAACCATCTCCTACTAGGAGATCTCATACAACAATGCATACATCCTGGTCTCAAGAGAACAAGTACCATGCCAAAAATATAACACACACAATCAAGAGTAAACCATGACATAATACCATAACACCCTAAACCAAGAATCAACATATGTAATCAATATGAATAAAACCATCCTCTGACAATAAAACCAAAGATGCCAATGAACCCTCACTGCATAAAAGTAGAATCCAAAAGTCCATCCATGACACCAACAAACATTACAGAAGAACATCCACCATCAAATGGTGAATCCACATCATTTCCAACAACTCCCACTAAACTGTGATACCGAGTCACACATGGCATCGTGACAACCATCCTCTCCATGAAGATCATCCAGGTCTAAACACACAACTGAATTGTTACTAACATAACAAGTAGAACCAAAATATCCAAGCCAAGAAGATACCTACAACTGCCAAACCATCATAAACATATCCAATCACCGCCAATCCATCACTGTCAAAAATCTCCCACTGAAAAGTGTAACCAAGCTATCCATGACGTCATGATAAACCACATACTACAAGTCCCCAAAAAAAATGTCCAGGTACTATAAGAGACATCCATCCTCTCATCTCTAAGCACACATACCAATGTGAAAATGACCAAGAACAAGGCCAACTGTCAAAGTATACAACAAGGAATCAAACCTAGTGAATAAAAATAATTTACAACCAAGTCATCCCACTGCAAGTAAATGGGTAGCTAATCCACAACCTGCATGACTTGTAGATCCAATCACTAAAACATGCAAACTCATCATCACATCAGTGAACTGCAAATTGAGATATCTAAGAGAATAACCATATAGACCAAATGGCTCAAACACCAAATCAACCTCTAATCTGATTTTCCAAACATGTCCATATTCAAGTACCATATTTAAGGAACCAAACACACCACCAAATATACCAACAACTCAACCCAATCGTGTCCCACATATCTGCATAACATAGTCAACTACATAGGTCTCACATCATGACTGTACCTGGTAATACCATCTCACCTCCTTGACATGAAAAAAAACCAGCAAACTAAGTGACTAAACCAAGCCAACAAAACTAAACATGCATCAACACTGAAATATCAATGGGAAAAGACAACCCATGTCCAAGTCATAAATGCAACATGTAAGTATAGACCGCCTACAACATTGCACAACTTGTAGATACAATAATGAAAAACATACAAATCCAAAAATATACTGATAACCTTGTCAAATGAGAGAATAATCTGAGATGTACAACTGAACATACAATGAATCCAACATCAAATCTCCAAGATCCGATCATCCATAAACTCATAGTATCACCATAGTCAAAGTAACCCATAAACAACTCAGATAAGTAAAACAACAAATAAACCATGCCAAAACAATTCCAAACCTGATCCACTATGTAGTTCTCTAAACAAGCTTTTCGTCGACTATTCGAAGTCCAAAATATGACTTCGTATGCACCCGATATCACCTCTCGAAGCTCAAAAAAAACACTTGACTTCCAGCTAGCAAAACACTATAAAAAATGTAAAATATCAGAAAATCACTATCACCACAGTGTAGAGTACTGAGTCAACTTTCCAATGAGTCCAAGAAGAGAAAAAATGGACAATCAGGGCAAAATTTATGCCCCTCTGAAGTAAAACAACAGTTTGCATGTGGGGCAAAAAAACTTTAGCCACCACTGGTGGCTCGGAAGTGGCCCTACCCGGGTGGCACCGCTCCCCTAGTGGCGGACCCGAAGCAACATTTAAATTTTTGAATACAAAAATTTTATTGGGCCCTTTTCAAAAAATCATGGCAGATTTTAAATATTAATGGGTGATTTAAAAAAAAAGGATATTAATTTTTTTAAAGGTTTTTATAAACCCCTAAAGGAGGTGATGGAGGTTGTACCGAGCCCCGCTAGGGGTACCCTACCTGCAACATTGTTAGTGCAAGCGGCTGTTGAAAGGGGTATGGGTGGGGTCTGATACCACTTGTTGGAAACTTGCAGCCATTGAAAGACAATTTCCACATAACCCAAAAGAGAAATCTATTCAACTAAGTATTCAAAATCCACATGCAAGAGAATAGACAACATACCCATGAAAATATGACACAAGATATACCCTGGGAAAACCCCAACCTCCAAAAGCATCCATCTTTCATGTATTATTCAACAATAAATATTACAATACATCTTTAGAGTCTCCATGAACACCGTTGAAGCAACAAGCCCTCTCCAAGCAATCCATGTGAACAAGCATGCAACCACACATCCTGTGTCATGCTTCAAACCCTCACAAATGCTAACCAGAGCTAACATGCAAACTTGCCATGCTAAATAACTACCCTTGTGGTTGCTTTTATAGAAACAAGCTCCCGCAAAACCACCAAGTGGTATTACACAAAACCATGTGACTAAAACCATGAGATTACAAAACCATGTCCCCATATTTAATATTGGGTACTTTATTTATTTAATTTCCCCAATATTAAATAATTACATTTTAGCAACTTAACTTATGTCCCAATGTTACATGCAACATAAAGTGGCCCCAAGAATAATTACATTAAATAAATTATTCAAGGTGTACAACACACCTTTTCCTAACACTTTATTCAAATAAGAAGCTTTGTTTGATCCCATAAAAAATGGGATGCCTAGATACAAGCACGACAAAGATGCTTGTTGAAACCCCAACGACTTAACAATCTTCTTCTTTATGATTTCCTTAGTGTTGAAGACATAAATTTTGGACTTGGAAACATTGATTTTCTGACCTGATTCCAAACAATATTTATCTAAAACCAACTTGAATTGTGTAGCTTCTTCTATGCTTGACTTTCCAAACAAGAGGGTTTCATCTACAAAAAGAGAGTGGGTTACTGAAATTCTTGTGTTCAGAATATTGATGCCTTGCCAAAGTCCCCGACTATGTTTGTACTGGATTAACTTGCTCAAGGTTTCTGCCATAATAATAAAAAGAAAAGGAGACAAAGGGTCCCCTTGACACACTCCTTGTGTTGCTCCAAAAAATCCTATTGGAGAACCATTCAAAATGACCAAAAATTTTCTCCTGACAAACATGAGAGAATCCATCTACGCCACTTCCCTTTGAATCCAAATTTAGCAAGAACTTTATTCAGAAAACCCCAATCAGAATGATCATAAGCCTTCATCATATCCAATTTTACAATAAAAGAGGGAAAATGAGCCATTGAAATGGAGTGGAGCATCTCATGTGTGATTAGTTCCCCTTCAAAGGTTTCACACCCTGGCACAAAACCTCCCTGTTCCTGAGATATGATTTTTGGAATCAACAACTGTAGCCTAAGATATATTGCTTTGGTGAATATCTTGTAAATGGTGTTACATAACGATATAGGCATGAACTTTGCAAATGTTTTTAGATTGTTTACTTTCGGTAGAATTGCAATATTTGTTAGATTAAATTGACTGAGCATTGAACTTGTTTGCCTTGACTCTTCCAGCACCCACAACAAATCATAACATAAGAAATCCCAACATTTTTGAAAGAACATTGTTGTGTAACCATCTAGCCTAGGTGCTTTATTAGGGGGTATTGAGAACACCACATTCTTCAATTCATCTAAAGTAAATGGTTTTAATAGATCACCATTATCTTCATCCTGGATAATTTTGGGAATGACATCTAGGAGTTCCTTTTCATCCTCCCCATTTTGCACACTTTTACTGTGAGGTGCAGATAATAAATCGACAAAATTTTTTACCCCTTCACACTTAATGTCCTCTTCATTAGTTAGCCAATTCCCAGTTGATATCTCTTGAATTGAAAAGATTGTTGTTGCAACTCTTTATTTGTGCAAAAGCATGGTAATATTTTGTATTACGATCATCCTCTTTGAGTCGTAATTCCCGCAAATTTTTCCTCCAATATATTTTCTCACGAGCATATAGGTCTTCCCATTCCCCTTGCAATTTTTTTTATTTCTCATACAAATTACCATCTAAACCATTTACAATAATTTGATCATGGATTGTTGTTAGCTCATTGAAAACCAGTTCTTTTTGTTGGAAGATGTTCTTGAAGACCTACACATTCCACAATTTGATTTGCTGCTTGACATACATTAATTTCTTACATAACTGAAACATCTTTGTACAATTTGTTTTGCTGATTGACATACATTAATTTCTTACATAACTGAAACATCTTTGTACCTTGTTCAAACAGGGCATTTATCCACCATTGGTGAAGAAGAGACATGAACTGTGGGTCCTGAACCACATACTTTCAAATTTGAAAGATGATTTTCCTTTACGAAGGGAGGTATTCGATTCAAAGCAATGCCATAATGGTCATATCCAAGAAAAGGTAAAACCTCTGACTCCAACCTGTTCCACCCCAAGAACTAGTTTGATGAAGCTAGAAACCTATCCAACCTTTATGTGATTTGCAGAAAGCCTTTCTGTCGGTTTGTCCAAGTAAATTTTCCTTTGACTGGAATAATATATTTCAAGGCATTGGTAGTTATGAATGAATTGAAGTCTTCCATGACTTTTAAAGGTGAACTAATACCCCCATCTTTCTCTTGTGATGAAATAATTGCATTAAAATACCCTCCCAATAAAACATTTTCATCACCCAGACCATTCAAAACCCATGACAACTCATCCCATAAAATTTTCTTATCAATGATTGAGGATGGCCCATAGACATTGGATAACCCAAACTTGAGATCAAACTTTGAAACTTCTAGTAATTTCCAATTGTTCGCCTGCTTGATTGATACTACACTCACTACCATAGGGTTCCACAAGACAACTAAACCTCTAGAAGCTCCTTGGGTTGGAGAGTGTGCTGATTTCCATCTTTGCCACTTTTGTACAAATGCTTCATAAGTTGCCTCTAATATTTTTGTTTCTTGCAACATGACAATATCAGCTCCACAAGCATCCATTTTTTGCTTGATGCAAGCACGTTTGTCATGGGTTCCATTTATACCCCCGACATTCCAAGATATGATCTTCATTGCACACGAGGAGAGCAACATGCTCTCCTCAGGTGCTTACTTGGTTTGAGATGGAATCATAAATGGTCTTTTGTACACCTGCTTCTATCTCCTCCTTGAGCTTAGTCAAATTTGACTTCCTTCCCCTTTTTCCTAACGATTTTTTCAGCATTGTTTGCATAAGAGACAAAGACAAAGACAATTTCTTAGAGTAATCAAACTCCTCTTCTTCATGAATCTCCCTTGTTTCCTCATTTTGCTACAAAACTACAAGCTAATAACTTTCTCCCCCTCATTTTCCTTATTTGATTCTTTAACCACCCAAACATCTTCTAGTGTAATTTCCTCTACAATTTGGTCAAACATTTCTGATCCCACAAATACAAGGATTTCCTCTGCTAAAGCCTCCAGTTCATTTGAATTACCCTAATATGCACTAGTTGAATCTTGCAACAGAGGCCTCTAATGGTTTATATCCTCTTTTCTAGTGCTTGCTAATTTAGATTGAGATGAAAAATGTATCGAGAAACCTTCAAACATCAATCTTCTAACTAAGGCATCAAGGTGTTGCTCAAATACTTGTGGTCGTGTTGGCGTATATAGATTAAGACCATGAATCATAAAATTATGCATTAATAGTGCTATATCCTTAGATCAAGGATACATATAATGCCTGGTTTTTATTAGGACGCAATTATGTACTTTCCCCATTTCTCTATACTCCTTGCAACTTTGATGCACAATATCTGAAGACTCATGAATAAAGGATGAATTGATTAGCTCATTGGCTTTACCCCTTTCCTGATGGAGGTAGACATTGTCTTATTGAATTTCAATGATATCCCCTCTAGATAATTTACATCGGTGTGCCCTAAAACATGAAATTTTGCACAAGTTGTATATGGTGTTCAACTATTAAATTATGAGTCCAATTTCCATACCTAGATGTGTTGGAAAAACAAGAATAGACAACTGAGATGGGGAGGGTGAATCAGTTGTCCCAAAACTTCAATTTTTTTGACTTATCAACTTTATTCTTAGATCTGATTATTAAGCATGAAAACAGAGATCATTAACACATTATAAACACACATAACACCAATATTTTCTTACGTGGAAACCCTGTTAGGGGAAAAACCATGGTGGAGGTTAGTCCACAAAATTATACCCTGTTCAGAGTATAATGAAAATGAAATATGGGGAATGCAGTTGCATTCAGGCACACTGCATAGAGCTCACTGCTCAATTACAAAGGAAGACACACTATCTTACAAAAAGATTCGGATTAAAGCCATATGTAGGGATTTGAACTGATAAAATAGCATCTGCTAATGCCTGATCACAGTTTCGGTTAAGCACATGAAAAACTCTTCACTCTTCTTCACTCTTCTTCACTCTTCTTCACTTTTCTCCACACTATGCTCTGCCTTCAAATGATTAGGACAATATTTGCACATACACACACACTCACACACTTCAATTCGAATAAACAACCACTCTTATATATACGCAACAAGAAATTTCACCACTACAAGTTGGCCATAAAGAAATAATAAAATGAATATAACTGTCGGCCCAAATCATTCATAATAATCAATGCATATCAACCAAAGTCAGCCATAACTTAGTGAGGACCTAAATCAACATTTTCAACATGAAAACACTTCAATTAAATTCTCCTCGAAGATCCACAACGCACTTCAACACCATGTCGGCTAGGAACATGAAAAATATGAACATCCAAGAGAGAATCGTCAACCACAATCACAATGATCAATGTGGACGTGCAATAAAGATAGAGCATGATATAGAAGAATCCAAAAACATTAAGAACCAACAGAGAAGCATCCAAAACAACTGAACTAACAAAAATAGCCTCATCTTCAATCAGGAACACTAACTGAAGAAACAAAAAAACTATCTAAATGAAAATCTTCATAACTCGATCAACTCTTCATGCGGATCTCTGAAACTTAACGTGGATAAACTAGATACACTTAGCAAGAAACCATTTAGTCCACAACCTCTGATCTTCAACATACAAAACATACCACCATATTGAACTTCACTCAACCACTAACAACCTGCAATTCATTTCTTTACAATTTTCTCAATATCCTCGACATATACAACTTCAAATACATTTATGCTAATAGTGTTTGACATCAATGAAAACCACATATTAACAACACAACCACAACATCCAACAATCTCCCCCTTTGGCATTGATGGAAACACATGATGTGAAAAACACCATCAACCCAACTAAATCTTGACACTTACTCCCCCTTAGGATCTAACTCATTTTCTCCTCAATTATACCTCATGACTTCTTCTCCCACATAACTCTTCTCCCCAGATAATCACCAATTTTTCACATGACTCTTCTCCCCCTTTGACATCAATGACAAAGAATCTCTAAGCTCTGAACCACATATATGAATTTTTAAACATCTGATACTCCGCCTGAGTAGCAGCTACCACAACATCAATCTGAAACAAAATATGTCTATGAAATGCATAGACTGATGCAGATCAATGCATCCTTAGTTCTGATTAGGAGGGGTAATCACCCCTAACTTCCCTTTGAGATAATCAAAAGTATCGTTAGGAAATTGCTTTGTAAAGATGTCCGTAATTTTCTCCTTAGTAGGCACATATTCCAATCTTACTTCTTTTTCACTTACCTTCTCCCTCAAAAAGTGAAACTTGATAGATATATGCTTTATCTTTGAATGCAACACCAGATTCTTGGAAATGTTAATAAAACTTGAATTATCACAATATATAGCAATAGGCTCATCATATACAACTCTAATATCCTTCAACATCTACTTCATCCATAGGACTTGAGTACAATAGTTAGCAACATAAATGTATTCGACCTTAGCAGTGGACAAAGAAATGGCATTCTGCGTCTTTCTTAACCATGAAATTAGCTTTTTACCCAAGAAAAATGCTCCACCACTAGTACTTTTCTTGTCATTTACATCTCCGGCCCAATCAACTTCAGTAAAGGAACTTAAATTAAGATCATCATCTTTAAGATACCATAGGCCAAGATCAAAAGTTCCCTTCAAGTATCTAAAAATTATCTTCACAATAGTCATATGAGATTCCTTTGGATCAGCTTGAAATCTTGCAACAATACATACAACATTCATAATATCAAGCCTAGTTTAAGTTAAGTACAATAGTCCACCAATCATTGATCTATATCTTGTCTGATTTGATTTCAGAGAATCATATTTTGTTGTCAACTTGCATCCGGTCACCATGGGTGTACCAACTGGCTTTGAATCTTCCATACCAAACTTCTTCAATAATTCCTTCACATACTTGGACTGAGATATGAATATCCCTTTGTCTAACTGAGTAATTTGCAATCCCAAAAGAATTTCATCTCACTAATCATAGACATCTCAAATTCAGTTTATATTTCACTAGCAAACTTCATGCACAAAGCATCATCTCCTCCAAAAATGATTTCATCAACAAAGACTTCAACAATCAGATTTTTATCACCATTCTTGAAATATAGATTACTATCAGCAGTACCTTATTTAAATCCAAGCTTCAACAAATACTTGTCCAATCTAGCCTACCATGCTCTAGGGGCTTGCTTAAGTCCATACAATGCTTTCTTCAACTGACACACCATATCTTCCTTATCATTCAACTGGAATCCATCAGGTTGCTCAACATACACTTCTTCCAATTTACCATTTAGAAAAGTTGATTTGACATCCATCTGATAAACTTTGTAATCCTTTTGAGCAACATAGGAAAGAAATAATCTTACAACTTCAATTCTAGCAACAGGGGTGAAGGTCTCATCAAAATCAATTCCTTCCATTTGTGAATATCCTTTACATACCAGTCTTGCTTTTTTTCTAATCACTTCACCTTTCTCATCCAATTCATTTCTAAAAACCCATTTAGTTCCAATAACATTCTTATCCTTAGGCCGGGAAACAAGAATCCATGTATCATTCTTTTCAATCTGTTTCAACTCTTATTTCATTGCTTCAACCTAATGCTCATCTTTACATGCTCCATTCACACTAGTAGGCTCAGTTTTAGAAATCAAGCAATATTCTTTTGCAATCTTTCTCCTAGTTTGGACACCTTTGTTCTTATCACCTATAATCTGATCTTTTGAATTATTCAATCTTACATACCTCAGAGTCTTCTTAGGTTGTTCTTCAACTTCAATTTCTTCTGTGTTTCCACCAATTTCTCCTTCTTCTTCATTCTCCTAATTTTTCAGATTGATTTGCACTTGATTTGTAGTCTGATCTTGCTTTCCTTTGATTTGTACTGTCATTCTAATCATCAGATTCATATCCACAAGTTCTGTATGGTGTACCAAAGTCTTCATCAACCTTAACATTTACACTTTCAACCATTTTATTCAATATTTTATTGTAACACCGATAGGCCTTACTCTTAGTAGAATAACCCAGAAAGATACCTTCATCACTCATAACATCAAACTTTCCTATGTCTTAATCTCTCTTAATGTAACATCCACTTCCAAATATCTTGAAGTATTTAACAGGAGGCTTTTGACTAGTCCATAGCTCAAAAGGGGTCTTACCAGTATCACCTTTGATTTGTACCCAATTGAGTATGTACACAGTAGTACTCACAAATTCTCTACATTAGATATGAGGGATGTTTCCTTCCAACATCATTTTTCTAGCAACATCTTCAACTGTGCTATTCTTTCTTTCCACAACTACATTTTGTTGAGGGGTCCCCGGTGCAGATAATTGTCTTCTTAATCCATGTTCTTCACAAAAAGAATTAAGTTCACCGGAAGTGAATTCACCACCTCTATCTGATCTCAGACACTTAATCTTCAAACCTATCTCTGTCTCAACAATAGCTTTAAGGATCTTGAAATTTTCCAGTGCTTCAAATTTCTCTCTTAAGAAAGTAACCCATACCATTCTAGAATAATCATCAATGAGTAGCATGAAATACTTGTAACCTTATAGACTTTTGACCTTAGAGGGACCACACAGATCAGTATGCAAAAGCTCTAACAATTCATTTGAACAATGATTTTTACTCCGAAATGAAATTCTAGTTTGCTTTCCCAATTGACATTCCTTGCATATTGCATTAGTAGGTTTCACCAACCTAGGTAGATCTCTCACAACCTGTGTAGAATTTATCTTGAAAATATTATCAAAGTTAATATGACACAATCTCCTATTCCATAACCAATTTTCATCAATTTGAGCAATCAAACAAATTTTACTAGAAACATTCAAGTGAAAGATACTACCTTTTGTTTTTGTACTTGATGCAATTACATTTTTGGAACTCAATATTCTACACTTTCCATCATTGAATTGAAGATTATATCCCTTATCAACCATTTGACCAACACTCAAAAGATTATGCTTCAAGCCTTCCACATACAAAACATCATCAGTATTATGCTTACCATTAAGAGAAATGCATCCTCTTCCATAGATCACACCAACTCTATTATCACCAAATCTTACAACACCACCATCATATTTTTCAAAGCTCACAAACTTACTTTTGTCTCCTATCATATGATGTGAACATCCACTATCAATTACCCATTCATCTTTCTCTTCAACTCGAGCAACTAGGGCTTTCTCCACATTTGTACAACTAGCAGATTCAGTAGATACATGACTATTTTCTCTGACAGTAATAAATACCCACTCATCATCATCTCTATCAAATTCTTTATCTGTTACACCTTCATCAACAACATAGTAACATTTCTTCTGAAATCTAGGCTTGTTATATATTGGTTTAGCAACTCTTTCCGAACATCTTGATGCAAAATGACCTATCTTATTGCAAGAAAAACATTTAAGAGGCAACTTTCCTTTATACTTACCTTTTCCTCTTGGTACCTTTTTGAAAATAAGTGCTTCTAGCTCTTCCATCTCTTTTTCTTCTTCTTCAATCTGTCTAATTTCATCTTCATACTTGAATACATGTCTTTCTAGATGAACTCTCACTTGGTTCATATCTCTGTCTATCTCTTCCAAAAGTAGTAGCCTTGAATGAAAATTCAACTTTAGGAAGGGAATCACCAAATTTTCTCAACTCAAAAGCAGTCAACTTACCAACCAATGTATCTCTAGTTATGTTTGTTATAGTTCAGAGCTCTTCAATAGCACTAGCCTTGACTTTGTAGGAATCAGGCAATGATCTAAGCACTTTAGCAACAATCTCAGATTCTTCTATCTTTCCACCAACACATCTAATGCCACACAAGTTCATTCACTCTTTGCATAAAAGTATTAATATTCTCATCATCACCCATTCTCGACCTTTCATATTTCCCTTTCAAGCTCTACAACTTAGCAATCTTCACATTATCATCACCTTCATACAAGGTTTCCAAATTTTTCCAGATCTCATAAGCAGTCTTCAGAATCATAACATTTGCCATCTCTAAACTAGTCAAAGCACTCAACAAAGCTTCCTTAGCTTAGATATTATAGTCAACATCTCTGATCTCAGCAGAAGTAGTAGGACCATTATGTGGAATAATATACATATTACTTGTAATGCTCTAGTAGGGTTCACCAATGCATTTCAAATGACACTCCACTCGAATCTTCCACAAAGAGTAATTTGTTCCATCAAATCTTAGACTATCCTTGTAACTTTCCATCCCGAATCACCTTAAGTTGTTAAACTTCTTCCAAGGAACTTAGCTCTAATACCAATTGTTGGCAAAAAAAGAGCAGACAACTGAGAAGGGGGGTGAATTAGTTGTCCCAAAACTTCAATTTTTTTTTGACTTATCAACTTTATTCTTAGATTTGATTATTAAGCATGAAAAAATAGATCATTAAGACATCATAAACACACATAACACCAAGATTTTTTACGTGGAAACCATATTAGGGGAAAAACCATGGTGGAGGTTAGTCCACAAAATTATACCTTGTTAAAAGTATAATGAAAATGAAATATGGGGAATGCACTTGCACTCAGGTGCACTTCCTAGAGCTCACTACTCAATTACAAAGTAAGACACACTGTCTTACAAAAAGATTCAAATTAAATCCATCCACAAGGATTTGAACTGATAAAATAGCATCTGCTAATGCCTGACCACAGTTCTGGTTAAGCACATGAAGAACTCTTCAATCTTCTTCACTTTTCTTCACACTCTGCTTTGCCTTTGAATGATTAGGACATTATTCACACATACACACACACTTACACACTTCAACTTGAACAAACAACCGCTCTTATATATCCACAATAAGAAATTTCACCGCTACAAGTCAACCATAAAGAAATAATAAAATGAATAAACTGTTAACCCAATCATTCATAATAATCAATGTGTATCAACCAAAGTCGGCCATAACTTAGTGAGGACCTAAATCAACATTTTCAACATGAAAACACTTCAATTAAATTCTCCTCAAAGATCCACAACACGCTTCAACACCATGTTGGCCAGGAACATGAAAAATATGAACACGCAAGAGAAAATCGCCAACCATGATCTCAATGTAGACATGCAACAAAGATAGAGCACGATCTAGAAGCATCCAAAGACATTAAGAACCAATAGAAAAGCATCCACAACAAATGAACTAACAGAAATAGCCTCATCTTCAGTTAGGAACACTAACTGAAGAAACATAAAAATTGTCTGAATGAAAATCTTCATAACTCGATCAACTCTACATGCGGATCTTTGAAACTTGACGTGGATAAACTAGATACACTCAACAAGAAACCCTTTAGTCCACAACCTCTGATCTTCAACGTACATAACATATTATCATACTGAACTTCACTTAACCACTGACAACCTGCAACTCATTGCTTTACAATTTTCTCAATATCCTCGACATATACAACTTCAAATACATTTATGCTAATAGTGTTTGACATCAACGACAACCACATATTAGAAACACAACCACAACATCCAACAAGATGTTATCTTAATTTGGCTTGGAAATTTTTGGACATATCCATTAGCACACATACCCTAATAGGCTTTGATAGGTTTTGGACATATCCATTAGCACACATACCCTAAACTTTTGGACGCATCCATTGGAAAATTTTTGGACATATCCATTAGCACACATACCCTAATAGGCTTTGATGGAATTTTTAAAAAAGAATGATCATGCTTAAGAAATATACCTATATGGTTAGCCATGGATTCTATCAAGTTTAGCTCCCTGTACTCTAGCGGTAATGGATACATTTCACTACTGAATTTGACTCCATTTTCTGACAAATGTTTGTCGGTCTTGCGACAAACATTTGTCAAAAAATCGACGAACTAATGAAATAATTTTCATCACCAATTTTTCGTTGAAATTCAGATGAAGAATTAAATGTCAAAATAACGGCCCAGATTCGTCGGTCATCGGCATCATAAAATGGCTCTATTGTTCATCAAAATATCGACAACAACTTTGTGTATCCATCGACGAATTATAACTAACACACAATTGCAATTCCTTTTCCAAAGCGTCGAAACAACACCACAAGTTCGTCGCCATTTTGATGAAATGGGAAAGTAGTTACGACGAAGCTTTCGTCGCAGCTATAGCAACTTCGTCGGACCTTTTCGGTGATTTGTTGGTTTCCTTCGTCGAAATTGCGATGAAACAATGCAATTTTTTTTTTTTAAATATTCGTCGAAATGTACCATCGTAGAGACTCTTGGCAATGACCATCGAAGCCAACCCATCAGTGTGAGATCAATCATCGACATAGGATAGAAAACTCACTCCGATAGTCCATGTCTTGCCGATGACTTCTGTTGGCAAGACATATCCAATGTCACACTGATCTGACCTCTATAGGAGTTTTAAATAGACCTACACCATGTGATCGCGGAGACTCTTGGCGATGACCACCGAAGCCAACCCATCGGTGAGAGATCAATCAACGACACAGGATAAAAAACTCACTCCGATAGTCCATGTCTTGTCGATGACTTATGTCGGCAAGACAAATCCAATGTCACACCGATCTGACCTCTTCATGAGTTTTAAATATACCTACACCATGTCATTGCGGAGACTCTTGGCGATGACCACCGAAGCCAACCCATCAGTGAGAGATCAATCATCGACACAGGATAGAAAACTCACTCCGATAGTCCATGCCTTTTTGATGACTTCCGTCGGCAAGATAGATCCAATGTCACACCGATTTGACCTCTACATGAGTTTTAAATAGACCTACACCATGTCATCGTGAAGACTTTTGGTGATGACCACCAAAGCCAACCCATCGGTGAGAGATCAATCATTAGCATAGGATAGAAAACTCACTTCGATAGTCCATGTCTTGCCGATGACTTTTGTCGACAAGACAAATCTAATGTCACACCAATCTGACCTCTTCAAGAGTTTTAAATAGACCAACACCATGCCATCACAGAGACTCTTGGTGATGGCCACCATAGCCAACCCATCGGTGAGAGATCAATCATCGACACAAGATAGAAAACTCACTCCGATAGTCCATGTCTTTCCGATGACTTCCGTCGATGAGACATATCCAATGTCACACCAATCTTACCTCATCAGGAGTTTTGAACACTGCTGGTTATCAACAAGACATTCTAAGGGTCTCGCCGATTAAACAAGTGTCTAAGAGCAAGTAAACAGATGGAACCTATTAATTTTCTTATTTTGGGGTTCTTTAAATCATAGAATAGATACCATCTTCTTGTGTAATGTACTTGTATTCATATTTGAATTTGAGACCAATTGTCATTGCACATTCCATTTTACTTGCATAGAGTATTCTATAAGCAATATATTGATAATGCCAAATGATTTATGGTGTTGTACAACTCTACCTATCATCACAGTTCTATTGTTCCCCCCTAGAGAATCCTACAAAGACAAGTTTACAATACCAAGTCAAATAATATGAAAATGACTTACTTTCATACAAATTAAATGATTATTCTCACAATGGAAATTGTCTAATCACAACAACAATTCCATGAAAGGTTATCCATGCTTCATAAGAGATGACTGATCATACATACAGATTGCAAGGTGCATAGAAAAAGCATTACACTTGAGAACAACCAAGGGCTAACAAGGGAAGGAGTTAAGAAATGTCTAGATTGAAGATAAAATGTGTAGGGGAAATGTTGAGCAGTTTCAAGAGAATAGAGCTTGTAGAACATATTCTTGACCTAATCAAGCTCTTGAACAACTTAAATAGAATTAAAATACTAACACATACATGAGACATGTAATGAACTTCCAATATCTACTATCTTTTTCATTAATGGAGAGGTAGGTAAAGGATAAATAATTATAATTGTAACGCTATTCATAGTCCAGTAAATTATGTTCGAAATTTGTGTTCAATGGACCTCAGTTTTATCATTATACTTCCCATATAATACCATATTTTAATCCAGGTTTCAACTATCTCAGATCTAAAGAAGCACCTTCAATTAACCATTTAAAGTACTATAAAATAAGGTAAGACTTTTACTTGAGAAAGAGTGGGTACACTTGTAGGATTAAAGTTTTCACAATCATCAGGATTTATTGGCACACAGACACAACCTGAAACATATGAAGTAATGGATGACAAGTTAGTGAAATGGTCCTTAATATGTGACTGGTTTGAAAATTGTTTGGTAGAAAATAAGGTTACAAACAAATCTACATAAAAAATTATGAGGAAAAACTATTGTAATCATCAAAATAGATGAAAAGTGCAAAGGAAAGAGTCGAGCTACATCTCTAGAGCCTAAAAAAAACACATGCAAGAAATATAAAAAAAAGAACAAACCCATTTTTGGATGAATACAAAATGGTGCCTTCAGCAAGTGATTCATATGCTTTCACACCTGACAGGACATTAAGAAGATTTTAGTCTTCCTCTATGAAATTAACTACTTACAGAGAAAACCCAGAAACCAATATTATATACCTCCATGTCTAGCTGAGGGTAGGTATAAGAGAAAACAATTTCCTCAATGCAATTCCAAAAAATATCAATGTGTGTGTAGGTTTGTATTACTCAAAATATCATTTCACTGCTTAAGGAAAAATACCAAAGTGATGTTTTAAATTTCAATCTTCACATAGGCTCCCTTATTGCTACACATGCATATACAAGCATTATTCGAGCTCTAAACTATTAAAATATTAAGGATTTAATTAGCTATAAGATGGAAAGTTGTTGTTTAGACATAATCCATCATCTTTTACATATCTTTATTCACTCCTAGAGCTTCAGATAAATTTGTGTAAATGAGACAGAAATGTGAATCTTTTATGAAAAGAAAATTCTTAAAAGGAGGGGGGAGAGAGAAAAGGGTAGGGGACAAGAGAATACTTGAATGTATAGAAAAGTATAACATTTTGATCATTATAACAATGAAACGAATCTTAAGTTTGAAGCATTAATATCATTTAGAACATTTATGATCAAGAATGAATGTAAGTAGAGAAATTTTTGCATACTTGCAGATGGTACAAAATTTCATGGTTAAGTGGAAGCCTCCCATCGACAAAAAGATCCAAATATCCGTATATCTATCTCAATCGAGCCTCTAAACCCTTCAGAGCTGTCAAATTTTCCACTAACCTATTATGCACAAAAGTCAAATTTTAGAGTTATATCACCACTAAAAATAGAAGAAATGGAGCTTTGAAACCAAATCCACACACAACAAAATGTGGTATTCATACAAAGCCATACAAACAAACTAAACTCAGAACATTGGAATGGAAACAACTTCAAATTATGATACAGAGCATGGATTCAAGGTATAAAGAATCATTTTTCTACACCATAGTGAAAAGTTAGCACTTTATTTCATCTTTGCATATTGGTTTGATGCTTCAAATGATGCATTTATTATATTGAAAAGTGCATTACCTTATTGAGATTTTCTTTGTTTTGAGAATAGTTTAATATTCTCTACTTAATAGGGCCACCCACGTGACAGTGGAAACTCATTTGGCCCCTCCCCCCCCTTCACATCACTCTCAATTCCCCATACCTGATCATATAACATTAATCATTCATTCATCCATTAATAACATATAACATTCATTCTTTTAGTTTTTACATATTATCAAAAATATGGTTGTCATGATATGATTACAATCACTTTTTTGTTTCTTTTTTAAAGCTAAAAAAATCTGAAGTGGAGTATCGTTTTCTAAATCATTTGTCCCCCCTTTAGTTTTTCTTCCCTCTACTCGTGATCTTAATGTATGCCTAGTCGTGTGCTCACGACGTGGAAGCCGCTACAAGGGGGGTTTGCTGCAATAACAAAGAAATGTTAAATTGCTATGTTTTATTATTATTATTGTTACACGTATTTCATTAATTAAAAGAACATTAGAGTGGTTCTCTTTACCTGATGGGTCCACATCATGTTCCTGAACTTCTCTTATAAACTCATGCTCAACATGTTGAACACCCTCTAAATCTTGATCTGCAGTTGAAACACGAAAGGTTACATTAATTAATACACCAATTGAAATTAAATATGTTTAAAAGAACATTAGAGTGGTCCTCTTTATGTGGGGCCACATCATGTTCCGATCTTCTCTAGCCGATCATGCTCAACACGTTGATCACACTCTACATGCTCTAAAGTTGAAACACGAAGGTTACATTAATTAATACACCAATTGCAATTAAATACATTTAAAAGAACATTAGAGGGTCCTCTTTACCTAATGGGGCCACATCATGTTCCTGATCTTCTCTAGCTTGATCATGCTCAACATGTTGATCACACTCTACATGCTCTAAAGTTGAAACACAAAAGGTTACATTAATTAATACACCAATTGCAATTAAAGATGTTTAATTGTATTAATCCATACTGCATTTTGTATAGCACATGAATACATCCAGTACGGGATGCACACCATGACCTTCATCTGCAGGTTGTGCTCCACCCTCACCAGGCTGCATTCCAATGTCATGTGCAGTATTATCATTGCTTGTATGTTTAAAACAAATAGGCATGTAATTACTTTATGGTGGAAATTAATATTGAATAGATTGCACAAGTATTCAATTTTAAATAAACTTTATTGAGTTTATTTACCTACGTGTCGGATGCAGTGGAAGATTGTGTTTTCCTAGTCAAGACTCTTAGGCGTTCAGCCATGACTCCATAGCCTTGCTAGAAGGAAATATTTAGGTCCTCTTCTGTGGGAACTTTGTTGAATTCAGAGCCCTACATTTTTGCACAAGATCATGAATTTTGCTTCTATGGTGTGATAAAACCAAAATTGTTTTCAATTTATTATTTGGATACAATATTTCATTTATTGATACTTACAATTCGTGCGGCTAATTTCATATAACCACCAGAGCCAAGTTTGTGTTGCCCGTGTTTTCTAGTTTTTCCTTTGTTGCCTTCGACGTGTCGGCAGCCTATGAAAAGTTTGAAATACGTTAGATTATGTAAAAAGAAAGAGTAATTAGTATATAATTACATTATTGATAGTATCACATACCTTCCTTGGCCAAGTGGTGTCTTTCCTTTTTTCTTTTCAGCCTCTCCTTTCCATCCGACACCAGGTCCTTCCACTCCCTTCCAGAATCATGGGGGGACGCTCGTACTTTTTTTCTTCTCGACATGTGACCTATATTGGTCCCTCACATAATTTAGATAGGTACCAACTTTCTTAAGGACCTTGGTTTGGTTGAATGTTTTATCACCGAACAACACAACTAAACGGTTAATGAGCTCATCTTTTAAATCTTGATTTTGGGAATTCCACCGTGTACATATGGTGGGCCCAAAGAGCTCCAATGTAATATCACTTATATGTTTAAAACATCATTTCTTGCAAAATGATCATGGGATCAATAGTCTAAAAAGAGTGATCAATAAGTAAATTTCAATTGGATTATATATAATAATAATTAAAACATTTTAAAGTACCTGGGACCTTCTCTATCTTTATGGGAACAAAATCCTCGGTCACCACAAATGTGACCGACAATGTTCTCGTACTAGTAATATGGGAAGATCTAGGAAATGCTGCTAAAAAATCACCAGTACTAGTGGCCTCTACATCCCCAGGTACATGTTCTAACACATGTTCTGGCATGTGTTCGCTGCCAGAGGGTGCAGTAACGGATGCCTGCATGGTATGTGTTGCCATCATTTCAGACGACAATATAGGAAAGGATGATGTCAGATGATGTGATGTATGCGCAGGAAGATCAGGATGGACACTTGTACCAACCCCTACTCCTTGGGAAACACTTGCAGTACCCTGATCATGGCTAGGAGCATCATGATGATGCAAAAAATCCTATAAAAAAAACACATATTTCAGTTCATGACATAAAAGAGTACAAAATATAAAACCATGAATGAAATTTTTCCCCAAGGCAGGCCCTCTAAGATAGACAAAAGCGAATAAACTTATTCATAGTTCGATCAACCCTTGTTTAGAAACAGAGGGAGAACACATGCAATAAATTCATTCACACTCGCACAAGATTTTGTTCAATTTTAAACCCAAAAAATGAAGTGTGGAGGTGATTGCTTTTTCTTAACCTAAATAAAATCATGAAAAAGGCCTTTTGATTCTCAAGATCACTATAAAGCGCGAGAGAAGCGCATACGTCCTTTTTCAATGAAGTTAGCTCAAGTAAGCTCTCACAAAACAATGTAGCACATGTTCATTTTAGATCCCAAAGCAATAATGGCTTCTTTTTAAGCACCAAATGAAGTGTGGAGATTTTCCTTGTTCAATTGTTAATCCTCAAACCAAATCTAGTAAGTTTGTCCTAAAGTTCATTTTAAGCCTTTGCAAAAATTGAAAAGATTCTTTTTAAAGCCCAAAAAAAATTTAGTTAGTCCTAAAAGCTTGAAGATAACAAAGCCTTAAGAATGGGATTATAATTGCTCCCAAAGTGTTAAAAAATACTTGTTACAATCATTAAATCAGGAGGTTATGAAATTTGAGAATTTTGCGACAAGGTTATAAAACTTGAAAATTCCACGACATAGGTTCTAAAACTTGGGAAACCCGCGATAAGGTTATAAAACTTGAAAATTTCGTGACATAGGTTCTAAAACTTGAAAATTCCACGACAAAGTTCTAAAACTTGAAAATTCCGCGACATAGGTTCCAAAACTTGGAGATTTCGCGACAAGGTTACAAAACTTGAAAATTCTGCGACATAGGTTCTAAAAAATGAAAATTTCACGACAAGGTTCTAAAACTTGAAAATTTCGCGACAAGGTTCTAAAACTTGGGAAACCCGCGACAAGGTTATAAAACTTGAGAATTTTGCGACAAGGTTCTAAAACTTGAAAATTTCGCGACAAGGTTCTAAAACTTGGGAAACCCGCGACAAGGTTCTAAAACTTGGAAAAGCCGCGACATCTAAGTTCTAAAAATTGAAAATTCCGCGACATAGGTTATAAAACTTGAAAATTTCGCGACAAGGTTCTAAAACTTGAAAATTTCGCGACAAGGTTCTAAAACTTGAAAATTTCGTGACAAGGTTCTAAAACTTGGGAAATCCACGACAAGGTTATAAAACTTGGAAAAGCCGTGACATCTAAGTTCTAAAAATTGAAAATTCCACGACATAGGTTATAAAATTTTGGAAATCTGCAACATCTAAGTTTCTAGCTTTTTAGAAAATAAAAAACTTGCACACAGAGTTTAAATGCATCTATTCCAACGTTATGCTCTAGCTATAAAATAAAAAAACTTCATATCTTTCACAAATCAGCTCTGTTTTGCTTGAAATTTGGATAGCAAGAGGATTGAGTCCTTTTGAGAAAAACCCAGAATTATTTTAAATTCCATCATTCTCAAACTTTGAAAATTTTGAAGTTCAAAGGCCCTCCTAGCGCCAAAAATGTGAACCAAGATCCCTCTAAAACCTGCAAAACAAAAGAGATAAACACATTGTAAGATTGAAATGCAAGTTAGAACCTAAGTTCCTCAAGAAATCCATTTATCAATACTCTAAATAGGAAAATGAAAGCAATACAATGAGAAATCAACAAAAGAGATTAAATCCTATGAAAGCAATGTAAATTCTTGATCTCTTGAGGGAATTGGTGCCAATTTGATGTGAAAATTGGCCATTTCCCAACTCCAATGCTAGCTTTGATGATTTGATGAAGATTGTGGTCCACTTTGATGAAGATTGATGAATGCTCCAAGATAAAATCTGCATAACCTAGCTATAAACTCAATGATATGGATAAATATTGCTAAATATTTGAGTATAGTAAGTCTACTCAAGTTGTGGATGATCAAACAAGGATGTGAGCTCTTTATTTAAAAATTGATAAGTTGAAGAGATGTCCAAATTTGATCAATGTGGGACAAAGATTCAACCAATGATATTATGCCACTTGTCAACATGTGAGAGGATGAAGGATGTGCAAGTTTTGAAGAATGTGCAAAGAGGGGGGAGATTCAAATTCAAAATATGGCTTGAAGGATGAGGTGAAAGGTGAAGCAAATGCACATGGCTCAAGAAAAGGACATGTAAGAGATTTTAAATGCTTTGTTGGAAGGACTTATTCCCACTTGGATTTTGAATTCAAATTAGGGGAATATTCCTTAAAATATGCCTTGTTGAAGGAAAATAGAAATTTAATAAATCAAATAAGTCTATTTTCATGTGCAAGTTGCAAAATCTAGAGGATTTGAGTGATTAGGATTAGCATTGATCATGATTTGATTAATTTAAATGATGTTAGTTGATTTGACCATTTTGACTTAGATTTTAGGATTTAAATAACTCAAAATGATAAAAGAATGATTTAGACTTAGTTAAATAAATATTTTGATTTATTTAACCAAAGGGGGTGATGTTAGATTAAATTAGATAAATGTTTGATTTATTTAATTTAATTAGATGAACTTTAGAGATTTAATCAAATAATATGGATTATTTAATTAAATAAAGATAGGAAGATGAAGTGACCTAGCTAATTACACAGAGATGATGATTTAATTAAATTGAGGGACTTATTTAATTAAAAGGGGAATTATGATGACTTTAATCAAATAAGGCTATTTGATTAAATGGTTAGATAGAGGGATGATTCAGGATGAACTGTTAGTAGATCAGGATCGAGTGTCGATATCAATTTGTATATTTTCAATGTCTACAAAAACATTATCGAAATTAACCCAATAAACTTATGAAAAATACATAATAATAAAACATTTTTGCTCAAATTATCATTTGTACAATTACAATGAGGTAAACCTATTGGGTAGAAGCTCGAAGATGCATCATGATCCGGCTCTAGGCTAGAGACTTCCGCATTTATCAATGTCCCTGTGATAAAAATAAATATAAAAGACATTCCAAATGAAACCAATAGACTTACAAAAAAAATATAAGAATAAAATGGTATATTGGAGTCATTAATTGGAGGTTGGGTAAAATGGTACATAGTACGTACCACCCCCATAGTAACTGTGTTTGTAACTAAGCGATTCAAATTGTAATCAATTAGCAACTCTTCCCCTACAGTTATTGATTTTATCACACATACAAATACACGGTTTCCCTCCGCGGCCTTGAATATGCAATTGGGTTGCTTATTTGTTGACCAGTCGTGTACTATTTATAAACCATATTCCCTAATGCTTTTGGCTTCATCAATGTATACCACTCCTTATTTTGATCCTTATCTTTTAGTTGTATATAATTTTATTGATGCCTCATACCCATGTATATCGAACCAGTACATCCAATCTTTGTAACTATAATGGGGTCCAACATACTCCATCAATTCATAACTTTGTTCATAATAGACCTTTATTCCATCCATGCAAAATAGGCCTAAACCATGTAATGATTGGTGCTATGCGATATATCCTCTCGTTGACACAAAATCAGTGTTTATTGGAGGAAGTTCCTTGGGTACCCATTGTTTCCATAGATGTTTGTACCTCAAGGGCACCTCGGCCGCTTAAGCTATGCTCTCATCATCATAAGAACATGACCCCCTTCATTAAAAATTCCATCGCGTTTACAAAATTTTCTTCTAATCTTTTGACCTCTAGTTGATCTCCTTTTATAGACCTACTACATGTCTCACTTTCATTCTCTTCCTGAATTTCCGCTCGAGGAAGACAGATCTGACAAATACCTATTTGGTGGTACTTGCACTCATAAGGATGTTGGATGAAGTTCTTTCATGGTGATATGATCCCAAGGTGACATTATGATTAATCTATCATTTCATCGCTAGAATTTCACAGGTTATAAGGTAATCAAGTCTTGATAGATTGCAAGCTATTGTTACTACCGTCCAAATGTGTCCATCACAAATCAAATCTACTTAACGTTTTAACTCCCAAACTTTGTAACAAGTGTTAAATGTGACTATGGTCCACCAGTTACACAACCAAGGCCTCAAATGTATTCTCTAATTGTAATCAAAGGAATTTTTCTCTTCATTCAAGTAAATAAACTTGAAGGGAAACACCACCAAGTGGTTTATTGGACACCTACATGACTAAAAATAGTAGTAAATTTACATTTAATTTCCATATGTCTAATTGGTTAACAGGGAGGGAGTGTGTACTATGCCTGGTTAAGTCATCATAAGTTTATGCTTTGGCAATAATTTTTTTTTAAGTCATCTTAAATATTTCTATGTCTAATTGCTAGGAGAATTTTGGTATGTTTTAAGGTAGGATGAGTGGTTGCATCAATGTTCTAGTTCTCTATGACAAGGTTTCAACATCTTCAAATAGTGAAAGTTGGTGCTCATAGTCATTTGAAACAACAACATTTTGATTATGTCTGATGGTAGGATTTGATAACTTAAAATATATCTACTTCGAAACAAAAATATCTCTAACAACTCTAAGAGCTATAATGGGATGGCCACCATCATAGGAAAGATTCTTCGTTCTCACTTTTAGGTGTTAAAATTTAACAATACCTTGATTGATGAAAGAGCCCAAAGAGCCTTTCTCCATGGTATCCAAGTACACATAGCAGTGGTCTTCTCTTATATGGTTGGACATGATTTAAAGAACTTAGCTAGGAATTATTCATTTAACTTAAGGTTTTCTCATAATGCCATCATTGGAAAAGTATGATCAAATTCTTCTATTATGAAGAATTGGTCTATGTGCCTCTAGTAATCACTATAAATGTTTGTAAGGATAAAATGACTAATTGCATTAGGTAGGAGAGAATCAACTTTGAGTTCTTCAAAGATTATATTCCTCTATTCATAATTTTTAAGGGTTGTGTGTGGAGGAGGTTATCACTACCAAGAAGGGAGGATACCTTTCCTTGCATATGTTTGTGGTGGAGGTATTAAAGAAGAATTGTATGCCTCTATTTCCATTCATTAGATCTAGCTTAGCCTAGCATATACTTGGGCTAAGTCTACAATTGCTCCAGACTCATGCGATGAAGGATATGTGTGATGAAATCCTAGACCTCAACCAAGATGTGGGTAGATTATGGGAGTTTTTCCAAGACTTGAGGCTAGTCGATAAAAATGTGAAAGACTAAGATATTTTATTTTTTCTGTCTTATCTTATACCATTTTATGAGAATGGGGGTGCCAATGTACGAGAAGATCTTTGGAAACTAGGCATGAAAATTGCAGGCTAAAGAGAATGGGGGTGCCAAACTTACAGTACTCATTGTCCCTTGGTCGTCGATTTTCCCTGAGTGCCCTCAACCTCGTCCTCAGTGCTGGTATTGACCTTGTTTTCACTCCTCCAAGCTCTTCCTCGACACTGATATTGACCTTGGTTTCACTCTTCCAAACTCTTCGTCGGCACTGGTATTGACCTTGTTTTAACTCCAAACTATTCCTCGGCACTGGAATTGACCTTGTTTTCACTACTCCAAACTCTTCCTTGGCACTGGTATTGATCTTTCACTTCTCCAATTTGACGAGTTACAACCTAGTTTTGTTAGGTTTTAGAGTATGTCAATTAAATTGAAAATTATGGCACCATTTAGCTAGGTTTTAATATTCTACAATATAGTTAAGTATATATTAGCTATATTTTACATAATAAATAATATAATTATTCAACTTATTATAATTATATATATTATATTCTCTAACAAAATTATTAAATACGTATAAAATTATTATAATTAATAATTAATAATAATTATATTTTTATATAATACAAAATATAATTAATATAATATATATTTAATATAATAGTAATATTTATTGATATAATATTAATATGAGAGAGAGAAACTAAATTTTGATTGGTTGTTTCATGTCAACAATCCAAGGATGGCATGTGTCCTTGGGGAGTTATGCTCAAGGTAGCATGCCATTTGATTAAAGATATGATAATTCTCCTTTAAGACCTCTTCAATGTATCCATTGCATACTTAAGGAGACAAATATAAATATAGGGAAGAAAATATAGAGAGAGAGGGAGATAATGACAAATATACAAATAGAAAGGGAGATAAGGAGATAGAGAGAGGTAGAAAGATAAAGAGATAATGATGAATATATAGAGATATAGGGAGGGTGATTGATATATCTCTCCCTGTCGCTCTCTATCTCTCTATATCTCCCACTATCTATGTCACTCCCTCTTCCCCCCTCTATCTATTGAGCTATCTCTCCCTCTCCCCCCTTTCTCTCTCATTCACTCCATCTCTCCCTCCATCTCTCCTACTCTATATCTCTATCTCTATTTCTCTTTTTATCTCCCTCTCACTCCTCTCTCTTCTCTTTCTATCCATATCTTTCTCTACCTCTATCATGATCTCTCTATCTCTTTCACCATCCCCCTCTATCTCTCTATATCACCCCCTTTCTATGTATCTCCCTCTCCCTCTATATATATTGAGATATCTCTCCCTCTCTCCCCTATCTTCTTCTCTCCCCCCCTTTCTACATATGGGTCTCCCTCTCCCCTCTTCTTTCTCTCCCTCTTCTACCTATCTATCTCCCTCTCTTCTCTCTTTCCTCTTCAGCATCTCTCCTCTCTCCCCTTCTCTATCTCTCCTCCTCTACCTATCTATATCCATTTTTCTCCCTCCCCTCTCTATCTCCCCTCTCCTATCTCTCACCATCTCTCCCTCCCTATCCCCTATCCACCCATGACTCTCTATCTCCACCTCTCTTCCTTTCTCTTCCCATATATCTCCATCTCTCTTTCTATATACTCCCATCTCTCTTTCTCTTCCCATATATCTCTATCTCTCTTTCTCTCCCATATATTAACTAAGAAGACATGCAAGCATACAATAGTATATGTTGGTAAAAATATAATAGTGTTTTATTAAACTATAAGTAACACTTATCTTTCTAATGTCAATCCTTCTTATAAAAATAGTGTTTTATTAAACTATAAGTAGATTATTGTCACCACTCTCCATTCAACATGAAATGCCAAATGTAGCAATTGTTTTGTTTCTTTTGTCAAGTTTCATTAACCAAGCTATTTAATAGGTTGAATAAAGTTGTGTTATGAACCTTCGTCTCTTTAAAATAATTAGACAATATTAGCGAGGTCAGGAAGGGGAGAAAACTAAACTCCTTCAAAATAGGGGTAGTTATAGGTTTGTTGGTTTTCTTTGCATACTATATACTTAGTTCCTCTAGGATAAATAAGTCACTTTAGATCATTTTCTTAGTTGTGTATCCTAACTAATAAAGAGTAAGATTTTTCATTTTAATTGACTACTACATAATAGTTTATGTGTTGAAAGAATTGTTTCCATTCTTTGTAGTTTTTACATTGGAATACAAATCATATTTAATTTCATGCCAATATAATTATTTCATAAAGATATTTGTTTGTAATAAGTGCTTCATAACCCATCTAATCAAATCATAACCTATCAAAAAGGAAATAGGAATTTTCTAAAGAAAAGAACACTTGACCCAATCATAAGTGTATGGCCTTTGCAAAAAGGAGTGATCCACCTTAGCAATAACAACTACATGATTTAGGCCTAGCAGGTTCAACTCAACCAGCCTATAAACCTGCCTTTAAGAGGCTTCCAACATGTTTAGAATGACCAATTTAAAAAATCTAAAAAAATCTCAAAGCTTGACAAAGAACAAAAGTCAGATTTCACACTTTGACTCCTTGAATCCTTGTAACAGTGCAAACCTAGTTTTTTCCCAATAACTCAAAACTTTCCCAAAACACCAAAGAAACCCTTGATGGTTTTAGACACCCATTTTGGAGTTATTAAGCATACTTCAAGGGCAAGTACAAGTGATTTTGTAAATTTTACAGTGATTTTGCACTCGTTGATTCCCTAAAGAAAACCTTATCTTGAGTATAATCCATCATAGTCACATATTATCACATTATTATTGACCATTTGAAATCATGAAAAACCTCCAAAATCTAGTATTCAAATAACCTATATCGGCAAGAATTTATGTAGGTCTCTCTAATTCATAAATCATTATATTCTCATTTTCAGCATATCGGCACAAGAATAGAAATGCCACACCAATCGGATTACATAAGAAGATACACATCGAGATGAAACGGTCCATGGTCTCACCGATAAAGAGATTCGTTGGCAAGACAAGTTCCATCGGCAAGAAACCTCTATTGTCTCACCGATCAAAGCACAAGGAGTTGTATCGGAAGGAGTCTTGGTGACATGAGATCGAAGGAATAATCATCGGGGAGACTTATAACATCGGGTAAATTACTGAATGTCTTAGCGATACACCATGTCTTGTTGATGAAGACACAAATAGATCAAGATAGTCGTCAGGGTGACTCTTGGTGAAATTTATATGAATTAGATGGATAGATTATGTGATATCAGCATAATGTCTCCCCAACCAAAAGAATGTTTAATGAACGTTAGTCAAGCCTAAATAAAATGATCACCCAAATTTTGCATTGTATTTCTGATAGAACATTTGATGTGACAGTGGGTAAATTCGAAGATCACCTACGCTCTTGTTCAAAGCTAGGATCACTAAAGAAGACATATCGGGGAGATTGGCTTATGGTCTCATTGATGAAGGGAATCTATCGGCAAGACAAGTCATCTTGACATGAAAAATATATGCTATCCTAAACGTTTAAGTCTCACCAATGAAGTTTCATCGGTGAGACCATCATTTCTTTCATCGACAAGAGCACTGGGAATATATCGGTGAGACATGTGCCATTGGTGTAAATCCTGAATGTTCACCCGACCCGCTAAGTTACACCGATAGGAGGATATCGACAGGAGTTCTACTGACATATTCAAGACCAAAAGAAAAGTTATTGGTGAGACTTATAACATCGGAGGAACCACTGAATGTGTTAACGATACTAAAAGTCAGGACGATGAAGAAACAAATGAACCAAAATGATTGTCAGGGTGACTCTTGGCGATGTATACAGGACAAACGTTAACATCGGTCAGATGTGTAGAATGTTACCTCGATCAGCAGAGTATTCAGTGAACGTTGGTTGGGGCCTAATGTATAGATCGCCCAAAGTTTGAAGGTGCCTTTCCAACTAGTTCATTTGATGTGATAGTAAGGAATTCAAAAATATGTTACATTCATGCCTAGAGTTAAAACATTAATGGCGCCACAAAGTACAGGTAATTTCATAAATTGAAAGGAAATCATTGCAAAATGAACATTATTGTGAACTGGTAACGAAGGAAATGAGGAGTCAAACAAAGGGCCAGATAATTGTTTCAATTGAAAGACCTCAATCAAAACCAGTAAGTCCTCTGCATTTTAACTTTTTCATTTCTGCAATTTTAAGCGAGTAATATGGAAGCCACCAGCTTGGGGAAGTTGAAAGGTAGAAAAAAAAGTGAGAGCAGTCACCCTAAGAGTAAGAAGAAGAAAGTTGAGTCTGGAATTGAGCCGAAGGGTGCTGAACGAAAGTTGAATCAAGATTTAATTGACCAATTTCCTAGCTTTGGGTCCAGAGGTAGGCGCTCTGCGCAACTGAGGGTGGAAATCGATAAATTGGATGACAAGTGCAAGCACATAGGAGATATTTGGACCCCAATAAGAGGCTATGAATTGTTTAGATTCCACTTTCAACGAAGAGATTGTTTTGAGCAAGTTTGTAATCCGTGGCGTCTAAATTTGGGAAAAATGGTTTTCCCTAATGTGTTTGTCAATATAGAGCTGGTAAAATTGTTGGCCACCCACTATGAATCAAAACTTAAGGCCATATGCGGACCATCTGGGAAACCATTAATATACATATCAAAGGCTTCAATATGTGAGGTTTTTAAGTTGGAAGGGTGGTGTAATGAGAAAATTGTGAATGAAGAGTTGGAAAATGAGTTTTGGAGAATGGACACCACTTACAAGGGTTGGAGGTTGCCCTTACATAGAATTAAACAAGATGGTAAAAATGTCCCACTTGACGATGGCGATGGGCCTCCATTCCATGTGGACTTATTCAAGCCCTATATGAGATATACCTATTTCTCGGTAGGACAAGTGTTGGGTATGGAAGTTCCAGAGTATATGTCCATTGTTCCCATGGTAATTGCAGCTGACATTCAATGTCATAATTCTAGGTTATTCGACTATGCTTCGTTTGTCTCCAAGGAGCTCGACTTAGCATTGGTGGTTATCAAGAATAAATCCCCTGTTTTGCACCTTAGGCATTATTCTCTTTTAATGCATCTAGTATTGTACTTCAAACAAGAGTTAGGGATTTGGCCAGAAAAGTTGAAGGTTTCACAGTTTGATAAAGAGGGAAAATTGTTACCCACTCAATTGTGGACTGCCATTTGGGATAGTAGGTTTGCTAATTCTTATTTCCTATATTTTGAAGAATATTTTGTAAAGCAAGTATATGAATTCTACAGTCATCCTTGTACGCACTCATTGTCTGATGAAATAAAATGCTTCCTTAGACCTAAGGACTTTAATGGACCAATTGATCACAATTGGGGAGACTAGTATTTCTTGGAAGATGCTACTATGGTAAGTGTGTTTGGTTTTAAGGATTCTCCATTCATTTTTCCTAAAACAGTCCCGAATAGGATTACATATTTGGAAATTGTAAGACAAATGGATTTTTCTAGTTTCATGAATTTTGGTTCATTTGGAAAACAAACATTTATGCCTAGTACTCTGTGCTTTGGTGATTTTACTATGCTTGCAAAGGAAGGATATGATTTGATCCTTGACAAATTAATGCAGTATAATATGAATAAGGGTCCACCAAGAGAAGGTTTTGATCCAGAGGGATATATCAATTCTGTCAAACAAAGGATAAAATTTGGACGATATGATCATGTGCCTTATCAATTTGATGACATGATTAGAAATTTGGAGGTAGAGGAAGCAAAGAGAGTGGTGGAGGAATACAACCAAGGGTTTTTGGATATAGGGTTCCATTTTTCTGGAGATGAGGAAACTGGAGAATATATGCCACGAGACCTACCCAGTAGGATTTCTAGATTAAAAACTCAAGATTACAACTACCCTCCTAGAGAACTAAGTGTTGAAGAGAGCCAAGATACAGACACCAGACATATGGCGTATAAGTCATTTGTAGCAGACAATGAATTTGTGAATTCTTCAGAATTTAGATCTTTCTTGTATAAGAAAAAGGACAAGGAGATAAGGGAGACAGTTGATAATATTACACCAAGCAATGAGGAGCAACTACTAAATAATTTGAAATTAACTGTGGATAGAGAAATGGCTAATATGACCCTCGACAAAGGAAGGAAAATGTTAGAGGATGTTGGAGTTATGATCTTTCCAGGGCTGGATTTGAATTTTGCATTGGTGTTTGATAGCTTCTTAAAGGATAATAGTGCCACACAAAAGCTTAGTCCGGAGGGGGTGACAAAAATATATGATGGATCCAAATATAACCTGAATGAAGGATCACTCATGATATGGGCCTTGTATCCACCTCATAGAAAGTCAGTGGTGATTGATACTAAGAAAGCATTTGGACATGTCATGACTCTGAAGGTTGGAGAGGTAGATCCTATGGCGACTGCAGACATTGGGATTAATGTGGCAAAACTGAATAAAGCCCAAATACAAATGTTAATAAAAGAAAAGGAAATGTACAAAATGAATAATGAAAGGATCATGAGAGAAAATGATCGTTTGAAGGACATGCTAGGAGTCACAATGGGACCTCCTAAATTAATAACACATGGTGAAAGGTCACAGGTAAAAGATCATTGGGAGAAGTCAATTGCATATTCACAAGGTAAATATTATACACTCACTGCAATAATCAGAAAAAGGTAGGCCAACTTAACAATTTGGTTGAATAAGATATGAGGATTATATTCAAAGAACCATGTTATAGGGCAGGAACACAAGAGGATTGATGGAAGGATTGAAGAAAAGTTCTGAGAATTAAATGAAAGAGATGTTCTTGATAGTGTGGCCATTGGTATGGGTAACTAAATTATAAAGAGACACATGGACTATTATGAGGAACTGTGAGAAGATGCAAAGGGGTTGGTTGATGTTACAAATATGGGATTGCCTATACTATTTGAAGATGGAGAAAAGTTGATAGAGAAAGCCAAGTGGATCGAAGAATGTGAATTGATGCTGCAGGGAATTTTAGAAAATGCTACAGGGAAGGATTTGACATTGGATGAGAGTTGCAAGCACAATGAAAGTATGATAAAGGTGGAAATATCGGCCAGGAATGCATTAGGAGATGTCGATACTCATGAACGACAGGATTATCTAGATCATTTATCAAATGTTCATCTATGGCTAAATAGTGCCTAATTTATTGTTTTAATTAGTTAAGTAAAATAAAACATTTGTGAAGGGACGTGTCCCTTCCAAGTTTTGATGTATTTATATCTGTTCCATAGTAATGTATCAGATATAGGTGTTAGGAGATATTCAATAGATAGCTTTCTAGCAAAATGCTTTCATATATAGAGACTCAGATGCATGTATTTTGATGGAGTAAATGAAGATATCTAAGTTATGGATTAAGATTTTGGTATCAGCTGTTTGTTAAATTTATGCAGTTATTTGATTGTCTCCATTCTAATGCTTCTCTATTGTTTAAATTGATATAACAAGTTTATACTTAGTTTATCATTGTACATTTGCTATATATGTGTGATCTGGTTATTCGGTTCTCTCAAGTAGGGATTAAAATATTTTAATCAATCACAACAATTGGGAAGTGTTAGTTGGATTAATAAGAAGAATCACATAACTAGAATTGACATTCTATCTCAAGAAGAGTTTTCAATTATTCACTTGCACCGTTACACAAGTTGTAAACAATTTCTGTGCCTGATAGTTTGAATTATTGCCATTATTGAAATCCACATTTGCAGATATTCATTAGACTCCATATACCCAATAAGGCACTGGTCTCCCCTTGTATTCTTTTATAATTTTCATTATTCTTATTTAGTTTACACTTACATTTACAAATACACATACATATGCATTTACTGTTTTCATTTATTTCTCATGTAGTTTAATAGTTTGATCGATTTCATATTATATGTGTTGAAGACTTTAGAATTTAAATTACATTCATTTATGGATATGTTGTATCTATAACACTACAAAACCATATGCTCTTTGCATTTACAATTGCATTTAGAAATACACATTTATATACATAGATATAGATTTATTTAATGATATGTTGCATTTATTGTTCTAGGAGAGCATCCAGTAATTGCATTTACATTTATATTTAAAAATAAAAATACATACATATTTATGCATCCTACGCCCTATTCACACATCCTAAAATTACAACAGTATCCATGGGGCCTCTTACACAAGCTACAGTAATCACAAAAAGTGTAAGAGCCCCTTTATATCATGTTTGGACTACAAAACCGTCAAAAATAGGGTAACCAAGTTGTATGCAAAGAAATGAAGATTTGTAACTCAAATCAATGCCTTAAGCCCTCAAATCAAATTCAAATCAAAGCTAGCACATAGCTTCATGACATGGAATTGATTTCACATCAAAATATGGCTGCATGTGACCGTACAGTGCTGCATAATAGGAAAAATACAGAAATTTTGAAGAAAAACACAGATTTTCGAATGTCAAGAGCTTGTATTTTAAATCCTCAACCATCAACAACCATTACAATGATCACTTTATGCCATTTAAATTCCTTTACACCTCAACCATTGAACAAACACCTCTACAACTCACTTTTTAATCTTTTATGATCACATGAAACATAAAATACACTAATTTCAAGGTTGTTAACATCACTATTGAAATGTTTTAATTTTTTGACCTTTCAAACATTAAAAAGTACATCATTAAATTAATTATGTAATGGCATAAAAATTAAAAACATCATGAATTAATTATATAATCACATAAGTCAAATATAATTCTATCAAGAAATTAATATCAAATAGATAATATAATGCATAACTCATACATTTCAATGTCATTGATCTTCTTCTTCATCCAACTCTTTATGCGTATCATCCAATCTAGATTTGACATTGTAAGGATTGGTCATATCATCATCATCATCATCATTGATATCAGTTTTGATAATGTCATCATCCACACCGGATATCATCTTCATGAACATTAACTCCTACATCATCATGATCTAGTTCCTCCTCTTCAACATCTTCGTTCAGGGACATCATCAACTAACTGTTGATCTTGATCATCATCTACATCATCTTCTAGTTCTTCGGTATCTTCTTCTTCCACCACATTATTCTTATTTATTTTACACTTACATTTACAAATACACATACATATGCATTTACTGTTTTCATTTATTTCTCATGTAGTTTAATGGTTTGATCGATTTCATATTATATGTGTTGAAGACTTTAGAATTTCAATTACATTAATTTATGGATATGTTGTATCTATAACACTACAAAACCATATTCTCTTTGAATTTACACTTACATTTAGAAATACACAGTTATATACATAAATATAGATTTATTTAATGATATGTTGCATTTATTGTTCTAGGAGAGCATCCAGTAATTGCATTTACATTTACATTTAAAAATACAAATACATACATACATACATATTTATGCATCCTATGCCCTATTCATGCATCCTACAATTACAACAGTATCCATGGGACCTCTTACGCAAGCTACAGTAATCACAAAAAGTGTAAGAGCCCCTTTATATCATGTTTGGACTACAAAACCCTCAAAAATAGGGTAACCAGGCTGTATGCAAAGAAATAAAGATTTCTAACTCAAATCAATGCCTTAAGCCCTCAAATCATATTCAAATCAATTCTAACACATATATTCATGACATAGAATTGATTTCACATCAAAATATGGCTGCATGTGACCGTACAGTGCTGCATAATAGGAAAAATACAATTTTTTTGAAGAAAAACACAAATTTTTGAATGTCAAGAGCTTGTATTTTAAATCCTCAACCATTACAATGATTACTTTATGCCTTTTAAAGGCCTTTACACCTCAACCACTGAACAACCACCTCTCAACTCACTTTTTAATCTTTTATGATCACATGAAACATAAAACACACTAATTTCAAGGTTGTTAACATCACTATTGAAATGTTTTAATTTTTTGACCTTTCAAACATTAAAAGTACATTAAATTAATTATGTAATGGCATAAAATTAAAAGCGTCATGAATTAATTATGTAACCACATAATTCAAATATAATTCTATCAGAAATTAATATCAAATAGATAATATAATCGCATAACTCATACATTTCAATGTCATTGATCTTCTTCTTCATCCAACTCTTTGTCTATATCATCTGATCTATATTGACATTGTAAGGATTGGTCATATCATCATCATCGTCATTGATATCAGTTTCGATAATTTCATCATCCACACGGATATCATCTTCATGAACATTAACTCCTACATCATCATGATCTAGTTCTCCTCTTGACATCTTAATCAGGACATCATCAACTAATGGTGATCACGATCATCTTCTATATCTTGATTATCTTCTTCTTCCACCACATTATACTTTATCGGCCTTCCTCTTGGATCATGTCTAACAAAAAATGACCAACCGGTTTACTTGGTACCTCTGAGTAAAATACCTACTCACATTGGCTTGGAAGAACATAGGGCTCATTTCCAACTCGCTTGATCAACCTTGTATTAACCATGGGAAATCCATTATTATGTTCAATAACAGTTCTCTCAGGATCATTTTCATTCAATGTGCTTTGTTCCATAGGATGATGAACAAAATTAATTTGAAGGACTTAAAAGTCACACTCAAGTATATCATCCAAAATCCCATAGTATCGATTTTTGACGGAGACTTTGGATGTATGTCACTTCCTAGAGATGAAACATTAGTCACCTGAAAGACTGCAGTTATACCAGAATCACAAGTTTTCTTCATGTCATCCAACATTTTGATTCAAAATTTACAACCATTGCACCACATAGCCTTGTGGTGTTTCACCTGCAATATGTCAAACATGTAAAATTATTGCAATATCGTCAATTGATAAACATATTTATTCTTGGCTGAATATATGCAAAGAAAAAAATCTCAAGATATATATACATCAATATACTTGAAAATAATTAAATAATATGGGCGATTAATATATTTATATGTACCTGTTTATCTCTTAAACCATATGCTAAATCAATTTCCTTTTGTGTAACATTCGAATCTCCATTACGATGAGCTTCTTTAACCAATGAAGCCACCTTCCCCATGTGTTAATCTGTGACCGGATTGTTGACATTGTTCAATCAGCCGTCATCAATGAAGATTGTTTGCAATGTACAAATGTAGTGCATGTCACTCTCGACCAACTGTATAAAAAAATTTGAAATTCATAAGCGATGTATAATTAGTTAAATACCATAGTATACGACCTTAATTTATAATTGATGTATATTGAAGATTAAAAATTAAATAAGTACAATATACATAAAACCATATGTAAAATGTATTCCAATTAATCTCCATGACCATCTTATAATTACCTCTCACTTTCCTCAATCTACCTTTCCCCCATCGGGTACTCCCCTTGAATTTTTAATGGGTTAGGATCCAATCACAATCTACATGGATCTTTCTTTGCAAACTTAGGAAAATATTGATAATGTACACCATGGTCCTAGTATACCATATATCCCTCCACCATAGAACCCTTAGGATGTGCTCTTTGTCTAACAAAGCCTTCAAAAATTTCAAGTGCCTCACGAACCATCCCACATTGACCTTGTGTGTCTGGAGTCCACACAATTCAATCTCCTCAACACGGTGTATGAGGTAGTGTTCTTGTGCATTGAAAAATGTTGAAGGTAGACACTTTTTCATTTCACACATTAGACGAGGAATCTTTCTCTTCCAATAATTTATATCTTCTTTATGGATTTATTTAGATGACAACCATCTACAAGTGATTTAAGGCGCAAATATATTAACGAGATTTAACAAAAATATACAATATATTACTGTTGTCAGATAAGGTTTGCACCCTTGCTAAGCTATTAACTGTAGCAACCTATTAACACATGGGAACACTTCGAGGTTGTGGGTGACATGGGAATGAAGTGGGCCTCCAGATTATGGGTTGGTTCCCCTTAAGATAACATGAGAATACTAAAAACTGACAAGGAAAAGAGTAAGAAGGATATGCTTGAAATTTAAAACCTATCACTAACAGGTGATACACCAAAGATAAAAATTTGACAATACTGCTAAAACTCATAGAAATCTCAATAAAGCTAAACAATCTCACAACACTGAGATTTATGTTTGCAAAAGTGATTCTATGTAAGGTTTTGACTGTTCTAATTCTTAACACAAGGAAAACAATGATGTTTTCACAGATATAAATGCAATAGAAAGAGATCACTAACATAAACCTTCACTATGACATAATATTCTTTGCATCTAGTACTGAAGGAATCTGATAAAAGAAAGGATTACACCGAATTTTATCATGCAACTCACAACCAATACTAAACAACAAAGGAAATCAGTGAAGGAAATGACTTTCTATTGAGAAAAAAGGAGTTTTTGTATTACAAATCTGTAGTATTCATAAAATGAGTTACAAAGTCTGAAATGCTCTTTCAACAATCTCTTAACCAAGAACTCCCTTTTCAAAAAGGAAAAATGCCACATATACAACAAAAACAAAAAAGTGTTGGCCCCTGCCCTAGGGTTTACAAAAAAATGAGTCGGTTATAGAAGGGTTGGCCCTCAAATCTTTTGGAATAAAGTTAATGTTGCATTCAATGTGCATCGCTCTGTCCATGTCGGTGAAAAGATCACCCTCAGGAGTGGCCTTTAGATCTTTTTCAACCATCTCATTAACTCCCAACCCTCGTGTCCAACCTTGAGACTTCTTTGAAGCATTGCTTTGAATGTTCTGAAGTATGGTCATTAATGTCGATCCACTTTTTCCAGTCGACATCCCAGCTGTCCTTGTAGTCTCTTTCTACTCTCCTCTTGTTCTAGACCCTTCCACAAGTTGACCCTCTTCGAGAAGCAACATCAGATTTATCCTGCTTAGATCTTTACAGATGAACACCACTATCCACCGAACCGATTCATCGTCTCATTCACAGAGCAGATCCATACCGCTCACATTCCATTGATCTTCTTCACAGGATGGTCGCCATAGTCAAACTACCACTAGTTCGTCCTCAACTTCCTTTGATTTGTTGAACAGACACCACGTAAGATTTTCAGGCGATCAAAAGTCATTTAAATAGAATCGCATGTTGGTGAGACACTAGCCATGTATCCCTGATGCGATTATACTCCACAGTAGCAATCAACATAGCTTAGAACTATCGGCAAGACTTCACATTGAGCTGCAAGAGTTATATCGATATCCCAAAAACATCGGCAAGACTATCACTTTTGGAAAGAGGTCATACTGAAAGCACCTGACAGTAGATACCATTCCATTTAGATGATTGACAAGAGTCTCGGCGATGCTCAGCACAAACACACCCATCGGCAAGATGAATAGGTCGAAAAAGGTCTCAGCGAGCTTCCATCAGTCACACCGAAGAGTTAAAAACCATTCGCTGAGACCTCACCCCGTCGGAAAGATACTATACCAAAGCCACAAACCTTTGGCGAGACCACCATGAGTCGGCAAGACATCATAGCGAATGACAGGACATTATAGCGAGAGCACCCTTTGTCGGCGAGACCACCGGTCATCGGCAAGACATCACATCGAAGCCACAACCTTTCCCCAAGTGCAACTTCATTTCGCCGAGACTCCCTTCAGTCGGAAAGACATCATCCGAAACTCAAAACATTACACCGAAGGAAAAATCCTTCGGCAAGACTAACAACCATCAGCGAGACATTTCATCGAACTCAAACCATTTCGGCGAGACCAACGTCAATCGGCAGGACCTTACCCCGAAGCCACAAACCTTCGGCGAGACTCCACTTGGTTGGTGAGATGTCATAGTGAAGGTAAACCATTCCCCCCGATGCTAACCTTGTGAACAACTATCGACGAGAGCTCTTCCCAAGCAGAGAAAGAAAAACTCACAGTGACCGAAAATGTCTTGGCGACCAGAGCATTTCAAATGAATATAACACACTGCTAGTCAGAAAGACATTCAGCTGGTCTCAGTGAATTTCTTCTTTGAGGAGTTTTATGCCAGATTCGACTGAGGCATACTTTCCAACAGACTTCCTTGTGAAATAGCATCAAATGTATGATTTAACCCTGCAAAACAATGCCTCCATTAGTTCTCAAATACATTAGATGAAGACCTTCCTAATGAAAACCAAACACCTGCACGCTGGGCTCAACCCTTATGGGAGCCACATTTAATCCACGTGCCAAATTTAAAACATAATTTTCCCTTGCAGCTGATTGAGCCCACAGGTGAAAATCGGGCAACAATTATATAACAAGTAAAACAAATGGCAATTATAAGATCTATACAATGAATTGAACAAATATTGCTACTTACCTCATGTATTTTCCAAGATCATATATAACTTGCTTGACATTGTTATCGAAGTTGTCTGGGAGAGATAGAGGTAGAACGTACTGCAACAATTATAAAATGATATTTTCATTATTTTTCTAAAAGTAGTAAACATAATACACTAAAAAGTACATGCATTATACAAGTGTATATAATATACCAGAATAATTACCTTAATGAAGGTATGTCAATCATGCATTTTCATCCTTGACCCAAATTCACCTTTCTTTGTTATTATATTATTTATGTTTGCAGCAAATCATGTGGGAAATCGAATTTTTTGTATGACTTCTTTTATAGCATTGCTTTGTTGCTCCGTTAATAACCAAGGAAGGGCACTTATATTAATTTGGTCTCCATTGCTATTTAATTGAATGACATTTTTCATTGCATGATTGGCTTCTTGAATGTCACTACAAATTTTTGACAATTTTTTTTTTGTCATTCCTTCCATTCAATATTTTCCATAACATTTCTGTTATATTCTTTCGATATGCATTGTATCAAACAAATGCACAACTTTGTAGCTGCTCATTGGGGCAACCTACTAAATTTCTGGGATAACTTTTCAGGTCCACGTGAGCTGACCATTAATGCCTTGATGACCTTCATGAAGCATATAAGTTAAACAAATTAACAATGACAATCATTGTAAATTACAATATGAGTAAACACACAATATAAAAATATAAATTCAAAACATATTATATATGATAGATAAACAATTTGATCCGATGTATAACCTTGGTTAATTCTATTATATTCCAACTTCCATAGGTGAGGTGTCATTCTTCCTGGTTTTGATGTAGTTTCCTCTTTCCCATTGAAAATATGTTTTTCAGTAGTTCGATACTTATGACTTCTATGGAGGAAGTACCTATACTCATCAAACACCTGCTTTCCTAAACTTGTTGAACGACGAGATTTCATCTTTAGACCACAAATTGGACATGCAAATTTTCCCTTTGTTTGAAGACCTACAAGATCATATATAATTGGATTAAATATGTCAATTTTTTTAATTATATATAATGAATAGATTATTTTAAAAACATGCATGATATCTACTTCATCAAATTAAATATTGTTAAAGTGTAGTCAAGCGTTATAACATACCACAAAAATGTGTTAGCCCTAGGACATCATGAATTGTCCATACAAGCATTGCATGGAATTGAAATTGTCTTTGTCCTATTGGTCTAGGAGCGTCATACATAGTGGCGCCATTCCATAGCTTTAGTAACTCGTCGATAAGAGGCTCGATATATACATTCATATCTTTAACTTGGTACTTACCTAGTTGAATGAACATAAACATTACATAATTATTATAACCATTTTATTGCAATATATATAAATTAATGTACATGACTATTGAATAAAAAAAATATAAGTCATTATGCAACAAATAAGACAAATGAGATGCTACTACGTTAAAGAAAATTGATGTAAAAAAAAACCTAGAACAATCATTGACAACATTATGTACTCCCTCTTTATTGAAATACATGGAGGAATGTTATTGTTGATAACAAAAACATGCCACATCGAGTAAATAGATCTCAACTCTCCAAATGGATTGACACCGTCCGCTGCCAATGAAAGCCTGAGATTACAAGGTTCCTCTTTAAAGTGTGGCCATTTTTCCTCCATGTCCCTAAATGTAGAACCATCCATAGGAATTCGAAGAATGCCATCTCCACTTCTATTCCGTGCATGGTAATCCATAAATTGCGCTAAGCTTCCACACCTAAATAATTGTTGCATACGTGGAATAATGGGAATATAATGAAGAAGCTTGTGAGACACCTTTTTTTTTTAGTTGATCTGTTCGATATCTACTGATATGACATTCCGGGCATTATGTTCAAATTCATGTTGTTTATGATATATAATATGATCATTGGGACATGCATCTATTGCTTGATACTCCATTTCGATATCTTTCATAATGCCAGATAAATCTCGGTATGAGCGAGGTAAAATATTTGATGGTGGTAACAAAATTCACTAATCAATCTACAACAAAAATAATTTTTTTTAATATAAAGAATATTAATGGTACATATTTCATCCTTTATTTACTAGTGATGAACTAACAACAATTAAAATAGATGAAAAAAGATGACATATATGACATACCTTAACATCCGTGAGATTTCTATGTTTGATAAACCATTCATAACCTTCAAGTTCAACAATAACAATACAATAGAGAGAAGAGTTGTTTGGGAGCCTTCATAAAGGGGCTCGTATGCATTCTCAAGTATAAGTAAATCATGAACATCATCAAAGTCATCTTGATCATCATGATCATATTTTCCACTAAATGTGTCATGGATCAATGTACTTGTACCATCATCTTCAACTGTGTTTTCTGGCATATGATCATTTTCTTCCATAGGATCATTAACTTCATCTTCGATATTCACAGCTCCATGTTCGTCCACTTGCAAAACCACATTCTTTGGGCCATGATAATCCATATCATGTACCCTAGGGTGCCCCACCTTTATAATAATGATAGACAAATAAACCATGATCATGATCAAGTAATTATATATATATATATATAAAATGTTAAAACAATATAAACATTTACAAATTTAATCAATATAAACACATATAATGAACAACTTACCAATGGAAGATAATCATGCCCCCCTTCAATGTGACCATGTTTCCTACAATGTTTCTCAGCTGTTGTGATTAAAAGTCATCTCGTCTTTAATCCCTTGCAATTATTGAAAGGACAATAACATTTCCCATCACCCTTTCCTTTCAATCTAGCCCACAATCTATCAAGTGTCTCTTCATTTTGTTCTGGACTAATATTATCTGACATGATTTTTCTTTACCAAGCTTGAATATTTAGATCTTAAAAAAATATCAAACTCACACTCCAATAATTTTTATTCATAGACAGGTAACAAAATCTAATAATTCTGATATTTTACACCAAAAAAATTTGGCATGCAATCACCCCTGCAAAAGAGAAGATAGTCTGAAGTTCTGAGAAATAAGGGTTTTATCAGCTTTTTGAAGTCTGCCACATTTGATGCGAATTAGGGAAAACTGATGATGTATAAAGTAAAATTCGTAAATATATTTGATCACTTGTGCACTTGAACAGTTTGAAAGGAGTCTTGGAGCGATCTTGAAGCGATATGAAGAAGTTTGAAGGAATTATTATAGACAATCAGGAACTATTTCTCTGTTTACAAAGGGAAAGAAGGGAAAAGGAAGAAGTTTCGATTGAACGATAATGAATTCAGGAGAGATAAGCATGAAAATGGATAGAGGATCGTGTGGAAACATTCCAATGAAGTTGAAAGGTGTTGAATTGGAAGAATTTGATCATAGGAAAATGAAGGAAATGGAACTAGGGCTAAAGACGAATGAATTACAAAGCATAAAAACCCTAGGTATGGATTTATGGGGAGAATTTCCCTGGTTTGCAGATAAAGAATTCATCTTGTTCTTGTTAAGTTGATTCAAGAAAGGAAACATTATGTTGGAAAAATCCTACCTGATCACGAAGGAAGCAATCAAAGTGATTACTGTTTTATGTAGTGTTGTGGGCCTCCTTAGGAAGAAAACTGTGAAATAAAAAGATGTGGAGGAACTTACTGGCATTGAAAAAAACCCTCAAGCTCTATTGATAAACACTCTTGTGGATTCCACTGTAAGGTATGTTGCGTATGACATTTCCTATAAAATCTATTTCAGAAACCGTGAAGGTTCGACTTCGGCTATTGTTGTATATCTTGCACACAAGATGGTTAAGGAAAACAAGTAGTTTGATTTGTGTAGCCTATTATTGGAAAGCATAACTGAGAATTCCCAAATTTTGTTGGTCAAGGGCTATCCTTTTCGATTTGGATCTTTGCTTATATGTTTGACATTTTACTTTTTGAGCTCGCTACCGAGAAGAGAGAATGTTGAATGGGAATCTAGTATTCTTGTTCGAAAAGAAGTTTACAGATATTTGGAATCGTTGGTGGATAATGTAAGTGTTTGTGGAACTTATTTCACATCCTTGAAGATGAATCTATACTCCGATATGTCATTACCCAGTCAGTTTGAAGTGGGTCCATCCTTTGGTAAGAAAGAGTTGGAGGTTATCATTGGCGAGTCCCCTCTAGAATCTAAAAGAAGGAATTTTTTTTTAACAAATGTCTCAAAAGTAAAGAATAATGAAGAATAATTCTTGTCTAGATCTAACTCATCTTATCCAGAGGATATACAGATGATGCTTGATAAGGGTGAAATGAAGAAGATTGGTGAAATGTGGAATGCATGCCTTTCGATTGAGAGGCTTAAAATTGATGATGTACTAGTTGATTATTTGCTCAATAGAGGTATCTCAGTTTCAGGTGTGTCTAATTCTTTTCCAAATGATCTAGTAGAGATCATTGAAGAGAGAACATTGTTGGAAGGACCCAAAGGTCATAAGTTCAAAGATATGGTTGAAAGAAGATGTACTAAAGCCAAACAAGTGTTATCTAAACAAATGAATGAGACAAGAGAATGCATCAAAGAAATATCTAACATCTACAGGTATTGTCTTTGGTGGTCGACAGTTGTTGACAACTGCAGAAGCAAAATTGAAGCCATCAAATCTGAGATGAATAGTATTGGAAAAAGTTTTGATTTCTTTAAAAAAAAGGATGGAAAATAGAAAATAAGAGTTGTTGAATTGCAAGTGGAGTTGTTGATTAATCAGAGGTAAAGAGAAGATATGGTTAAAACCTTCTGGTTGGTTAAGGAACTTGCTGAGCTCTGGTTGGATCATCTCTCTAGAAAACTCTCTAACACAGAAGATTGTGAACATCAATGTATGTCTTCAAACTAGACATCCTCTTTTACACAGTTGTCTTTAATGGATGGTATGAGTGCAAGAATGAATTCAACTATGCTTGATTGGAAAAGGATTCTTTTGATCATAAGAGACATGTACAATAAAATATTTCATGTAAAAAGTGTCATTTTCACTTGAATGTTTGAAATAGGGAGTTGGAATCACCTTTGTATATACAGTACACATCCTATTTTTTTGGTGGACCTTTTCCATTGATGTCAAAGGGGGGAGAGAAGAGTACCTTTAAAGTAGAAAAAAGGAAAATGATGATAAAGGGAAATAATGTTGGTTTTGTAAAATTTTGGAATATGTTGCCATCAATGACAAAGGGGGAGATTGTTGGAAGAATGAAGAAGAATGGCTAAATATACAGTTTTGTGTTGTCAATGATGTCACCATGTTATACAAGTTGTGACTGCAAGACTAAATCAATGTTTGATCCGGTATTTTGGTCTGGTATCTAAACCAACATACAGTTTACACCCTTTGGTATTTTGGTCTGCAATCCTCCGCAGTTGATAGTTGCTACTTGCGGTTTTGGGAAATGGTTTATGGGTATTGAAAGCATGTACATTCAAAATCTCTCATGCTCTAGTGCTTGTATGGTGTATCAGTATCATTCTGTTGATTGCATTTTTCTATTAAGCCTATCTCTGGTCGACTTCATGGATAATTGGTGATATGGTGAATTAATTTTTCTACGAATATATGTGCGACCTATCTTAGGTCTATGTCGACACGATAAAGTGTGCTACACATTTTGATTTATTATCTGAAAATATTTTGTGAATTCCTGAAGCCGACAGTTGGTGTTTTTGGAAAACAAGGATTGCATCTAATTAGGCCAACCTAATTAATGCTTGCGGATGGATTGAGTACATATGTTGCACAATTTTGAAGATTAAAAAGTATGTAATAGTAGAAGAAGAAAAAGAGAGTGAGGAATGACATTGATGTGAATGAGAAGAAATGCGAAAATGACAAAGTGTGTTAAGTCAGTCTATTGAGCATCACTGGAACTGTATTAGCACTTGTTAGGTGCACTCTCATAAGTTCATTTCGGTTGTGAAGCCAAATTTTTTTTGTAATCCATTTGTAGGAAGTGAGCCTCCTTCTGTAAGCAATGAGATTTTTTATCTAGACAGTGAGTCCTATTCTGGGCAGTAAGCCTTATATATTTGGTTTTTCTATCACTTTATATTGTGAGTTAATCCTCACTGTGGTTTTTCCCTTATTGGGTTTTCCAGGTAAAATATGGTTTTCATTATGTTGATTTTACTTTATGTTATCTGCATTTCATGTTCATACTTAATAACAGAATAGTGTGGTTGTCAAGTTGAAAAGTGTTACAAGTTTTATGTTTGAATATGGTGACAAATGATTCACCCCCCCTCTCAGTTGTCCTGCACCTTTTTAACAAAATCCTCCTAGGCGTTTCCTCCTCCAACGATTACGAGTCATTTTCCACATGAATCAAATCCTCATATATGTCTTCCACCTTAGCCTTACTATAATTTTCCTACATCAGGAAATCACCATAATCACTTGATATGCATTATAAAATCAATCATTACATTTTTGTATGATTAGCTTAATCATGACATTTCACAAGCAATATGTAACATTTCATAGTCCATCGTCAAAACCCAAGAAATCAAGTTGTGAATCCATAAAACCAGATTATAACCATTTTTGGGTTTTCAAGCCTATTAGGGATTTCAGGAATTTTGGCTCTTCAAGGATGTTTGAGAAATCCGAGCTCTCATGGATTCCATGAAAAGGATCCCTCATAGAATCCATTAGCAAATGGATTTAGCGAAACACAATAATATCTGAGAAAATCAATCACCAAACATTATGTAATCTTCATTTATGATATAAATGTATTTGAGAACTAAGATCAAAACCTAAGAGTGCCAATCATATTTCAAGTAGAATCACAGTACTCAATATAGTCAATATAGTGCAAATTATGAATTCTCGGAGAATGCAGGAAGTCACAGAATTCCCAAAAACTCAATGTTCATGGAATGCAAGAGCAAGTGGATTCCGCGAATTGCAAGACTTCAAGAAATCCAGAAGGAAGCATAACCCATGAAACACAATGAAATCCGGTCAAAATGATCATTAATAATTATGGAATCTCTCCTTTATGACTTGAATGCATTTTATAACTAAAATTTAACCTTATAAGCACAAGTCACACTTCAAATGGAATTAAGACACCCTTTATAATGATACACATTAAGTCTCAGGGAATCCAGAGGGTAAAGGATTTAGTGAAAATAATCTTTGAGTAATAAGGCACCCTCAGATTCTACAAAAAGCAGAATCTCAGGGATTCTAGGACATCACAGAATTCTTGAAACTATACTAAACTTAGCCAATTTGATGCCCAAATGATACTTCAAAGGTTCATACCAACATTCAAGGACTTTGGAATTGTAAATATCAAATATGAGGTCAATTGTAGCAAACCACACTCACCTAAATATAAATGTAATCATTGAAAGCTCAAAAGGTGCAGTAACCCAAAATTCAATGGAGCCATCCCTTAAGGGGAAAAAGCATAACCTAATATGCAAAAGCAAGCAAAAAAAGCAAAGAGGGTCCCTACCTCCAGTGGGGCATGTGTGTGAAAAGGGAACAAGTTCTTTGCATTAGACTTAGGATCACCTTTTTCTTTATTTCATTTTGGTAAATCCAACTTGTTAACATTATATACCTTCTAAAATTTGACCTTAGATCTAGATTTCACATTTTATTTTTTTTATAATTCTGATTTAGGGTTTTCATTTTTGCATTATAAAAAGAATACAATTTCAAAAAAATGCATATCATATTGCATCATAGGTTGGATTAGGGTTTATTTTAGTCATTTAGGTTAGATCTACATTTAAAATTGTATTCACAATTGTCCTTTGTTTTGATTAAAGGTAAAAGACAAGTTTTGAAGGGGCCCAAAACCCTTTACAAAAGAGAGAAGTTGATATAAAAAGAAGAAACCATTACACAACAATTAGCCCAGCACGAACAAAAAAGCAGCCAAAAAAATTCAAAAATACAGAAACCAGGCAACATCCCTACATATTATTCAGGATCTCCACAACTTCTATTTCATTCTTAGCCATCTTGTGCACATTTTCCATAATATCCGATGCCTCAATAGAAGCACCAACCTAATCTTTCATTCTATTCTTAGTACGAATCCCTGGTCCACCAGCCTTTACCTCATCAATCAAAATAGTACCTTTACCCACAACTTTCACACCTTCACCAGCCATAGTCATCAGCTTGCCACCAACCACAACACCATCCTAAGAAACATTAATATTTTTCTTTTTCATCACAGGAGAAATAACCTGAGAAGGGACTGGAATATCCACACCCGTAGAAGCTTCACCCTTTTTCATAACATCATTCCTAATATCATCAATTTTTTCCTCGAGTAGAGAACCTACTCTGCCAATTCTTTTTCAAATTAGTAGTCTCCTCAGCAACAATATTAAGAGACTCCATCACATGATCAATATGGCTTTGGACATAAACATCCTCAACCTTACTAGCAAAACCTCTTATTTTGATATTAGTCCTATTAATCTCATGAAAAAACCATTTAAACAGTTTAAACAACACATTAGCAAAATCACAGGCTGAACCCAGCACATCAATCTCCTCACTATCAAAATTCTCATTACTCTTACCAATAACCACATCCTCATCAGGAGTACAATGGGGAGCTCTCTGCTCAGAGACATCCTTACCTTTACCAACATAAATGGGGGTCTTCAACATCTGCATGGATCAGGCAATTTCCTCAGCAACGTCCTTCCTTTTTTGCATCCTATCTGAAATACCCACCTCCACAACACCCTCTCCCCTAACCCTACCAAGATTTTGTAGTGCAATCACAACACTAATAGGAGCCTCTCTAACAACTCCACCAACTAGGGTTAAAGGGAAATCCTTCTCCAAAAAGGGGTCCACACTCCACACTTTACATTTCTAGCTACCATCATCAACATCCTACACAATTCTAGTCGCAGGGGGAGGGGAAGAAGCTTCCCCATAAAGGTCGAATTTGTCCTTACCCCTCCTAATAGGAATCTCCTCCACCTCATCACTACAAGTCATGTAGGTCGCTTTTTCCCCCAACTTCTTTTTTCCACTTTTTCCCACAATAGGGGAGATGGGTCCCTCCTCTAGAGAAGCATAAGAATATGGAACATAGTCAGCATCGCCATCCCTATCCGACTCTGAATCCTCATTCAAAATAAGCTTCTTCCTCTTATTCTTCTTACCACACCTTTCATCCCCCGAATTCATCTCATAACCCTCCCTGGGCTTAACAATTTTATCCTGCGGGGTGACAGGGGTTTTATGAACATCAAGGGCTTTGACATGCTCGTAGATAAGTAGAATAAATCCCACATGAAAAATGAGGTTCTTAGGGTTTTTTAAACGCTCCTTAATCTCCAAATCCAACGACATAAGCAAATAATACGAGAAAGAAACCCATTTTTTGTGACGGAAATGGTTGAGTAGAAGAAAATGATACGTATTGATCATAGTATACCTTCCTTCTAGAGTAACATACCTCATAATTTCCTTAGTCACCTCACGCCAAAGTGCTTTCAACGAGCTTTATTGATACCCGCCGCTCTTAGCCATCTTCAAGTCAGCCATTTCATTCTTTTTGAAGAAAATTTTCATCGCAACCTGCGCTTCTTTCTTATCTCTAAAAACCTTCATACCTCACACAGCAAGGCCAGTAATCTGGGCAATAAATTCTTCATCCAACATAATATCCCTCCCTTTCAGGTTCATAGACCTCTCCACAATTGTCATTTGTTGTTCAAACATTGTTACACATTTGCATTCGTGTCATATTGTCTTAAATTGAGTAGATTTGAGAGAAATATTGAATTTCAGACCTATTTTCTCATAGATGCAAAACCCTTAAATAGTCTAATAAACAGTCAAACTTTCAGTTTTTTGAAACCCTATCAAGGACACAGACGCCCTTGGGTGGCTTTGTCCTGCTACCTTTGGCTCAACAATTTTTTTCAAAATTATTTGTTTCTATGTAATCAATCTATTTTTTCTTTCTGATTTCTAATTTATAATTCTTAACTGCATGTATTTGGGCATCTTTCATATAGCTCAAAAAAGTGAAAAATTGCACAATTTAGTTTCAAAATTGCATCAAAATATTCATTTTAAAACTTTGTCATCTTAGAATCAGTTAATTGTTGTCAAAACATTTTCATCGTTATTGTACACTTGCATTTTGAATCACATTTGCACAAATTGAGCAAATTTTGAAAAAATATTCACTTTTAGACTTGTCTGCACGTAGAACCAAAATCCTTAAACAATATCATACACAGTCAAACTTTGATTTTTCTAAAACCCTATCCAGGACACAAATTCCCTTGGGCGGCTTTGTCATGTTTAAGCGGATTTGTCCTCCTACTATTTTTGGGCTCAAATTTATGTGACAAAGCTCTCTCAATGTCCTTTTTTTCCAGATCTGATGTCTATTTTTGAATTATATTTTCAAACCTATTGGATTTTGATCATTTGATCCATAAGGCAAGTAAAATGTTTCCTTTTCAAGTATGTGGTTTTGATATGGTAACAAATGGATTTTATAATTATAATCTCCCTACTGATGAGTACAATCTAAGGAAACAAAATGAAGTCATTGACACACATTTTAGTCATTCTCCCAATATCTCTCCTAATTGTGAGAGTATCTTGGTACAAGAGAATGAAATCATTGACACATTTATTAATATCAATTTTCCTAATCTTCATTCATCTCCCAACATCATTCCCACTTGTGAGAATGTTTTGGTGCAAGAGGATGCAATCATGGAGGATCATGACAATCATAGTTATTCTTCTCTTGATACCTCACCTACTTGTGAAGAAGGTATCTTGGTGTTAGAAGATGCAATCATTGAGCATCATGAGAATCTTGTTTGTTTCTCTCCTAATACGTCTCCTACTTGGGAAGATATTATGATGCAAGAGGATGAAATCATTGATACATTTATTTCAAAAGAAAATACTTGATGGATGAAGATGCTAAGGTGACATTAGATCCCCTATCAATAGAAGATCATCAACAAGTAGATAAGTTTATTGAGCTAATGAACACACAATTGGATATTAGATCTTCTCTAATTATTGGGCATCCCAAGTCACCCCTCATTATAGGACCTCCTAAACTACATGGCCACATCCTAAACTTTTCAAAACAACTCACTAGTAATCATGGGTCACAACAACCAAGTTATCACACAGTTGCTCACATATATAACACTAGAAATAAAAAGAAACCAAGACAAATGCAAACCATTCCCTCATCGAGACGACTCCCACAGCCTAGTTTACCTAGTTCCCCTCATTTACCTCAACATAGTGGAAATGAGTATGATCTTGTAGAACAAATTTGTGCTACTCTTGCTAAGATTTATTTGTGGGATTCGATACAAACACCACCTATTTATCATGGTATGCTTCAAAATGCTTTGCAAAAAGTTGTTGTCCCTTCTAGTGTGCAACCTAATTATGTGGCATCTTTGCTTGAAGCTATGAATGAAGCTGATTTGGATATTATCTTTCATCAAGATGAATTGCCCCCTTTGGAAATGCAAAAACAAAAAGATGCTTTGTTGATTATGATTGTTATTAACAAGTTTAGGATTAGGCATACCCTTATTGACAATGGTTCAAGGCTTAATATTTGTAGAGTGAATCTTTTGGATACAATTGGAGCAGATAAGACTAAAATTCAACCAAATACTTTGTCTATCCTTGGTTTCAATAATGTGGGAAGACAACCACTTGGAATAATAGAATTACCTATCAAAGTTGATAAGGTTGTGTTCCAAACTCCTATCCATGTCATGCCCCATGACCTTTCATACAATATCCTCTTGGGCAGACCATGGATTCATGAAATTAAAGGAGTTCCTTCAATGCTTCATCATTCAATGAAATACACATACAACAATAAGGTTTACATGATAAAAGCGTATCCTAATTTTGAAAATTGTTTACAATTTAAAATAGGAATGAAGAGTCCCTTTAGCTCATTGATCCCAACTTCAAAAGTGGAACCTTTAAAAATTGGAGACAAAGATGAGAGCCTTTCATTTGTGAAAAAGTTGTTGGATGATGATTGGGGATCATTAGATTTCACACCTACATTCATTGGGGAATACAAGATTACACCATGTAAATCAAAAAAAGAGAAAGAATCTACAATGATATCAACACAATATATCACTGAATCATCCACAAATTACACATCCACTTACGATGACACTAATTATGAAAAATAACCTTCCTAAAAAGAAATGGAATCCATTTATGGAAGATGTTATCAACTTTTGAAACAGTTTGGCAATAATGGAAAAGGATGTGGTGTAAAATAACAAGGTATTTATGTCCCCATAGAGCCTAACATGCAAGAAACAACAAGAGGTCTTGGTTATTTTTCTTCAAAAATGACAAAAACATCAAAAATACCTTCACTTAATCATACAAGAGACAAATAGCATTAGTTGTTGCTCCTTTCCATGTGGTAGTTGTACTATCATAACATACTCACTATCATGCATGGGGGTATAAACTAGGATTTATGCAATCATATTTCATCTTGCAAAGAGTAATATATCATCATCTATTTTGGGCTCATCTTTGCCCCTATACTTGGGAGGAAAGGGGTTAGATAGCCTCATGCTAGGTGTATTCCTTCTAGCAAGGGATCCATTTCTATCTCCTTAAAACATTAGTGTAGTAAGTACACTAACATTTTAAGGTGCGCATATGGTCCCCCACTCATTGTTTGCATAAATAATGGTCCCTTTTTAGTGATCATAGCATACATCTCCTCGAAAGTGTGGCCTTCTCAATTTATGTTGTGTCTCCTTTGTGGTGATATTGAGCCTAATTTCCCCTAAGTGTGTGACCTTTCTTGGCATATATCATTCCCCTTGGTGGTAATGTTATGGCTAGTATTCCCTAAGGTGTGAATCTTCTATTCCACGACTAGTCCTCTCTTGGTGGTGATGTCATGTGTGATGTTCCCTAAAGTGTGACCTTTCATTTATTGAGCAAAGCCCCTTTATTGTTTTTGTAAATCATATTTTCCAGTGGTGTTTTTATAACACCCCTTGAGGTTGTGGCCTTATCTTTTCATCATTTATGCACCTTCTTAGGTGAGTTTTTCAAATTTTCTTCACTTTGTTCACACACGTTGGACTTAGTGGTGCATTGACATTGGTATTTTTGCTTCACTTTTTCGACACGCATTATATTTAGTGGTGTGTTGACATTGGAATTTTTGCTTCACTTTGTTCATGCATGTTGAAATTAGTATTGTGTTGGCATAGCATCTTGATCATTTTATGGCACCTTATCAGTGTTATCAAGGAGTATAAATCTTGGTATAGTTGTTAATGGGTACACACCTAGTGAATATCAAACTTCACTAGGCCTTGAGTGTTTCTCATTTTTATACTTTTTTCTTGGGGGCTCACCTAGTGAATATTGAACTTCACTAGATTGTTTTTCCTTCGATTTGTGATTCACCTAGCAAATATCAAACTTTTCTATAGTGTGAGTTATGAACACCTTTGTATGGAAACCTAGCATAATGCAACTTGCTAGCTAGTAGATCCATGTGGCTCATGAGTGATGTGGCATAACACAACTTGATAGTCCTCATGAGAGCATTCTCTTTTCTAATATTTATTCGATGGATGGTGTTTGGCATTTGAGATCATTTAAGACCGAGGTCTCTTTACCTTACCAACTCGAATCCCTTTAGTACTAATGTTATGCTTTTTTGTGTCTTCTTCATGTTTGCATCATGTTTGTGTTCATTTCATTGTCATCTATATGTTACATTATGTTATACATTTTCATTATGTATGCTTCATGTTTTTGACATGTATGTTTGTGTATGTTGTCTTTCTACATTACATACATGTGTGTGTTCCTTTTTTATCATGTTGGTTTTCCATTCGATCTCTGATCCTCGGGGCTTGCACACTTCCCCTAGATTCTTAATCATTCAATCTCTTCAACATTTAGACAATCAAACCCCTCTTGACATGGATTTTCTACTTTAGTGTGAGTTTGAGCATAAGTTCATACTCTTACTAAAGTGGGGGCTAAATGTAGCATCAAAAATTATCACCATTGACAATTTCACATTATGCTTTGCTCCCCCTTTAATTATTGGACCTAATTGAACCCCTAATCTCCTAAATTATGCATTATGAGGCCTATATTTTATTGTTTTTCGATAAATTGCAAGCGGATAACAAATGCATTTACCTGATACCTTACCCCCAACACCTTATTTTTAGAAAAATAGGGTTGGGACAAAGACACCCTATGGCGACAACATCCCCCTGTTCTATTTCCCTCCAAATTTCAATATATTGGTGTCAACATTTTAACATTTACAATTCAAGTTTTAAAGGTTGGCTATCAAGATCTAATTTTTTGGAAATTAGCATAATTTCATATAAATACCTAGTCATTGCATCATTTGAAAGAAATCTAGCAAGAAAAATAAAAATGTAGCAACAGGTGAACATTATGAGAAAAAATTATTGTCAAAGTGTAAGTCAAGAGTAGCATTTTAGTGACTTATTGTAGCAATTCAAGATCCAAGCATCATGAAAAATCCTATGTGAGTTCATGTTATTATTTTTTGTGAAGGCTAACCCTTATTGTAGGTCTCCAAACAATCCAATAATTCAAGCAAGCAAGATTCAAGACCTTGAGGTGATGTGTATGAATTCAATCCTTCAAGGAAGCTATTGATTGGTGGTGAGTTGTAGAGCTTTGTGGATTCATCATTCCTTCCTATCATTTATCATTTTTTCATTGACATTGCCATTGTGGAAGTGGAAACACTAGCACGGGGTTTGACTAAGGAAAGCCCCTAAATGGTACAACCTTTCTTCCCTCTTTGAATGTGCAAGTTTCAGGTGTGGAGAGGATTGAAAGAAGTTTGAAAATCCATCATTCATTGTTGCATTCAAGACCCTACACCTTGAAAACTCATGAAAAATCACCTATAAAATTATCTGATAGTGATCCAACAAATTTGTAGGTAGAATTAGAAAGCTCAGATCCGACATCAAAGGACTATGAAAATATAACAGAAATACCTCTACTAGGACAAAGATGCCATATGGCTGCAATGTCCTCTTATTTTGATTGATTCCAAATTTACAAGATAGGTGCACAACACTCTACCCTTCTCAGATCTAGTTGTAAAATTTTGTGATAGTTTCTCAATTGTTAGAATCTCATATCTTTCATATTAGCACACATAGTATAATTAGGTTAATCAAGGAAAATCAATTCCAATCATATCCCAAGGCATAAAGGGATGTAGATCCAAGTCTAGTTGACTCACCTTCATGGTTGAAATTCTAGATCTAATCACCTTGTTGATTTGCATCCTAATGAAATCCCTAGAAAAAAGAAAAATTGATCCTAGGTTCTTTGCATTAGACTTAGGATCACCTTTTTCTATGTTTCACTAGGGGTGGTTATTACTCTATCTATCTTATCTATTTATCAATACACCCCCCAATTAGAGAAGCAAGTGCTACAACAATCTAATTAAGAATCACAAATTTATTTAAAGAAAATATAAATCATAATCTTATTCAAACTATCAAATTTAAGTCATTCCATATATATATGCTTCCCTAGCAGAGAAATAAGTGTTATAATAATCTAATTAAGAATCACAATTGCATTCAAAGAAAAATATAAATTATAATGTTATTCAAACTATCAAATTTTAGAATCAATTCATACATATTCTTCCCAAATAGAGAAACAAGAGTTACAATAATCTAATTAAGAATCATAACTATATTCAAAGGAAAATTTAAATTATAATGATATTCAAACTATCAAATTTTAGATTCATTTCATATATGCTTCCCAAGTAGGGAAATAAATTATACAATAATCTAATTATGAATCTAGAATTACATTCAAATAAAAATACAAATTATAAATGTTGTTCAACTATCAACTTTTCTATCCTCTTAATGAAAGCCATCTTTCCCATAAATATTACACATGGTTTAAAAGTAGTAATTGAAATTATGCATGTTAGTTTAAAGTTCATTCTCCAAAATTAGACATTCCATATTATTTTTTACATTGATCTCTTGAGACATTCAACAATCAAAATGAAAATAAAATACACGGTAGATTTAGCCCCCACAAAATGTGTTCATTTTGATATGTGGAATTTTCTTAGTTGAGATTGATAAATGTTGTATAAGTGTTGTAAATTTTCCATGTTTAATGGTTGGGATGGGTGTTATTTTCAACTTTTAAAAAAAATCTCCATGTTTTAAAGCACTCATTTTTATCTTTTGCATGATTCATGCAATGTGTAAAATTTCTTTCAATGTTTATACAAGTTATCTTTGTGGTATTAGTGTTGTCTATAGCTACTTGTTTATAGCCTATGGGTTGATGATCCTTATAATTGTTTCATTTCTATTTTCTAGAATTCATTAATAAATGCATTATTGTTTCTATATAAGGTTTGGGACCATTTCAAAATTGACCTTTACCATCAATTAAAAATATATCTACACATGGAAAAGGGTTAAGTAATAGATTCATTATATTGTATTAATGAATGGTCGAGTTTTATACAATCAATAAAATTTTTACTATGTTGGGTATTTTACCTATTATAGTTTTCTTTTTGTATTATTTTGTTATTATTTTAAATTATAATTGCACTCTATTTCTATTGTCTGGTTTTATCAAAAGAAAACATCTTCCTATGCTAATCATGAAGGAAGTAATGTGCAAATAGCTTTAAATATGATCCAAAATAATTAGATAAAATAAAGAATGATGCAAGAGCATCCGGGTATAGACGCAATCAACATCACACAGAAAAAAAAATTGTTTCAGGAAATGGGTAAGCTTTCATGATGAATCCTTGCATAGGAAGATTTTTAAAAGCATCTTAGATTTAATGGTGAGGATTTTGCAGTCATATCTTGCATGGTTTGGGAGAATTTAATTTTCTCTGTTCTAAGCTGGTGATTTTGAAGAAAATTAATTTTTGGAGTTTTATTAGTGCTAGGAAAAAATGGCTAGGTGGAAAGCTTAGGAATGTTATTTTACACATCTTGACAAAATTTCATACAAAGAGGAGCTTCTGGAAAGAAGATATGCAAAAATTCATTTTTCACCTTTGGTGCACTTTGCTGCAGTTGCATAAAATATTTTTGTTTTTTTAAATTATGTATGTAGACTCAAATGTATTATTGGAGGGATTTTAATTGTTTTAATATTAATATTTTGAAATATCAATTTGGTTGGAGTAATTTTCATTCTAAGTGCTACATACAACAAGAGAAATGAAAGGTTTTTGAAGACCCTTGAATGCCTCATATGGGAATTTGAAAAGAATTTGCAGATTGGAGAAGCTAATAAAAAATAAAATATTACTACAAATTTGAGGCAGATTTCTCCGAGGGGAAATTGAGAGATCTTAGCCCATGAGAGGGACTTGTGAAAGAAATTGTTGTGAGAGTGTGAGAGGAAAGAGAGGAGTTTTTTTGTAGAGTTTGAGAGGCCATGAGAGGCCAAATTTGTTGCAGATTTTTATGATGAGATATTGTATGTAATTTGTTATTGATTTCAATAAAAGGAAGCATGTGTTATTTGCAATATGTTTGAAATCTATTTTTTGCGAATTGTAAGTGTGTATTTGGCAAAGGGTGTCCCTACTACATCAATTGGTATTAGAGCTAGAGGCCTTGAGCATGTAGAGTCTACACCAAGACTTGTGGGTGAAAAAGAGAAGTGGTGAAGCTACGGATAGTAGGTTATGAACTTTGTGCAAGTTGCAGGTTGAGGTTGCATGGAAAGTGTTCAAAAAAATGTCTTGGAAGACAAGAGAATGTTTTATGATGAAGAAATAATTTTTGAAGCCACAAAAAGAGAAGCAAGAGCCCATCGAGAGGAGAAATGTGTTTTGAAATATTTGCAAGTCAGGTGGAAAGTGTTGCAGAGTGGTTGTGGAAAGAAATAGCAAAGATAATTTGGTGTCATTAGAGATGGTCGAGAAGCTGAAATTGAAGAGAAGAAAGCATCCAAACCCTTATAGTATTTCTTGGTTGCAAGGAGATCGTCATATATTGGTAAGTGAACAATGTATTATTGATTTTCAGATTCGTAGTTATAAGGATGAGATTGTATGTGATATAGTACTTGTTGATGCCAAAATTTGACAAGGTAACAGTGTCTTATGGGAAACTCAGTTTATGGGGGACCTTTTGCGCTAAACTGAGTGACCTTTGGGTTTTTAGAGAAGCCAATTTCTTCTATAATGGGGTTTTGGAAAGGGAAAAGGAAATAGATATAATAAAATAAAGTCTAACGTAAGGTGATGCATCAAAACTTAATGATAGGCACGATAAATCATAGATCTAAGGGCTCGATTGGTATTTGTAGTGTTCCAGAAAGGTAGAAACTGAAGATTAAAGTATAGATAATCCATTCATTGACATAAAATAACATTGCATACATTCCTACTGCCAAGAAGAGACATTTAGACATGATCTAGATCAACAAACTTGCATTCAATTTGTATAGAAGTTCTCAAATGAAATATCCAGACAATAGCAACACAGTTTAAAGTTTAATCAAATAGCATGAAAGAACAGAAAGGCTGAACAATTGGAACAGTCTAAAAGTATTTTGCAATAAAAATAAAATAGCAATAAAGTCTTGGTGTCTTTTCCTAAAATTAGTGTTCCTTCAAAATCTGGACTTCTTCTCTCAAAACAGAGAAAAGTATATATAGTAGAAAACTCCCACCACCTGCAAAGGCGTAACAGAAAAGATTTCACAATCTATGACAATGATGTAGAATTTAGTATATTCCCCAAGCCGTTGTAATAGAAAAGATTCAAAACCAAGCATCCGGTCCTTCCAGGCTTAGGCGCATCCCCTACAAATGATGGTGGTGGTCCTGACAAGGTCAAACAAACAAGTGTCATCATCCTGTGAAGTAATTATGACACACGGCGGCCAATCACAACATTTGGTTCGCTTGATTCATCGCTCGAATACGAAACTTGCCGAAGAGACACGTGGCAGCATAGCGCTACCCATGTGAACCTTTATCTTTCGTCGTTGAAGACTTGCGCCAAAGTGACACGTGTCGAGTGGGAAAAGCTCTATCCAAAAGTGGAGGAAAGCGATCATCGATTGGGCACAAAAGAGACGCGTGGCATCATTTCACTGCCCGCAGTCGTTATTTCATCCTCTTGCTGAGAGCTTGCACGGAGTAGACATGTAGAAAAAGTGCATTGCAAACGTCGATCATGGGGCCCGTCAAAATTATTTGGGAATGAGAGCTACGTGGCGCTTGAGCGGGGCCCGATGAGGAAGCAAAAAGGAATGATCAAAATGGTCCACAACTATGACACGTGGAAGCATAGCGGGGATTTATGAAATGCAAAGGAAGGGAAACCTCCAGGGAGTGCAAAGAAAACACGTGGAGGGAGCCATAGAATTTGACAAAAAGGCCAAGGAGGCAACTTTACGATGCATGAGCTGATACTTAGAGAAAAGATATACCCGAAGGGAGCTTATTGAATATTTATTCATAGCTTTTGGCAACTACCAGGGGTGTTTCACTTGAGGAACAGAGAACCCAAAATTTCTCTAGTTTATAGAACAAAGAGCCATTCACCAGGTGACAGAGTCAGAGCTTGGAAAGAGCTGCCTGTAGAGGTGACCAATCATCCTCGGATGGCCTTACCATGTTGCACAAATTCTCTTGCACTCTGCCTAGGTCAATCATTTCCTTATGAGGTAGCGCATCAGGTAAGTTGGGCCCTATTTCACAATGGAACAATAGTTGCACAAGCGAATGAATGACTCCTTCAATGTCCATTGTAGTAGGAGGATGGATGAAAGTCTGGAAAGCATTGGGGTCATTTTCCTTCTCCTCTATTCTTTCTGCGATTTTATTGACCGTAGCAATTGAGCCATCTTCAAGGAACGAAGATGACAGACACATCCCATTTAACTTGGAGAAACTCTCCCACATGTTGTCCATTGTTTTGTTCAAAGTAGCAGCGGCCGCTTTAGTGTGTTGGAAGGCAGAGTAGAAATGGATAAACTTGTTTATCATCTGGGCCATAACATCCCGATCCTCAATTCCTACCTTGGCAAGGTCTTGATCAGAGACCGAATATAGCTCGGTGAGCAGATCTTTTGCTTTTGGAAACTTTTCCAAGATAAACCATGGGAATTGCTCAATTGTATCATGAGCCTCCTGGCTTAGTCTTGATGCTTTGGCGATGAACCAGAGGGTGGGTTGCAGTGCTAGGAAAAAAGTTTTAATCTTTTCCCAATCAGAAATGTACAACTGCCTAACCAATGGAATAATATCCGGTTGCGCAGGGGAGGACAGGAGAGAGCTTTTAAGAGAAGCGATCTCCATGTCCTTTGAGTTAATGGCCTCAGCCAACTCTGCACTTTTTTCTTTTTTCGGATGCCAGTTGCTCCACGGAGCTGCTCATCTCCTTATGCTAGTTTTCCTTGGCTTGGGAGTGATTTTCCAAGTGCATATCAAGAGAGGACTTTGTCTCCTGAAGTTCTTTTTCTAATTGGGCCTTTTGGTCCTTAAACTCGACCTATTTTTCTTGTAATTTTTTCTCATATTGAGCTTGTTGATGCTCTAAAGCCTCATTCTTTTGTGCTATCCCTTGATTATATTCAATGCGAAGCCGCTCCAGCTCCTCGTTTCATAGCTGCAAATTCTGCTCCGCCTCCAAATTGTTAGCATGTAGCTCATTAACCATAGCAGGGTCGACAGTCTAAACCCTCACAAGCTCGTCCTGAAGTCTATTTCTTTCATGCTCTATTGCTAGCGCCCTTTCTATCAAATGTGCAACATCCGCTTCCAAGGATTTCTCCTTTTTCTCCAAAAAACTAGCTTTTTCCTTTACTGATTGAAGCTGCTCATCTCTTTTCTTTAGCTGGAAACCAATTTTAAGGAAGTTAGAGGTGACCACTCATTGTTTTCCCTCCATAAGCTCAACCTTATCTTGTGGTTGGGACACCTTCATGTCAAGCCCTACTGCATATATTTCATAGTCCTCTAGATGCATCTCCCCCTGTGGCTTGGTTACCCTCGGGTACATGGTTGCAAACTTCAGCTCTTGTTGGGTCTCATCATAGAGAGTTTGCATTTTTGGCTCAGCAGAAGCACTTCATCCTTTTCCTTGCACTTTTGCATTCTATTTTTGCATGTTTCCTTTCCAAAGTCAATTTGCGCCATGAATTGGGTTGGCGACAAGACTAACCCACCTGCAAAAGGAGCATCGAAAGGTAGGACGTATGGATAGGTAATTTTGATAGGCCCAAACATTTTCTTTTTTTGGAGAGTGACAGTTTGTGAGGAGAAGGGGGGCACATTCCAAAGCTTGGTTTGAGAACTAGTAGAAGGGCTTGCCACTTGCCATAGCTCAATTGGTGAACCGGCAGGAGGACTCATGGGCTAGAATGGTGAAGGAGTTGTCATCATGGATTTAGCTTGCTATGAGGGAAGAGGAAGGTTTGCGGCAATAGTAGACACAGGGGTGCCGACAATGGGTACGCCTTCAGAAAGTGAGGCAAGGAGAGCTTGAGTAGTAGCATTTGGCGTAAGGGTTCATGGAGGAGTAAAGATGGGTGGAGTGATCTATGAGAACTAGGTGAAACCTCCCACATGTGTTGGATCAGAGGTGGGAAACGAAGGGCCAATACTCATGGCAGGGATTTCTGCGGAGACAGTAGATGATACCAAGGATTGAGAAGCAAGGGAAGGAGCGAAATTTACTTGTTGACTGGTCGATGGCAGCTCTAGAATCATGGCTCTTCCTCATCTTCAAGCTTCTGGCTAGCTACAAGCACCTGTCTTCTAGTGGGTTCTTGCGAACTCTCTCCGATAATGGTCTTCGTATGTTGCCGCTTTGCGGATGGGGTTTCCCTGGCCTTGACAGTCACTATCAGCTGCTTTTGTAGTACTCTAGCTACCTTAACGACCCAAGTGAGTGTATGTGAAGCCCTTGATACATTGAACTGCACATTTGTGGCTACATAGGTGAGTTGTCCAGAGCTTCTCTCTAGCAGTGTGGAGGATGCGAAAGTAGCCGCGTCTTCTTCTTCTTGTTCTTCGGACTCACCTTCCGGGTCATTGCCTTTATTGGTGCTAGAGTTGGGGCTGGGATGCTCCTCATCCCACCATTTTTCAAATTCTTTGTCCTCCTTCAAGCTCTCATAAGGGGCATCCAATTTCCTTGTTTCTTGGTGATATTTCCAGAAAGCTTCTATCTTCTCATCATTCCACAACTAGTTGTACATGGTGCATTCCATCTAGATATTATCCTTAGCCACCACCACAACAAAGTAAAACTTGTGCCATGGCTCTCTGTTATCCTGTGTGGGAACACAAGCTAGTTCAACAAAAATTTCATCCTTGTCCACCGACGGATTGCGCCTCTTTTCCCAATAGGGTTGAGGAACATGAGTAACCTTCATGTGTGGCTCCGTCATGTCATTGAAAGGGTTATAATCCCATTTATCACATACTAAAACCAACCCTAAATGAGCCAGTTTATCCTGCAATAGCTGATCCGATTGCTTCTTTAACAGAGTCACCATTTTGAAATTCTTCGGACAAGTGAAGAATCCCTTCTTCTTGACACTTGGGATGTTGTAGGAGGTATAATCAATGATACACACTTGCCAATTAATTTCAAGCACAAGAACCCTATTTGTGATGCAGGCCGGGAGTAGGAAAGGTTGACCAATGAAGCCCCGCATCTGGAGAATTGTGAAATCCGCTACGAAGAACTAGTCACAAGCGGGAGTGAAACTCTGCATATATCCGGTTTGATCTATGTTGATCTAGACTGTCACCCCCTCCTTGTAAATCTTGCAATACTGTAGTTATAAAATAATCTGAAAATGCATAGTAATCATATGTCATGGAAAGAAAGGGTGTTCATGTGGATACTGGCTTCGTCTTCTGCTCCTCATAAAAAATTGACAATTCAAAATATATGCCGAAGAAATCAGGGTTTTGATGCAGGAACATGTGAACCAAGAAGGAGAGAAATCTAAACCTTCCTTCCACTGGGTAATTTTTTATTTTCCATATCATTTCCTCCACTAGGAATTTGACGGAATCGTATCAGAATGTATTGTGTTGTTTGCGGAATTGGAAAGCCGACCCTAGTTGAAAGGCTTCCACCATCTCGCCGGAGTCTCGACCACACACAAATGCTAGCATTGACAAGGCATCCTACATGTCTTTGCGAAATGAACCGTATGGCAACAGGATACTCAACATCTTAGCACCTGCGATTCCCTTCCTACCAATTTCCTCCATTAGGAAATCTGAGCTCTTTTTCATTGCCTTCCATGTTTTTTCTCCTTTAGCAGGAGAGGACTCAATTTGCTCCTTTTTGGTACTTGGGTTGGAGATACATAGCATATGCCAAATGGCTTGTGGGCTAATGTGAACACTGAAGGTTCGGCCCTCGATGCAGCGGGTGCTAGGGTTATAACGTTGAATGGCGACATCAACTATCTCCAGGAAATAATGTACCAGCAGGACCATGTATTGTGGAAGACCACTGTACCAAACCTTTTTTGCTGTCGATGTGTCTCCCTTAGGTGACCTCATCCTTGCATAGGTTGCTTCTCTTAAGGATTTAGGTTTTTTTGCGAGGCGTGGGTCATGAATATTATCCCATTTCTCTTCAATCCTTTTCTAGTTTCTGTAATCTTTGGGCCTATCCAGCTGTATCATATTTTCCCTCTTCATCTTGCTTGGTATACCAGGCATAGCATATGATAACGCTTCATAGATATACACATCTTTTGATGACCATATAACATTAATCAAATCTTGGCCAATCTCCTCTTGAATTTGCTGTGATGAACTCTTCGACATTTTTCCTTCAGATGAAAACTTCTGCAAGTTTTGAATTCTTCACAATTTTACTTGGCTTTGGGTATGTTGAAAACTTCTCTTCACTTGGCTTGGCGTATCTCGAAATACATTAAGCATTAAAATCCTTTTCATGCAATATTTTAGCTATCTTTTCTCAAGGTGGTAGAAGAAAGTGGGATTTTTGCATTTAATTTGGCATGTACCATTAATTCCTTGGCTCGTGCAAAAATGAATTACTTTCCATTTCGAAGTGGGAAGAATTCATTATTGCGTTTGGCAACCATGTGATACGCTATGATTTCCTTGAAATTGAGCTGGCAATTTTCCTTCTAACCTTGCATTAGTATGTGTTGGAAATTAATATCTCAGACAGAATGATTAACCCAAAGCAAATGACCACCGCTTGTAGAGATATGAATCTTTCCTTGGGCTATGGTAAACGCTTATGAGGTGACACAATAGCCTATGGACCGTGCAGCTTACTGCCGATGAACGCCACCATTTTAAAGCTAATTAATTAGCTCTTATTAACTTAGCACACATTGATCCATACTTTTACAAATGCAATTGGTCAGGAAATGTGAGAAAATGAAGGCACGCTTTTCAAGTTGGAACTTGGTTATTATCACATTTTCTCAAAACAGATTAGCATGCTATTTCTCATTTTTTCTATAAATAGGCCGCTAAGTAGCGAGGAAATCACACTTAGCATTTGAGCAAATTTTAGCGATAGGTCATTGGCATAGTATTTAGCTTCAACAAGCGAGTTTTATCATAGGCTAGGTGCTAGGAAATTTTTAGGAGTAGTTAGAAGGTAGTAGCATTGTGTCAGTACCATGGATACTCCCATTAGGCTAGTTTCTTACAAGTCTCAGACAACTTTACTCAGAGAGATTTCAACTAGGCACGTGAAAAGGATGACAAAAAATAAACACTCCTTGGTTTTGATAGCCATAAAATGGGTTTTGCGTAGGGATTGCATAGAGTATGAGGAAAACTACTATGTAAACATTGATATCTCCTCACACTTTGTTGCATCAATGTTAGACATTGGTATCCCTAGGCCTCTAATTCTAAAGTTGGTCAAAGAAATTTTTTCAAAAAAGTACCTAAATGGTCTAGGTGAGGTCATCGCTCATGCTACGTATGGGGTAGGTCTGCCAACAGCCAATGACCTCTGACGTTATATCGAGGAAGAAGCGATCGTCGTATGGTTGCCATTTCTTAGTGGATTCTGCCTCCAGACACGCAACGAGCACTAGTAGAGGGTTACCCAGGCCTTGCACTTTCTGTTCCATAGCTACAACAAAGTGCCATTCTACAACATTGATTAGTACACTAACTTTAGGAACCTGGTGTTCCCTCTGCCAATGGTTGCTCCAAATGATTTTGCGTCTATTGTTGAAGTACATGCTGATGAAGATGCAGTAGATGCTACCGTTAATGCGTCGATTGCTGCTGCCCATGCTCTTGGATGAAATGCCTCCTTGTTTCCTTGTTTTTTGCTGTTAAGAATACACCACCCATTTACAATTTTTGTATATAAGCTTGAAAAAGGCCATAGATATAGCATATATCAAAAGAATAGCTCATATAATCATATAATTTTTGAATTATGGCTCTCTCTTAGCCATTTTCGAGATGTAAAAATGAAAGAATATATATATAATGACATATATCTTTATAAAATCCACAACTCTCTCTTCTTTTTGCACATCTGTTGTATGGGTTCTTTTTCATCGCATATCTACCCATTTCCTTTGCATATGGGTGCATTTCTTGATTATCTTTGTAAAGCAATCCTACTGCTCTACTCTCTGCAATTTGGGTTGCTTTCCACCGAAACATGAACTAATTTCTAAAAAAAATGGCCAACACAAAGGGGAAGAAAATAAAAGCATATTCACATATGTACAATAATAAAATTTGGCACTTAATGGAACAACTTAAGATGAATCCCATTGACCGGGATTCCCAAGGGTTCCTGTTCCATGCTTTCTAACTCGAAAGTGTTATGCTCCTTGCACTGAATGATTTTAAAGGAGCCCTCCCATAGGTTATCAATTTTTTTGTGTTGACCTAGCTTAGCAACCCTTTCATTATATTTCAGCACTAAGTCTCTGCACTTTAGGCCTTGGTTGAAAGCCCTCTTGTCAAACCATCACTTGACCACTTGCTGGCAGTTTTTCATGTCTATTAGGGAATTCTTCCTTTCTTCAAGTGTACTTCTAATAGTTTGGCAAGTCGAACCTCCATGGCACCATTTTGTTCTATCTCAAGGGATTTCAATAGTTGAAGTGTTGGAATCTCCATAGATATAGGCACTGATTCATTTTTCCCGTATACTAACTCATAAGGCGAAGTCTTAACGACTTGCTTAGGAGTTATGCGGTTTTTCCAAAGCACCGCTCGGAGGTTTTTTTGACATTCTCTTTGGTGCTCCGAGCCAATTCTTTTAAGGAGTCAGACTAGGTTCTTGTTTGTTGACTCTGCTAAGTCGTTTCCCCGCGGGTAAAAATTTGATGATGTCTTAAGGAATATGCCATTTTTTAATTCAAAGTGACATACCTTTGCGCCTAGGAAAGCTTTGTTATTGTTAGAAATGATAGTCTTTGGAGGACTAAACCTTTTCACCAGCTCTTCAAAGAAATCACTATCTTTGCTTCTATTGTGTTTTTAAGCGGAACGACCTCTATCCATCTTGTGAAGTAATCTGTAGCGGTCAGAATCCACTTGTGCCCAACATTAGAAGCGAGATTGATCATCCTGATGAAGTCCAGGCCCCATTGTGCAAATGATTCATTCACCACTATAGGCTTGAGAGGCATTGTAGAATTCTTCCTTCTGCCTGTAAAGAACTGGCATTCTTTGCAAGATTTTACCAAAGACTGGGAGTCGTTGAAAAGTGTGGGCCAATAGTAACCTTCACACATGATTTTGATGGCGGTGGTCTTAGCAGAGAAGTGTCCACCCACAATGCTATTGTGGAAAGTGTCAAGGATTCTCCTTGCTTTCTCTGCAATAACACATCGCAAGAGGAGACCATTGAAATTCCTTTTGAAAACGATCCCTTCCACTAGCGCATATCCACAATTTTGCAGCCGATAGTATCTCCTCTTTTGGGAGGAAAGACTTGGTGGATACTTTCCTGTTTGCATAAACCTTACTCTATCTACTAGCCAACAACCCTTGGACCCTGGTTTATTTAACATAACAAGCTCTGGTTGCTCTTCCTCGATGGGATGCGCCATGTATTTGCACAGTCCTCTTCCTCAGACGGTTTTAGTGGGATTGACCTCAATGTCATATTTAAGGATCTTGGTGATCTAATTAGCTCTTTTTTTGTGATTTCTCCCTCCATGATATATTTGTGCACACTGGAATGTGAGACATAGACAATCACTTTGTTGTAGAAAATTAGATGGATTTTTTTTTTAAGTCCCTTCACTATTGTAAAGGCTTGCCTTTCGATGAAATTATAATTCATCTCATATTCCTTTAGGGTCCGAGAGTAGAATGCCACTAGATGTTCTCCTTTTCCTTCATTATCCTTTTGAGTTAAGACAGTAGCAATACTGGACTTGCTACTGAATGAATAAATTATAAAATCCTTAGATAAATCTTTACTAACTAGTACCGGAGCTGCATAAATGGCATCTTTAACCTTTTCAAAGGCTTCTTGGGCTTCCTTTGTCCACTTGAATTCTTGATCCTTTTTAAGCATTAGGGTGATTGACTTAATTATTCCTGCAAAGTCAGAAATAAACTTGCTAACAAAATTTACCTTGCCTAGGAAGGACTGAACGCCTTTTTTGTTAACTAGAAGGGGAAGTTCCTTGATGGCTTTCACCCGCTCGGGGTCGATTGAAACTCCTTCTTTGGACACCACATGTCCTAACAACTTTCCTTGCGACACTCTGAATACACATTTTTTTGGATTTAGGGAAACCTCGAAATCCTAGCATTTCTAAAAAAAAATTCTAAGTGATCAAAATGATCATCCTTAGACTTAGAAAACACAGTAAGATCATCCAAATAAATTAGGATAATCTTATTGATCAACTCTCTGAAAGCGATGTCCATTGCCTACTAAAATGTTTCCCCTGCATTGGATAAACCAAAATGCATTTTATCATATGCAAATTTTCCCCATTTTGTGGTGAATGTGGCCTTGTGCTAATCCTCCTCTTTAACTTGGATTTGATTATAATCAGAAAAGCCATCAAGCAGGGAATTTTTTTTTGATCCTACCACTATTTGCAGGATTGTCTCCATAGAAGGCAGTAGATAGTGATCTTTCAGGGATGCTTTGTTCAGGTCTTAGAAGTCCACACATAAGTGGATATCTCCATTCTTCTTTCAGACTGGGACCAGATTAGATACCCACATGCTATGCTTGATAGAGAAGACAATTCACAACTCGATTAGATTTGTTAGTTCTTGCGCCATTAGGGCTTCAATTTTGGGGTTCACTGGCCTCTGCTTTTGTTGAACCAGTTTTGCACCCTCTATTAGCTCAATGGTGTGCTGGATGATGTCAGAATTGTATCCCTTCAAGTCATCATAAGAAAAGGCCACTACTCCATATTTCTCGCAGAAATTGATGTCTTTCTCTATCATAGTGCAGGACATCTTTCCCGACTCGAAGGTTTCTGCCATCTAAGACCCGAAGGTCTATGTAGTTGCTTGTTTTTGCCACAAACTTCCATCTATCATTTCTTGCATCATCACAATCAAAAATGTTTTTGAGTAACCAATCCTTTTAGAAGTTTGTTAGATTTGAGATGCATGATTTGTCCTTCATAAGCCTCTATGATATTTGGTTGGAGTTGATCAGAAAACTCCCCTGACTATTGGATGAACGAAGAAATTTGTTCATCGCTTTCAAACACCTGCCAACTTTGATCATTATCAAGAACTTTTAGTCAGACTATTACTCGTACAGAGTGTTTGTTGTGAATGAGGTTGAAGGTAAGATCAAATTGGGATCTGATTGATGCCATGCGATCTGCATCACCATTTTGGTCTTGGGAAATAGTCTGAATCTTGAAGGATTTGAAACCCTCAACCAGGTCCCAGATTTGATGCCGATAGGATCTCATGAAGACATTCCTTGCCACAGAAATTTCTCAGACTTGATTGACCACCAATTCAGAATCTTTGAACACCATTAATTGCTTAATGCCCATTCACTCTGTAAGGCTTAAACCTTGAACTAACCCTTCATATTCATTTTCATTGTTCAAACAAGCAAACTCCAAGCGGAAAGACCTTAGTATTTTTTTCATTTTGTGGGGATATCAAACATATCCCTACTTCGGTGCCTAATTTTCATCTTGCCCCATCAAAGTACAATGTCCATAGCTTAAGTGCCTAACCACCTTCGATATTTTTGGCAACCTTCAGGAGCATTTGGTCTTCATCATATATTACATAGGTGCCCAATCATGTAGCATGGTAATTGTCGAAAGGGTCACTGTCCATGTGTTCACTTAACAGAGCATCCTCCTAATCATTTCAATCCTTTTCCTCCTCTAGTAATTCAACGCCATACATTTCTTGCTTGGTGATAGAGGTATGCGCAACTTCAAAATTGATCATGGTTTCATCTGCTACATGTTCATAATGTAATGCTTCCGACTCTATTTTCATTTTTGCACCATGCTTGGTTCTGAGAATCAGATGTGACTAATCTAGGGATAGGTATCCGCCCACCTTTGAAGTAAATTCTTGGGATAGACAAAGGCTAAACATGGGAGGAACATCTATGATCACAGTGTCTTGTGGCACAATGATACTAGGGCAAGTAAATAGAGTTAAAGGAAGTGCCTTGATCACACCTACGATGTCAACTTTGTTCCCATCAAGCTACATTACTCCCCTTTCCATAGGTTCATAGCTGAGTCCTAAAGCTTCAACTATTTGTTTAGGCATAACCGTGGTGCTAGCACCAGAATCAATCATAGCATTATGTAATAACTTCTTCCCTATAATGAGAGTTAAGAAGGGTTGAGACTTTAACTTATCTCTGACTTTGACAGGGGATTCTTTTGTGTTGTTCGTAAGGACTTTAGCAGGAGATAGTTGATTAACAACCTTTGCATTGGCTAACTGCTCCATTGGCATTATGTTGATTTCTACTTGAAGCACCTTCTATAATAGTGTCTTCTGCTCCGAGATAGCCAGAATGTCCCATAGAGACACATTAGCGAATGATTTCTTCAATTGTTCCACCACATTGAAAGGTGGAAAACTTGGAGGTTTCTACTCCTTTGCTCTTGTTATGATAATTTCCTTCCACGGTGGCTATTGCATCAGTGCAATGGAAGTGCCAGGTATCTGACTGAAAGCATCTTTAAGTTGTGGGCTGGCTAGTTGTAGAGCAACTGATTTGCTGGTAAATTTCCTCTTTGAGTGAGTGTTATAGTCAGATTACACTTGCGGTGTTTTGGATATGGACGTATCATTAGCAAACACTATTTCTTCTTCTTCCATCCATGAGAAGAGTGCATGATCAAGAACAATGTCAGATTCTTGTTCTAGAGACATCTCTTGCATTTGCGTGGTAAGAACCACACTCTCCATTTGTGGTGAGGCATATACATAACCTTTATGGTCTAACGTCATGCCTTGGCTGCACTGCTCCACCACCTTTTGTTGTAAGTTGCTACACAAACAGTTCTGGGGCATATGCACATCACTGCAAGGGAAGCACCACAAATTGATGTCATTAATGAGGTTACACTATCCCGCAGTCAATTCCATTCTCGAGCTCAGTGAAGTGCTCGTCAGCGGAGTAGGTACCGACACCATTTGGTTGGTTGTCAGAGCTGGTGGATTAGTGCGAGAACTGCCTTGGTACTGATTCTACTGATATGAGGACCGTCCACCTTGATAGTTTTGATAGGAAGGATTCAGATGCGTTGATTGGTTCTGCTTGAGGGTGGTTATATCATTTTCCATAGTTTGAAAAATTTCTTTAAGATTGTTCATTTCATCCTTGGGAGAACTAGATGTAGAGGCAACATTTTGTGGTGCTGCCCCATATGTGTACATTGATTGGGGATTTGCAGGCGTGCTAGTCAATGCGACTTCTTGTGCGGGCATTGATATTTCAATAAATATCTGCATGATGGGCCGAGGAGGAAACTTTCCGCAATCTATCAAATGATTCTCGACTTTGACGGTGACACTATAAGCATTTGGTAGAGTAGCTCCTCCCAAAGACTTGATCATCATAGAAATGTTGGGGTGGATAGACTTCAGATAAAATATGAATGCCAACTTAGGAGTTGGGCGTATAGCAACAGGGATCCTCTACCAATTTGTGTGGAATCGAGCATTGAAGTTTGTCATAGCCTCTTGGGAGCTCGTTTTATGACAAATAGTTGATAATACAACGAAGAGCGATCTTCGTCATTTGAAAAAATTTCATAGAACGGATCTCCAAGCTCATCCTAGGTGCGGATAGTGATAGGTGGCAGTGTTTGTTGGTGTAATTAATTAATTAATTATTACACTAACATAAGTTAACTTAGGTCATAAATCATTTAGTCCTAGGTTGCATCATTTAATAAATGGGATAATATTCCCTTTCCTAGTTTGTGGGATAAGATTCCTTCTAGAACTTATCTCATCATTTAATGATCATCAACATAGGGTTCACATGTTGTTAGATTTTAACACTTGGCAACATCTCATGCATATTAGGGTTTACCTCTTGCCTATTTAATTAGGCATCTTGTTCATTTGTATCATATCAATCATATTATCAATAGAATCTTTAATCAACATTCCATTGTTACAACACTTCTCTTTGTGGTTGATTATCTTTCATGGCTAAAGTCCTTCATTGAAGATTCTGAAGCTTCAGGGGCTGTGCAATCCATCATCTCAACATGGTATCAGAGCTAGTCTATTGAAACATCAACCCTTGATCCAGGAAGTTGGAGTGCAAGATTCTTGCAGGCTTGGAGTTTTATTTTGAAGGCTAGTTGGTTCTACCCGGGAGCCAAGCTGATTTCTGGTGCAGATCAGGTTCTCTCCGACCTCTCCATTGTGTCCAGAAGGCCTCAAAACCCATAGATTACCTGTCCATTCATCAAAATTGGAGACATATCATCCGGGAGCTAGTTGAGGTATTATCTAGGGTTTGCAATTTTTTGTACTATCCGTACAATTTTGCAGAAAAAAATTCCCCCTTTCAGTCCTCCATCAAGGCAATTTTTTTTTTAGAAAAATCAAAAAAATTAGGCTATTTTAATCTCTTCATTTGGGAAAATTTTTATATAGTTCAGAAAAAAATCAAATGCAGTGGCATCGACTAGTAATTTATTTAAGAGTCGGCATAATATTTTTATTCTGCGCATATAGTTGGGGTTTATATTTTTGCATCGGTCGGCCATAATATATTTTTTGCAGAAATTATATCAGTTTTTTATTTTTGAATTGCAAATATTGCAATATTCAAAAATTCTTTCGTCGACTGCCAATTTTGGTCGGCTAGGTCACATCACCTGACCTCACTCTGCGTCATCGTCACGTTGGCCCGTTTGTCGCTTCTCCCGCCGTCGGCATCAACCACCTCGCCGGAGTCCTCTTCCCGGCGTTCGACGGACCACTGGCATCGTTGTCAACCTTTTCTGGTAACTGCCCACCGATTACCGACCGCTCCACCCTCGGTCCCATCGATAACCGAGGGCTCTACTATCCCCAGGCGGTCCATCCTCCACCGGCTGTGCCGCCATCAATCTCCACCTGCCCGCCACTCCGCCGCCACCCTATCTGGTGGTGGGTGTTTTTTTTTCCTGCCGATAGCCCCTCGTTCCTATCAACGACCGGGGGCCATTTTTTTTCCCTAGGGTGCTTAATTCTTGCACCTGTTTAGCCTGCCCTCTTCCATCCAGGTGTTTTTTTTTTGAGGGCCATATCTTCACGCCACGATATCCAAAATTTGCAAACGAGATATCGACGGAAAGAGAATTCAAAGCACTATCCAGTGGTGCTATCCATTTTGTAGGATTTGTCTTCTATAAATTTCTATAGTCAACTGAAGTCAAACCTCCTTTCTAGACTCAGAAGCACATATCTTCACATCAGATTGTTGGATTTTGGAGATTCCAGCGGCATTCGAGAGATATTTCAGTGCATTTTTTCATCAGTCCAGTCATCTTCTTTGGTTTCAGCTCTAGGTATCCTTTTTTTTGGTTTTTTGATTCTTGAGACATCTTGAAGATTGAAGAAGAATTTCTTGATCTCAGAGGCATATTCTCAGTTGCATATCTATTTGGAAGTCTTTATTTTTTGTTGAAGGTCAATGTCTTTGATTTTTGTGGAGAAATTTCATTATGGGGCTTGCATATTATTCTCCTTTGGTTATGTTGCACAAGGGTAACTATTCACAATGGTGAGATGGGATCTGCCACCAGCTTCAGTCACTCGATCTATTGCCTCATCTGTATGGTATAGTTCCCCGCCCAAGTGAAGGTGTTTAGAAATTTGCTTGGAGTTGCAGAAGGTACACTGTTTTGGAGATCATTGCTATGCAAGTTGATTCCAATGTTTTGAATGCTATTGATCATTGTGATTGTCCTCACATTCTTTGGATTAAGCTTTGGGAACTATACGGAGATTCAAATACTCCACCATTCCCCGATGATCATGCTTCAAAATGTCATTCTTCAGATCCAGTACCCCATGATGATATTGTTGTGCAGGAAGTTGATTACCTTGATCTTTCCGAAGAGGTTGACAAGGTATCTTTCAGTGCTTCTTCTTCATTAGAGACAGTTGGTATCCCTTCACATTTAGTGATTCCTTGTCCAGAATCATTGATTGAGGCTTCCACCATCATCATTCATCAGGACACATTCTGTTTTCCAAAATTACATCACAGGATGGCTTCATTTTAGGCATCACTGACTTGGCTACTTCTACAGGTTTGGAGGAAATTCTTGAGGGGATATCACTCCTCTATTTAGATTTGGCTTTGGAGAGTTGTTTTGAGTCTCCTCATTCTTTTGTCTTGACCTTGATTGGGAATCCAGAGACTATCTTGGAGGCACTTGGTTTCTCTTCAGAGATTTCATATCCGAGACTTCTTCCCTATTATTCCATTCAGGATTTGCAGTTTCTTCAGCATCAACCATTGGATCTGCATCAGGCTTACTTCAGTGGTTTTGAGGACACTTCATTCAGGGGGGGCAATCCAGTCTCCATCACATCCATCATATTCATCCTATCTTCGTCTTTGGATATTGTTCAACATCAGTTTCTGCATCGACTTGGTTTGTCACTCTCTTCATTGATTGTGGCATCTTCATCTTCCGGCACGGAGACATTTGAGTAGAGTTCAAAGACATCATCATCCATGTTCATTCTTCCTTCCTTCACTTCCTATCCGGAATGGGAAGCATCTTTGCACTTGCATTTGGTTGTTTTTCTTCTGAAAGGGAGACAAGTTGTTTGTCGACATTGGATTCTAATTTGTCTTCAACCACTTACCATCTTTGCAGGTGATCACATCTTCTTGGGGGGCTATATAGTCTCTCTATTGTATCCATGTGACAGATGGTGTACTTGGGGGGTATTTGGGAGTCCTCCTTCCTTCCCATTCTCACTTTTTCATCTCCTTTTTGGAGAGGGGTTTTGTTCCTACTGGGTTTTCCCCTTTTCTCCGGTTGTGGGAGATTTTCTATATCTATCATGTACATGGGTACCTAACATGGCCTCGTAGCCGGGACCCATCATCATCATCATCTTGCATAATCATTGCATTTTCCTCCCTAAGTTGCACTTATGGGGGGGTGTTGGTGTAATTAATTAATTAATTATTACACTAACATAAGTTAACTTAGGTCATAAATCATTTAGTCCTAGGTTGCATCATTTAATAAATGGGATAATATTCCCTTTCCTAGTTTGTGGGATAAGATTCCTTCTAGAACTTATCTCATCATTTAATGATCATCAACATAGGGTTCACATGTTGTCACATGTTAGATTTTAACACTTGGCAACATCTCATGCATATTAGGGTTTACCTCTTGCCTATTTAATCAGGCATCTTGTTCATTTGTATCATATCATATCATATCAATCATATTATCAATAGAATCTTTAATCAACATTCCATTGTTTCAACACTTCTCTTTGTGGTTGATTATCTTTCATGGCTAAAGTCCTTCATTGAAGATTCCAGAGCTTCAGGGACTGTGCAATCCATCATTTCAATAGTGTTCAGTACCAATCTAGCACCTTGCCTTTGAAAGATGCAGTAAGGAGCCTTAGAGCTAGGTTTTGTGCAGTGATCCCGTGCACCAGACACACGTCTGCCACATCTTGCAGATGCTCTGCAGTGTTCTTGAGCCATCTCCAGTAAACTTGGGTATAGTTGTCATAGCTGAGACCGAGATAACACCCTAGACAACAGGTGCTACTGGAGTTGCTAGGGGACTTCTGGCGTCCCATGCCACATAATTTCTATTGGCAGCTAGCAACATGGTTAGAGGAACGAGTGGCGGGAGCGGAACAATTACCAACTGACTTGCGGCTTGCACTATTCCTAGTGGCAGTACTAGTAAACTGGGGTTGTTTGCGGTTTAGGATCTAGTTATAGGCTGATGGTTCATACACCCTTCTAAAGCACAAATTCATTTAAGCTCTATCCCACCAGGTGTGCCAAAAAATGAACAAACTATTGATGCCAAAATTTGATAAGGTAACAATGTCTTATGGGAAACTTAGTTTATGGGGGACCTTTTGCGCTAAACTGAGTGACCTCCGGGTTTTTAGAGAAGTTTGCTTCTTCTGTAATGGGGTTTTGGAAAGTGAAAAGGAAACATATATAATAAAATAAACTCTAACCTAAGGCGATACGTTGAGACTTAATGATAGGCACGATAAATCATAGATCTATGGGCCCGATTGGCATTTGTAGTGTTCCAAAAAGGTAGAAACTGAAGATTAAAGTATAAATAATTCATTCATTGACATAAAATAACATTGCATACATTCCTACTATCAAGAAGAGTCATTTAGACATGATCTAGATTAATAAACTTGCATTCAATATATATAGAAGTTCTCAAATGAAATATCCAGACAATAGCAACATAGTTTAAAGTATAATCAAATAGCATGAAAGAACATAAAGGCCGAACAATTGGAACAGTCTGAAAGTATTTTGCAATAAAAATAAAATAGTAATAAAGGCCTGGTGTCTTTTCCTAAAATCAGTGTTCCTTCAAAATCCAGACTTGTTCTCTCAAAACAGAGAGAAGTATATATAGCAGAAAACTACCACCGCCTGCAGAGGCGTAACAGAAAATATTTTGTGATCTATGACAATAATGTAGAATTGAGTATATTCCCCAAGCCGTTGCAATAGAAAAGATTCAAAACCATGCATTCGGTCCTTCCAGGCTCAAGTGCATCCCTTGCAAATGATGGCAGTCATCCCGGCAAGGTCAAAAAGAAAAGTGTCATCATCCCGTGAAGTAATTATGACACATGGCAGCCAGTTGCAACATTTGGTTCACTTGATTCATCACCCGAATATGAAACCCGCCAAAGAGACACGTGGCAGCATAGCGCTGCCCATGTGACCTTTATCTTTCGCCATTGAAAACTTGCACCAAGGTGACACGTGTCAAGTGGGAAGAGCTCTATCCAAAAGTGGAGGAAAGCAATCATCAGTTGGGCGCAAAAGAGACGCGTGGCAGCATTTTGCTGCCCACGGTCGTTATTTCATCCTCTTGCTGAGAGCTTGCGCGGAGCAAACACGTAGCAAAGTGCATTGCAGACGTCAATCGTGGGGCCCACCAAAATTATTTGGGAATGAGAGTTGTGGTGCTTGAGCGGGGCCCACTGAGGAAGCAAAAAGGAACGATCAAAATGGTTTGCAACTACAACACGTGGAAGCATAGCGGGGATTTCTAAAATGCGAAGGAAGGGAAACCTCTGGGGAACACATAGCAGACATGTGGAGGGAGCCGCAGACTTTGAAAAAAAGGATGAGGAGGTGACTTTGCGATGTGCAAGCCGATACTTAGAGCAAACATATACCCGAAGGGAGCTTGTTGAATATTTATTCACAGTACTATTTACCAGATTTTGTTGGGTTGACCATGGCTCTATGATAGAGAAGCTATACATAATGACAGAGAAAATAAATTTAGCATAATAAAGGATGGGGAAGAGTATGTTTTGAGTCCATTGCAGGGTAAACAAGAGGAAGTGGTGAAAGAAGTTGCAACAGTATGCCCTAATGAAGGTGTAACGTCTAGAAAATACAGAAGAAACAGATCAGAGCAAACATGCAATCTAAATCTAAGAACTCTAAATGCAATCTAAGCTAAGCAACAAAGAACAAAGGAAAGCCAGAACGTAAATAAACTGAAACAATCTCACCTAATATGTACGTAATACCATGTATCATCTCGATTTCCCTTCTCCATTTTTCCGTTGTAGTATAATTGCCCTCAGATTTTCAAAGTTCGTGCAAGTATAGCCTATGATAGTGATTTAGCAAAACATCAAAGATTTCAAAATAGTTTCTCCACAAAGTCATAAGATTTTGAGAGAGATTGGAATGAAGAATGACAGATCAATTTATAGAAACTTGATTATTCGAACAACAGGCCAAGATCGAAAGATCAACAAATGGTTGAGATCGACTAATTAGACATGCATTATGATAACTATCAATAGTGACATGAGTGATACAAATTAGAAATAGAATTAAAGATTAAATAAATGATTTAATCTTCAAGTTTGGTATTTGAAAACAAAATAATAGTCTTTGCATGACAAAGATAAAGATTGATTAAAGCAACTCTTGTTCGGATGCACACATAAGATTTAATTAATTAAATAGGAATATTTAATTAATCTACATGTACACGCATTTGAGTTAGCACTGGATGATTGAATGATTTGAAGAGATTACTCGAGAAAGCCACCCAGACATTAAATCAAGAGTTAACTGAGCGATTAAAATAGATGTCGAGTCGAGTAAGAGTGAATACTTAGATAATTTGCACAATTATCTATATATAGAGGAATGTGTTAAAATAGGATTTATGAATTAAATAATTCATTTAATTCAATATTTGATATTTGAGGAATAATTAAATAAATAAGATTTATTTAATTTAATGATGAAGAGGTTTGAATGAATAATTAAATAAATAAAAGAATTTATTTAATTATAGTTGAAGTATAATAAAGAGTAAATTAAATAAACATTTATTTAATTTGACAAGAAGGATAAGGTTAATTAGTAACATAATTAAATAAAAAGTGTTTATTTAATTAATCAGATAGAATAAAGAAAATGTGAATCAATTAAAAAATTAAGATTATTTAATTAATAGAAGAAATGAAGACCTTAGAGAATAATTAAATAATTCACATTATTTAATCAAGACCATGAAGAATACGAATTATGAAGAATATTGAAGTCGCAGGCTTAAACCATATTTTGGTGTCTACATTTTCCCCTCTTTGATACAATGTCATTTAGGCGTTGTGTCAAAGAAAATCGATAACAATATGCCCCAGTGTAAACAGGTGAAGGTATGCCTCCTTGGGAAAATTGACAATTTTTTGAAAAATTCAAAAAAAAAATGGAAATGATCCCGATTAGTCCATTGGATAGCCATAAGTGCAGTGGAGTTGACGGAATTGAAGTTGGAAGTGGTATGGACGGGTACGGGTCGATTGAAATTGGAAGTTGACTCGGCTAGTAGAAAAAAATGCCTCCAAAACCCTAGGTATAAATAGAAATTGGGGTAAAAACCAATTCATTTTCACCCACGTAGCTTTGAGAATTGAGATTTTGCTTTGCACCCACAGTGACAATGTCTCCTGTTCCGAACACCCACCATTGAGCATACAGGATCCGAACCTTCAGGTGGCCAGCCGCGCGGACCCCCCGGTATGTACTTGAAACTTGACTTTTGAATTTTTTTATTTTCGTGCCTTTTTATGCATTTATTTGATATTTTCGTTATGCGTCTCTTTATTGAAAAGCCGCATGTGAGTGCGCAATCAACACATTTTCATGCGGATCAATGCATGTGTAATTTCACGTAGATAGGTAAAGTAGGTTTTTCTGTGGTTCGACACATTTGTTTCTTAGTTCAATGCATTCGATAAAGAACAACACATTTGCATTTAAAATAGCCGCATGCGATATTTTTTCAACGCATTTTATTTTATTTCGACGCACTTGTTATTTCATTTATACAGTTGCAAATGATAGTTAATTTATGCAGACGCATTTGTCATTTAGGCATGCATATGCATTTTATTTGACGCAATTGTTATTTAAGTTACACAATTACATGTGATAGTTAATTGTTCAGAGACACATTTTTTTTATTATGCATGCATATGCATTTTAAAGTTACACATTTGAAAAAGAATGATGCATATGTGTAATTGAATGACACATTTGATTTTTCTGCAATGCATATGTAAAATAATGATACATGTGCAAAAGAATGACGCATTTGCAAAATAATGACACATTTGAATAGTAGTTAATTTAGTCTTTTTACACTAGGATAGATGTTTGATGCTGACATGAGGCATGTATAATGCCATTGCAGGTTGTATTAGACACGGTATATACGCCAGAGTTGAGACCTACGACTTTTCGCTTCTGAGACAGCTTGCGGAGTGCAGAGTAGCAATTCCTATGGCACCTAGGTATTCTACATGTGACAGAAATGCCCCAGATTCGGGTGAACCGGGGTTTATTGACAACATTGTGCGAGCGGTGGCACTCAGAGACGTCATCATTTCATCTGCCTACTAGAGAGGCGACAGTGACCTTAGAGGACGTCTACAGGATCTTAAGACTTCCCATCAGAGGCACGAGGGTGAGGTATGCCACCCAGAGGGGTGTCGCTGAGATGTGCAGATACTACCCCCACACCAATGTCAGACAGCTAGGGTTCGATCATTATGAGATTAGATGGTGTGTTTTGGCACAGAGGTATAGGCGGCTAGACTGTCTAGTGTGTACATTGATAGGTGGCATAGTGCTTCCTGACCGTCAGGGTCATGGTTTTCGTGTGGGTTGGGGGGAGATGCTAGTAGGTTTGCTAGAGTGACAGGAGGTATATGCATAGGGTTCCTATCTCCTTGGCATGTTGTATTTTCACTTGCATGATATAGCCTACTGAGAGGCTCAGTCCATGAGTTGTGGTACTACGCTCATGATGGTATGGGCGTGGGAACACATTGCTATTTTTTGGTCACCAGTGACAGTAGATGTACAACACGGAGCTCCTTATGCCTTCCGCTATGCAGGGGCAAACACTCAACACCACATGGGAGATACTGGGTATTTCAGGCATGCTATAGACACTATGGTTCAGTTTACATGGAGACCGTACCTAGGATGCGCAGAGTGGTCAGATGAGGATGAGCACTTTCCTTTTTGCCGCTAGACACAATACTTGATTGGACAGACTGTTTCACATGTCCACATCATAGAGTGCATTTTCCAGATCGTGTATTACGATAGTTCAAAGAGGTACATGATGTGCCGAGAGGATGGGCCGAGTTCGCGAAGTCCTCGCGAGAGATTCCTCAGTGGGGCCCATAGATTCCAGTGGCTACTGCTAAGGCAGACATTGATGGATTGTAGGAAGCTCCATGGGGATGGAGAGATGGTCTTGCAGACTCAAGTACCACAGAGGGTTATGATCAGTGGTGGGTCATGCATAGGCTGATACCCCTTACAAATCCAGATCAGCCGGCGCCAATAGAGCGGTGAGGGACACGACCGCGCGGTAGGCATGGCAGAGGCAAAGGTCAGAGAGGTGGAGGAGGCCATGGTGATGATGGAGATGATGGTGGAGGTGGTCAACGAGGTGGTAGGAGAGGGAGGCGTGGACAAAGGGGACGAGGGCCACCATTGTCACCGATTTATGAGGAGGGACGGGGAGAGGAGGATGTGGCCATGCCGGATATTGGTAGATGTGGGAAGGAGGTTGATGTTGATATTGGTGGAGAGGAGGAGCATCCCACAGAGGAGGCCATTCCAGAGGAGGAGGCAGACAGAGAGGAGGTAGAGATTGATGCCCTTGGCTTACTGGGTGCCTACTAGGATGATGACGAGGAGGATGATGATCATGAGCGGGAGATCTGAGACAAGATTCTGGAGGATTTGGAGGATGAGGATGATGGTGTACTAAGGGTGAGATAGGTGGACACATAGGCAGTTGATTCTGACACTACTACACTTCGGGCCTAGATTGCATCCTTGGAGGAGAAGATGAGGGTGATGATGTCTGAGAGGGATTTGGTATAGATGGAGAGGGATAGGGTCATCATGGACAGAGACCAGGCCATAGCTCGGAGGCATGAGACTGAGCAAAGATTCACAGAGATTAGAGCCTTGTGTACCGGGCCAGCAGCTACTTTTGCCAGAGAGTTAGTTAGAGCCGGAGAGAGGGCCACCTATTACATGGATTTATATGAGACAACAGTTCCTCTAGAGAGACGGGCTCTGAGCTTTTCAAAGGCACACAGTGAGAGGTCTCAAACCAGGACCCACTCCAGGATAGTTAGCACAGAGGGTGTGGAGCAGCCACGTAGATCAGGTCCATACGACAGGCCCCACTCAGGTCACAAGTCATCAGGTTCTCAGCGTTAGTCATCCGCACACTCTAGCCATGATAGCAATGGCAGTTTAGGATAGGGGCACCTCTTGATATGCATCGAGACATTGCATTATGATTATATAGCCTGCGAGCTTCCATATTTATTGATACATTATGACATTGTGATGTGACACTATTGAGTGATATATATATATATATATATATATATATATATATATATATATATATATATATATGGTGGCGATTCTCATGATATGCATTTCTATTTATTGATCATGCAGTCATTTATTTGTACATGTGATGTTTATATGATATGCCTTGTGATGGATGATCGTATCTACTTTATGATGTGTTTATGCAACCAATGATATGACGTTGATTCTATGTCATGATGTATGTATTAACATGTATGATGTCAATGGATGTTATGTATGCAATTTATAATTATGAGCTGCAATGTGATGTTATATGTGCAATGCTTTCTACATGTGATGCTATATAGATATAACGTGGTGTATGTATTTACATTTGTTATGTACATGGAATGCTTATGATCTGTATTGTATGATGATGAATGTCTATTATGCCATGATGTCCTAGATATGATAAATGCCTATATGTATGTACTCTTCTAACATGTATGTGTATGTAGGATGATTTATATTGTTGTGTGTCACAAGACTCCGTCATAATGCAAGAAAGAAGAACTGTTAGTGCGAAAAGAAAGATTGAGAAATATTGCCAGAAATGCAATAGATGTTAGTATTAGCAATCTTTGATGTTTTGTTATATCACAAAAGGTATTGCACTTTATCATCATTGGGTGGGACTAATACAAATGGAGAAAAACACCATGATATGACATAGATGAAGGTGTGCAAGGTCATCCACTTGCTAGCAACAGATAGTCACAGACAAGGATTGTCGTTAACTCATACTAAGGGCACAATTGCCCCAATATTTTTGCCAAGAAAAACCACAAACATCAAACAAAGTAAAAGATGGGTCATGAGACGTCATCGCTCCTCTAAATCATTCATGGGACATCCTTGAGGAAACTAGTAACATGACTCAAAATCCAATTTAAAAGATAGTTGACAAACAACAGTTAAAGAAAACAGAATTTTGATACATCGTTGCTTCTCTAAATCATTCATGGGACATCCTTGAGAAAGCTAGTAACATAATTCCCATCATAAAGTCAAATAAAAATGATAAAATAAATAAGCCATAAAGTCAGAAAGCCAATAAAATATTTTCCAAAACTTGATATGTTTGTTTGATTCGTTTTGATTGATAGAAGGATTGATTGATAGAGCCTGATTTCAGGAGATACACATACCGGATAAGACTGTGAGTCTGGTTTCAATGTTATGACTATCTGTATAAGGCATGACAAAGCCTGGTTTTAGAAAGACATGTATCGTATAAGACATTGAGTTAGATGTCGTTGATGTGATAACCTGCGTAAGGCTATGTTTGATTGTTTAACAATGTCAATATGCAGGAAGGACTCATCCTATATAAGACATAGATTGTTTTATTGATATCTGTATTCAAGAAGGACACATCCTGAAGCAGATATTAGTTGATCATTCTGATGATGTTTGTTTCTAGGAAGGACACATCATGTAGTAGACATTAGTTTATCTGTTTTGATTGTTTCATTTGGCAAGTTGTTTGATTTGACTTAGAGACATTGCTGACTTGTTCACTAAATTAATGCATGACTTGATATGATGTATGGAAAATTGACTGTGTGTGACGACAAACCCTAAAGGACTGACCTAGTGTGGCCTCGGGGGCTCATCGATTGATGGCCTTGCCTACGTTATACATGCAGAGACCTCATAGTTCGACGTGACTCCAACTGACAAGACTGACTACAAATAAAAGACGTGTGTGATAGTGAATGAGACGAACCCTAAAGGACTAACCTAGTGTGGCCTTGGGGGCTCATTGATTGATGTCCTTGCCTATGTTGTACACACAGAGACCTCGTAGTTCAAAAAATGACACAGACTGACAAGTGCAACTGACTCTGACTCTGTTTTTGGATTTTTGACATGTTTTGATTTTTTTGTCATTTTGATGTTTTCTGATGTTTTTGTGTTTTCTTAGGTCATTTTGTGATGTTTTTTGGATTTTTCTATGGTTTTACGTCTTCAACACAGCCGATGTAAGAACCAATATGACACATGTCAAGTGTTTTCCCCCAGTCAAGTATAAGACCAATTGATTATGAATAGGGTAAAATGGGGAATATGAAATGCACTCGATGTCAGTCGTTCCAGGTTATGGGAAAGACTACCACTTATTAAAAATGGTATGTACAAGTGATAGATAGGAAAGACAAGTGATATGTACAGGGAAATAGGTAGTATATACAAGGATAGGGTGTATGTACAGGGATGTGGACTATGTACAGTGAATTCTAGATTAGAATACTAGTAGACAAAGGAGCAGAGTCAACTACACATGGTGCTTGTTTGCCAGGTTTTCACCATGGTACCTATCCAAAGCACCACCGAAGTGGTTTTCACTATTGGATGAATTATTTGTCTTTACTGTTTCCTGGATTATCTAAGTTTTTTGGTGTTACCAAGATGCCTGTTTGCCAGGTTTTCACCTTGGTAATGATTTTTTTGATTTTCTTTTGATTCTTTTTTGTATTTTTGCTAATTAAGACAAGGCTCTCAGAAGCTATGCGTAGAAATTCTTCAGATGAAGACTATTGATTGGCGAGGATAATGGTTCCCCTTTAGGAGTAGAGAGTTGGTACACTCCTGATCCAAAGGCTTCTGTAACAATATAAGGTCCTAACCAGTTTGGTTCAAACTTTCCTTGTTTTTCTCTTTCTGCTTGATTCTTTGGGTTCTCCATTAAAACCAAGTCACCGATGTCAAAGTTTTTGTTCAAGACCTTCCTTTTATAGCTACGACGAAGGCGATTATGATATGCTTGGAGATGGTCTAGTTCCTTGTGTCTTCGTTCATCCAAGAATTCTAGCTCATGGAGTCTCGATACTCAGTACTCTTCATCATCAATGTGGCCTTTCAAGGATACCCTTAGGGAAGGAATATCGACCTCAATAGGAAGAATAGCTTCAAAACTAAATACTAGTGAATAGGGAGTGGTGCCAGTGGGAGTACGAATACTTGTGTGATAAGCCCATAAGGCAGGATTAAGCTGTAAATGCCAATCACGACCAGCATCATTGACAGTCTTTTTGAGGATTCTAATGATGGTTTTGTTAGATGCCTCTGCTTGGCCATTACCTTGTGGGTAGTATGGAGTGGAAAAGTGATGTTGAATATGAAATTCATCACAAAGATGGCAAACTTCTTGATTCTTAAATGGACGGCCATTATCAGTGATTATGGACTGAGGGACACCATACCAACAGATGATATAGTTCAAGATAAACTTAGAGATTTGTGTGCCGGTAATGTATGTCATAGGAATGGCTTCAATCCACTTCGTAAAATACTCAGTGGTAGTAATAATGAATTTGTGGCCATTAGATGATGTGGTGTGGATCTTACCTATGAGGTCGAGTCCCCATTGGGAAAAGGGCCATGGTGACATTATAGGATGGAGCTCCTGTGCTAGTACATGTATTAAGTCTCCATGATCTTGGCATTGGCGACATTTCATTATAAAGACATATGAGTCTTTTTCCATAGTAGGCCAATAATAATCCAATCTCATAATATTTTTGGCTAAGGTAGGACCGCTAGAATGGGAACCACATATAACCTCATGCACCCCATGCAAGGTTGCTTGTGCTTCATTAGAATCCAGACATCTCAGTAGGGTATTATCTAAGGCACGTCTATATAGGGTGTCTCCAACGATGGTGTATTTGGCTGATTTGCGAAGGAATGTCCTACGTTGGTTGTTTGATAGGCTAGTGGGTATGATTTTGACATGAAGGTAGTCATAGATTTCTTTGTACCATGGGGAATCAGGACCAACAATGTCACACCATTTTAGAATCTGGGATATCGTAGGCTAGGACTAAAATCTATTCTACCAAGAAATCAAACCTAGGCACGTTGTTAGGAATGTCGAGAAGTGATGCAATTGTAGCCATAGCATCTACTGCCCTATTTAAAACATGAGGTATCTGATGAAATTTGACTTTGTCAAAGTACTCTTTAAAGCTATCAGCCATGCATTTGTATGGAGCAAGCTTCTCATCCTTAGTCTCATAATCATCATTTACCTATCTGATTACTAGTTGAGAATCACCATATACCTGTAGATTCTTAATTTTCCACTTGACTGCCATGCGTAACCCTGTCACTAGAGCTTCATACTCTGCTATGTTGTTAGTACATGGGAATGCAATCCTGAATGACTTAGGGATGGAATCACCCTGTGGTGTGATAAAAAGTGTACCAACCCCTAAGCCATGATTTGTATGTGAGCCATCAAAGTACAGTTTCCATGTTATGTTTGTGTCAATTGTAAATATAAACTCATCAGAAAGTCTACAACTAATGGGTGATCTGCTTGTAGTGGTGCATTGGCTAACTGATCAACAATAACTTGTCCTTTAATAGCCTTTCTTTCTACATACTAGATATCATACTCACTAAGTATCATAACCTATTTGGCCAGTCGCCCTATTAATGCTGCCTTGCTGAAGATATTTCAGAGGATCTATTTTAGCAATCAACATCATTTGATGGTTTAGCATATAGTGCCTTAGTTTTTGGGTAGCAAATACTACTGCAAGACATGCGTTCAATGGTACTATAGTTGAGCTCATAACCTACCAAAGTTTGATGATATAATAGACTACCCTTTCATGACCTTCATCATCATTCTGTGGAAGCAATGCTCCGAGTGATGAATGGGTTGCTATAATATAAAGAATCAATGGTCATCCTTCAACAGGTGGCATTAAGACTGGTGGTGTGAGTAAATATTCCTTAATTAGTTGAAAAGCCTCTCCGCACCTAGTTGTCCATGCAAAGGGTACCCCTTTCTTAAGTAGATATTGAAAAGGATGTGTCTTATCTGCTAACTGCACTATAAATCTTTTGATGGATTGCAGTCTTCCTTGTAATGTCCTTAGTTGACTGAGATTAGTTGGTGGAGGCATGTCTATGATTGCTTTCACCTTGGCTGGATCCACTTCAATGCCTCGTCTGGAAATGATATAGCCTAAAAGCTTTCCTGACTTGACTCCAAACACAAATTTCTTGGGATTGAGTCTCACTTTATACTTCTCCAGCCTTTAAAATATCTTGTCTAAAACCTGTAAATGTTCTTCCCTTGTCTTGGATTTAACTATAAGGTCATCGACATAATCCTCCATAAGAGTGTGTACTAGATCATGAAAGATAGTGGTCATGGCACGTTGATAGGTTGCTCCAGCATTTTTGAGTCCAAAGGGCATAACATTCCAGCAATACATTCCCCAAGGACAAGTGAAAGTTGTCTTAGGTTGGTCTTCAGTTGCAATTCTGATCTGATTATATCCTGAAAATCCATCCATAAGGGACAACATCTCATATCTTGTTGTCATGTCAACTATCATGTCTATGTTAGGAAAAGGGAAATCATCCTTAGGACAAGCCTTGTTGATATCTCTAAAATCAGTGTAGATGCGGATGCCCCCAGTTGGTTTAGTGACCAATACAAGATTAGAAATCCAATCTGCATAGTCGATTGATCTAATGAAACCAACGTCTAACAATTTCTTGAGTTCTGCCTTGACTAGTAAAGCAATCTATGGATGCATTTTCCTCAAATTTTGTTTCACTGGTTTGACGCCTGGTTGTAAGGGTAAGTGATGTAAAAAAAACTCAGGATCCAACCCAGGCATGTTTGCATATGACCAGGAAAAATTTACCTGTCTCTGTGCAAAGAAGTTGTGGAATTCTGGCTGCTCTTTTGTTGTCAATGATGCTGCAAAATAAACCAATCAAGGGTTCTGTTTTGTACCTATGTTGACTTCTACCGATTCTTCAACAAGCATGGGTGAATTTTCCTATGCAACGGGGAGAATGTTCAAACCTCCATCCTTAGGTGCCTTAGATAGGTTTTCACCTTCGGATGCGTCCTTTCTTTTTACTTTTTCATTGTCAAAAGGTGCCTTTCGGTTTTCACCTAGATATTCATCCATTTTATCTTGTTTATTCTTTTTCTCATTTTTGTGACTGGAGGGTTGAATAGATTCCCCAAAATATGCTTTGTTGTCCAAGTCAATGGTAAAACCAACCTTGTGATCACCATTAGGTATGCCTTCTCGTAATCCTAGGAACTCAGCAATTGCTTCATCATTCTAAAAAATGTCTAAGATGGGTGTGTCTTGTTGGTCCCAATCAATGAGTTGGGCATAGACTAAGGGCATGTCATCATCAGAGTTATCAATGTTTAATGGGGTCAAGGTAAGGACTGAGTTATTCATATGGCGTCACAAAAGTCTTGTACTAAGTCCTGTTTGCTCTTAGGTTTAGGTCTAGGCGGATTGAGAGGTGGGCCTAATGCCAAGGTTTGGTTATTTGAAACAGATGGATCAGGTTGCCAAGAGGTAGGATCAAGTGATTCCCAATAGTAGTGTTTAAACCATTCCTCTTTTGTCATATTCTTTGGTGGACAAGAATTCAATGAATTGGGTGAGGATCTTAAAATTAAGTCAAGTTCTCCAAATAACTTGTCAAGGTCCATGGAAGAGGTAGAGGATAGGGAATCCCACTCATAGTCTTTTGAGTCGGGGGAGTCATAGTGATATTGGTCCGATGGTTCATGAGATGTCTTAATATCTTCTGAAGCACTTACTTCCTCAATTAAGGGTGATGTGGTACTAGGAATGCCAATCTAAATCGGTTGAAATCCCAACCCTAAGCCTTTTGGCCATTGAGAAACAAAGATTGGTTCAATCCTCCTATCTTGATTTAAGCCTAAACCACTCTGTCCATTATATCCCTTGCTCTGCATGATTGTGAAACCTTTTCCATATAGATCTGCAAGAATGTGAGCAAGTGAGAGAGGTTCTTCATCAACTTCCTTATACAGCTAGGAAGTGACATCTTCTGTATCTATGGCTTCTTTGCTTAATTCGCCCCATTTAGTGAAAGTTGTTGTGAGGAATGTGTATAGTGACCATAGATTGTCTCCTATCTGATGTAGGTAAACCGTATGACTTACGAGGAACCAAATGGCTAACACAATAAGATGTCTTCATGTAATACTCTCCACAACCTTTGTCTTGGATCTCAACCCTAGGAGTGGTAGGAATTGAGGGTGAAATAGATGTTAGAGTGAGTGTGGATGGATCAACATAGGGAGATGGATTGGATGATGAAGCCTCTTGGTTTACCGACACTTGGCGTTGGGGGATTTATTTTAGATTGGTGCAATATTGGAATGGATCTGGGTCACCATCTATAGTTATTTCAGTGCCATTGTAAGGAAACTTGAGACACTGATGATATGTGGAAGGGATCGCCTTCATGGCATGAATCCATGGTCTACCTAGCAGAAGGTTATAAGGAAGGGTGAGATCCAAGACCTAGAACTTTGTCTCCATTATTGCAGGGCCAATTTTGATAGGAAGTGTTACCACCCCATTTGATTTTTGTTCCTCATCATCATAAGATTTAATGACAATACTTTTAGTTGTGTCTACGCATGCTTATGAGAAACCTAATGCCTTAATCAATTTTAAAGTGCACAGATTTAACCTTGCTCCTCTGTCTACCAAAACTCATCTAACTTTGGTGTCATCAACAAGGACTTCAAGATGTAAAGGGTCATTATGGTTTGTCTTTTTGGTTGCGTAGTATTGTTGAGAAAATGTGGCATGATGATTATTGGTCAAATAGCCCACCATTTCCTGGAAACGATTGACATCAAGGTCATTGGGGACCGTGGTGTTTTGTAAAGCCTTATCTAGAATGGATCGATGCTCAGGAGAGATACGAAATAGTTCCAAGATTGAGATTTGGGTTGGGGTCTTCCCCAACTAGTCAAGTAGGTTATATTGTGACTTGGAAGGTTGTGGTGTTTGCTGTGATGGAGGACCTTGGATAGTGATCTTCGTATGACGAGTGTTGATTGCACACTCAGGATTTGTATTGATATTCTCATCGGCAGCGCGAAGGTGATGAATGGTTTTGCCACTATTATAATCATGCTTGATACTCGCATAGTTGGCTGACATATTGGTCTTAGTACTCGAACTGGGAATAGTTCCTTTACCATGGTCATGTAGTGGATTAGAAAAGACTTGATGATCAGTGTTTGATGACTTTTATTTCTGTCCACTAACTTCAATTATTCTCCTTTCGACAAGATCCTGTATGATATTTTTCAGTTGGCGACAATTTTGTAGGTTATGTCCCTTAGTTCTATGATAATCACAAAAGGAATTGTCATCCCACCAAACTAGTTTAAATTGTCCTAGATCATATTGTCTTGGCTCTTGCAACTGTATAAGATTATGTTGTAACAATTGTTTGAATACAGACTCTTTGGGTTCCCCTAAAGGATTGACAACATTGAATTTTGGACCATGTTGTTGGACAGAAGTTTTAGGTCCTTGTAATGTGATGATTGGTCCTACTTGTACAGTTTTAGCATCAACTACCCCATCATTGGTGACGTTTTTGTTGTGAGACCAAAATCTGTTTCTGTCATTGGGGTGTTTTGCACGATCAAATTTCTATTGGATGTTGATGTCTTAAGTTTTCCTTTTTCAATGAGATCCTTTTCTATTATAACCCCTTTTTCCACTAGTTCTGAAAAATATGTACAACAATGTACCCTTAAGTTACTCCTTAGTTTTGCATGAAGGTTTTCTGGAACATAGTAACTTTTTGTTTTTCAGGTATCTCGACAGGACACCGACTAGCTATAGTCCTCCATCTTTGGAAGAAAGCGATGAATGTTTCACCTTCATCTTGTGTTGTGTGACACAAGGTTGCTATATTTATCTCGTGGTCTATGTTGAAGGAGAATTGCTCAACAAATTTCTCAGCCAGTTCACCCCAAGATCCGATGCCATAGTCTAGACCTGAAAACCACTCTAGTGCAATTCCTACAAGACTTCTTGGAAATAGTCTCATAAGATACGTGGGGTCCACTAGTGCAATTCCTACAAGACTTCTTGGAAATAGTCTCATAAGATACGTGGGGTCATAAGCGACATCTATGCATATGGTAGAAAATTCCCTTATATATTCTATTGGATTCCATTTGCCATTGTACTTAGGGAGATTCAATATGACATACCCGTGAGGGAAAGGGGTCATGTACAATGATCTATCAAAGGGAAATGGGCATATGTCCTTTGTTGAAAAGGATTTCTTAGTTGACACCACCATGTTGTCCATTTGTGTTTGTAGTGCATGCATTTGTGTTTGCAAGACGTCAACCTGGGTCAATGATGTGCTAGGTGGATTACGCGGATTTGTGTATGTATTTTGAAATCCAAGGTCTCGTGATGGTTTTTGATTGAACATTGGTATTTGAGGTGGTTTTGGATTCAGAATGTTAGTAAACGTGTTCTGGTCCAGAATCTGCATAAATTGGTTTTGACTTGGGATCTGTGTGAACTAATTTTGGGTACCGTGCTGGGAGAAGGGATTATGATTTGGAATCTGTGTAAATTGTTGTTGACTTGGAATCTGGGAGAATGGGTTCTGATTACCCATATGAGAGAACGGATTCTGATTTGGAATATGTGTGAATATATTCTGACTACCGATTTGGGAAGATGGATTATGATTGCCATATTGGAATGAGGGAATGCCTCTTGTTTGTGTAATTTTTGGTATAGTACTAGTGGTTTGAACACTAGGTATGGCCATTGACTGAGGTATGGTTGTTGACTGTGGTATGGTACTCATGACACTGATATTTGGTGTATAAGTTGATGTTTTAGATCTTTTACTCCCAACAAGAGGACTTAAGGGAGTAGATGATGATGCCCCTACAATGAAATTAAATCCTGATGTCATGCCAGATGTACCAAATGGAGATGTATGGACTGTCGTACTCTGTGTAGGTATGCCAGATGGTATGGTGGTATTTACCTGAGGTATAGTAGTACTGGTAGTCACTGTATTTGTCCCTTGTGTATGTTGAGTTTGTAAGGTGCTGATATCAAATCCTGCAGGTAAGGTAGCACCTTCAGCTAGCAATTTGGCTAAGTATCGTTGATGATCATTTGCTAGGTACTCATCCACAAAAGAGGCAAATTCAGGGTCTTGTGCGGCAACCTCGATGTCTTCTGTCGTAATGTGCCCTTGAGTGTTTCTAGTGGTGAATTTGTCTAGTAAAGTCTTGTGAGGTCTTGAGGAAAATGGATTGATGAATTTGTTTAGGTTCGACATCTTTTCTCTCTCTCTCTTCTCTTAGACCTAGTTTCAACCATGTAAGATTAGCTTAATATGCAAGGAATGCAAAACTACGTCTATGGACAGTATGACTCTAGTCTATGTTTTTGGGATTTTCTGAATGCAAAATAAGGAATGTTCTAGGATGACGCTAGTCTAAAATGACAATATCCAAAGATGCAAAATTTAAGCAAACTTCTAAGGTAATTAATTATGTAAACCTAAGACGAGGGTACCAACTACCTAAAGTCTAACCAAGGCATCAATTTAGTTAAGTCAAGGAACCAATGTAGGATGAAGATCAAAGAAAAGTTGAGTTTCCTAACTAGACTGATGAGCTATGAGGACTCTTTGTAGGACAAAGGATAAGATGATAGGACTAGGTTCAATGACAGATTTCGTTGACGCTATGGTTTTTCTAAAGTGTAGATGGTGGACCTATCCTAAACTTTGTAAAAGTGACCTTCCTAGAAGTTTAAATCTAAAGGCACTATGTACTCAAAGATGAAAGTAAAACCCAAAATCAGGACAACTATGGTAATGACTAAATGATACCTAAAGGATGCAAAAAATGAGCAAATCGTTTCAGGTTTCTGTCCAAGGACAAGTAAGACAGATCAAAGAATGGTATGACAGTGTTGACTAGACAGTGACCGTGAATTCTGGTTTTCTAATAATCTGGAAAATGCGTCACAAAATTTATCAAATACGGTTATCTTTCACAGTTACGGCTTTCTGTCAATCAGATGCGTGTTTCTAGTAAAGTTCAGTGTCTGGTGTTAGACAGATGTGGTTAAGTTTCTAATAGATGCGACTCGTAATAGCAATTGCGACTCAGAATATAACATATGCGGTTTTCCATAAAACAAATGCGAGCTAATCTGGAAGATGCGACTCTACACTAAACAAATGCGACTGAAAATGACAGATGCAACTTGAAGTTAAACAAATGTGACTCTAAAAATCAATTGTGACCTTCTGGTGAACAGTTGCGACTCTGTTGTAGTTTCAGTGAATTGAGATATAAATCTGACGCTGTTTTCTGTGATCAAGTTCTGATAAACAAAGACAATCATAAGACAAAGTGTTTTCAGTTTGATTTTGGACTCAAAGAATGTGTAATTTGACAACAAACAAGTACAATCCTATTAGGCCAATAGGCCAAGGGTTTGTATACTTGTTATAGCCCACTGATATACCCTAGATTGGTGATAAACACCTTTCCTTCTCAAGAGCGGATAGCTTAGAAGTTTGGTGGCATCGGCTCCCCTCCACGACTCATTAACGTCATTCGAGCACACTAACTTCAGATTCTTTGGGTAATGACTTCCCAAGAACTGCTATCTCTACTCAAGGGGATCAGTAGTGAGTGTCTTCGGGCATGATACTGTACCCTGCACTATACCAAGCAACGGCCGAAAAATGGTTGGTCTCTAAAACAAAAGGTGTTTAATATGGGCATTTCGTTCATAGGGCATGATCCATGCGGTGAGAGTCCCCTTTTGGATCCAAATTAATTGCTCCAAAAACCTTGTAGTATGTGCCTATTAAAGATGATTGATTAATTTGGAGGAACTTGCACCTTCATTTATGATTTTTTGGGAGGGAGAATGAATGGTGGGGATTTTTTTAGAAGATTGATGGTGGAAAATAGATAACATGAATTTCCTTGGACCAAGGAGAAGATGGATGACCATGATTAAATTTTTCCAAGGAGTGAGACAATTTGGCTAAAAAATAGAAGAAAAAAAATTGGTTGCAACAAAAAATGACAGGGAAAATGAATAAGTTGGTCATTTATTTATGGAAATGGAGGGAATATAGGTAAATTAAATAATACAATATTATTTATTTAATTTTCTATGTGAGGTGGAAATTGAAACAATAAATAATAATATTACTATTTAGATGTGGGATGGAAGTAGATGTAAGATTATTTAATTAGATGTGACAATGGGTTAGAATGATCAAAACACATTTATTTAATTAGTTGGTGATGAGCTAGAATAATTAAATAATATAATCATTAATTAATTAGTGCTTACCATATTATATTAATTAACTATGATCAGTCACAAGTGTAGAATGATGTTAGGATAATTTTATGTATCTACATTTTTTCCTTTTTCGAAGTGTCATTGTGACTACAAGTCATTGAGACTAAGAGAAGTAATGGTTTTTTGAAGAAAAGATAATCATGAGCACCATGGTGGGATGGTGATAGTGAAAAAGTTATGCTTGGGATTTCTTACTTAGGGTATTGCTTGATCAACTAATTGATTGGATTTTGAATTTAAGATGCTCCAAATATTTAAGGATGAATTAAGGATTATGGAAGGATGCCCCTTAAGAATAAAGAAGGTGCATAGTATGAGAATGGGATCTTGAAAGGAGAAATAGAATAAAAAATAGGTTAGGCCAACATGGAAAGGGGCAAGAGGGTTGAGGAAAATTGAAGGGGTGAAGAATAGGTGGTCACCTTGGATAGTTAGTTAGAAAAAGGTTGTGAGAGTTGTACATAGGTACATGCCAATGATTTTGAAAAAAATAAAATGTATCAAGCAACCTAAATTTGATATAACATATGAAACCTTGTTGTTTTATCATATGCATGAAGGATTGACTCATACGTGCATGCCAAAAAGGTAAATAGTAAATATTCCCCAACAAATGTATCATTAAAGCACAATAGGATATAATGAACCGTGATAATATTGGAAGAGTATATTTTGGATTGAAAATAAAAGAACATAAAATTAAATATGACTAAAACAAACAAGAATATACATAAATATTTTCCTCTCGCTAGGTTGAAAACCAATTTGTAGATTGTTGTGATTGTGAGTAGTGATGTCAACCTTTAGGGGTGAAATATCTATTGGGATTATAGGTATAAATTTGAACAAGAATTTCATCAAGAGGGGAAGAAAATAACCAATGAGTGAGTGACAAGGGATTATTTTACTAAAATGCAATGGATGGTGATGTGTTTAGGTGTGTGTTTTATAGTCACTATAAATGATTGTTGGAATACAATGGACCACTGAGAGGGGGGGTGAATCAATGATCTAATAAAACTAGTTCTTAATCAACCCAATAGTTGTAAAAGCAATTAATGTCAACATGCCAAGGACATAGAAAACAATAAAATCCTGCAAATGAAACTATGCCACAAGTATTTAAGTGGAAAACCCTAAGTAGGGAAAAACCACTATCCAATCTCATCAAAATCTTCATTAAGTATCACTGACCATAATCTCACTGATTACAATAGAGCACCAACTCTAGGTCTCACTAAGTACAATAGAGCACCAACTCTAGGTCTCATTGACCAAATTCTCACTAAGTATAATAGAGCACTAACTCTAGCAACTTTTAGGAGTACCAACTCCACAAATCAACTTCACTACAAATGAAGACAAAATACAGAGTACTACTCTATTTACAATATATTCCAGATCAACAATTTCCCCCTTTCTACATACAAACTTTCAACATGTAATCCTCCTTGCATACATGAATAAATATCTCTCTGCAAGACTCCTCTTCAACAAACACAATGAACAAATTGATATGAGCAATGAACAATGACCCTGCATACATGAATGGCCATCATGCTGATATATATGTGACTAAGAGTTCGCTGAATCTCTGCACACATTATGACTGTCACATTCCTTAAATAATCAAAAAGGATAGTACAAAAACAATGGCTTCCTGTTACATAGAGCAACTTCAAACACATGAACATGAAAAAAACAATGGCTTCCTGCTATATAGAACAATTTCAAACACATGAACATTCCTTAAACCCACACTTCATTCACCTGTGATTTCCATTTAGATCATACTGATCAATGCAATGAAAACGGACTTTTCAAAAGTACCATATAGTTTTTGATACTCGGTTATTTAAGTCTTCTACACTGTGCTTGATCTTAAAAGAATGATATCGTTGCATGCAAATCTCTTACTATTAGAACCCAATCAAAGCATTTGGAGAGACAAATGATCATGTTCAGATCTTATATAGACTGTGCAAAGTGAACATTATAACATAGTGTCATTAACACTTCCTTTTCTAAGTCTTCTTCATTGCAGGTTAACTCGGAAAATACATACTGTCAGAGTCTCCCCAACACCTTACAGAGAACTGTCTTCACACACAAAAAAAAACTCAAAAAAACTGGCAAAGATCTTTAACCGATTATTGTTTGAAAACAGTTACAAAACCTATGCATAACTGAAGACACTCATAAACTTGTCAAAGTATTGTTCTGGGGAACCAACTGTTATCCAGCTTTGAAAATGAGCCATTGATATTTTAATCCCGCCAATGCTTAAAACAAATAATATCCATTGATTTTATTTTGAGCGGTGAAATAAAGATAGTTAACATGTTTGACCGGTTAAGGGACCGGTTATTCAACGTGGACGAACCCTTTATGTGGTCACTTAAGTGACCCTCGACTGGTTATCTCAAGTCAAAAAAATAATATAAGGTATTTTATGAAAACAAAGACCTAGGGTTTTAGGTCTTAAGACCTTCACATTTGACAAGCCTTGTTCAACAAAAAGCCTTCACTGATCATGAAGGTATACTCAGCCCATGATCTCTGCCATTTGATGCACAGTAGAAGTATATTGAGAGAGACACTGTTAAAAATAACAAGAAGACTTTGATAAAACATTAGCTTCAAGTAACTTTGTGAATCATGAACACCATTTTTTCATCAACAAACTTTAACTCTTTGTGACAGTCAAACATCAACACCATGCATCAAACACCAATGAGGAACAATGACAATTCAATCACCAAACACTCATCAACCTGCACCATTAATGTTTCCTTTATAATATCATGGCAAGTTCCTAGAAATCCACTTTTGCATCAACACCTTGCAACTCTTTCCACTTTTGCATCAACACCTTGAAAGATATGAACAAGTACCTTCACAATACCACTGCAACAACACCATGAAAGAATGAACAGTGGAATGAATGAGTGTCAATACCAAAGACAAACCTTCACTATGAATCAATTTTGGCACTCAATGACAAAGCACCTTTGACATCAATTGACATCAATGACAAATCAAACCAACAATGATAAGGGATAGGTCATTATGCCAAGTCTTATTATTAGGTATAATCATTGCAGTTATTCAAAGCATGAATCATGATGTAATACAAAGCTTTACCAAACGAAAAAAGGTGATATGGGTGGATGAATGTTGAAAATATGCAAATGAACTATATGAAATATATAGGGGTGAATTGTACTTTAACTTTCCTCAAAGTGTAATTAATGCTTGTGGATAATAGAAATTGATTGAGCTTACATATGATTTATACAAGCGGGTTTTCATCATGGTACTTTCCCAAGATGTCATAAACATGATTTTCACTAGAGGGTGATTTTTATCTTTACTTTTTGAATATATATAAGATTTGGATCTTTATTACACTAATGCTAATAAATTAGGCATTGAACTGCTAGACATAAAAATATTCATGGACCCTCTAACTTGTATGCTTTTGATTTATATTTAGCAATGATGACATAAGAACCCATATGATTTGGTTCAAATTTTTCTTTCTTCTCATGGTATTGATTTTTATTCTTCTAATTTTATTTAAGAACAAAATCACCAAATTAAAATTGTTTGATTTTGAAGCACTTATTGTAACTATGGTGGAATCTAATTTGGTATTTTTTTGACGTGATTTAGCATATTGAGCTAGTTTTCATCAAGAAATTCTATTTCATACAACCGTGCCACTCTATATTATTCATTTATGATGAAGTCTTGCAAAGAGATGCACAAGGAAGGTAGCCTATTATTGGTTGGTAGAATGGCTTCATTGCCAAAGATGAGGGAACATGTGTTGGGTCTTATGGGGGTATGAATGCTTGCGTGATATACCAATAAGGCGAGGATTGATTTGGAAGTTTCATTCACAACCAACATCATTTACAATATTTTTTAAGGATTTTGATAAGGTTTTTTTTAGATGCATTAACTTGTCCACTATCTTGTTGATAATAAGGAGTGGAGCACTTATGTTTGATGTGGATTTGGTTATAGAGGTCTCAAACCTCATGGTTTTTAAAGAATTTTCCATTGTCAGTGATAATGGTAGAATAATACGATAGAGACAAAATATATGGGGGATGAATTCGGAAATTTGTTGGATGTTGACAGAAAAACCTTGACCGAAGTCTAAGGTTTAATATTTAGGTATAAGTAGTCAACCTTGATGTGATGTAATAAAAAGGGAGAATTTAGATATACAATAAGTATAAACTAAATTATAATGAATTTATACATTCATATATATACATCCATAACATCAAATATTCATATAATTTTATGTCTTATGCATGTCTTATAATTTATTTATCATACTTCATCCATATATATATATATATATATATATATTCCACACTTACATATTCTCATATACATTTAATCCATATGACTCCACACTCTCACACTCTTATCTCTCACTTTTCCCTTATTTATATAGCCTCTTAATGCAATTTCATAATGCCTTTCCATCATATCCTTTCATATTAACACTTAATTATCTTATTCTAGCTTATTTAGGCATATCCTTTCCATCTATGATATTTTACACTTTTATAGCTTATTTAGGCATATTAGAGGTGTTTTAAGGCTATTTAAGTGGTAAATAATAGACATATGGGTCTATAAATGACCCAAATGACCTATGATATGCCTCAGAGCCCTCTATATTTTTCCAACATTCTCCCCAAGCCTAGAACAATGTCTTTCCCTCAAGACAACTTGGTGGAACCACTTGTATCCTTCATGATTTCCTTTCTTTCTATGGTTCTTCATCTATGTGAGTGGAAATTTGTAGTATGCCTCTTTATTTTTGTGACATGCTTCTATTGTAGTCTTTTCCCTTATTATAATCTCCTCATATGACTCTTCTTTCTTTATATTCTATAGATAATTTTTAACATCTCCAATTCCAACATATTTGGGATAACTCTTACGATTCTTTTTATGCATAAGAGAGTAGTTATATTGATAATTCAAAAAATTATACAGTTGGCCCATATACATAGGGGCAAAAGGTTTTTCACATTTCCAATCTTTGTAACAAAGCCCCGAAACCTAAAACACACCCACCAAATTATGTCAATGAAAACCCCAAAATTGACCGTGCAAGGTCATACTACTATATACTAGAAAACTAGGAAACAACATATTGAAATTAACCATACTTTCCCTAGGTAAACCTAACACTAAATAGACATTTGAACATACCATTCACCGACCATTACAAGGAGTAATGTTGTTGGACAAAGATTCTAAACTTTTGCTTCCGAGTAGAACCCTGCATAATAATAAGATAAAAAAAATTCTTGACAAATGCTGCCCTCGTAGTAGCCAACTTGCTTGTTGCCTAGCAACTGCATAGGCATATCCTGCCTCTAAAAGCCAATATCACTCACAAAGACCATAATGAACATCGCCATACAACTCAATTAAGAAGATACTAAATTTAACCCTTCAAATGACATATGGTAGTCCAAAGATGTCGTCAGAAATATAGCTCACGCCACTCACTAAACATATGAAGGAAGAATATAAGCATCATCATAAATAAATCCTCAACTTTTGTGAATGATATGAGTCATTCAATTAACAAGCAACTATCCCTCGAGCATGTGAAACGTCCTTATGAAAAGGCCGCTCGATATTGTTAGGCATATTACACTTAAAACCATAATTATCTTGCATTTAATTGAGGCAAGACTCATGATACTGAGGTTGTCAAAACACTAAGTCCAGCTCACTAATCTGACAGTAAGAGGTATGCCAACATGGAGCAGTTTACCCATATGTCCGTAGATGAGAGAGTTTACACCCAACTTCGACTAAATTATAAAAATTGATGTTAACTGTTGCCACCCTTTTCCATTTAAACATTTGTAGGCAATCAACCATCAACCCAACCAACCTTAGAGTAATCGATACACCATCACCTTTTTCGTGTTATCTGACTCTCCACAACTGCGTTTGTGGAGAGCCACCCTCCCAACCACCCATGGGATAACTCTTACGATTAAGTCATACTAAGATTTTAATTTTTATCATAAGTATTTTCCACTATATCTCATCATTGTTTTAAATATAGGCACTACTATTTATATCCATATTTTATGTTCCTTTCTTTTTTCTTATCTTCTCAACTATTTATCAATATGTTCTTTGTTTTCTTCAATATAAGTCCAGCACTAGGGATGGCATGTGATCAAAGAGGGTCATTTCCTCTGCAGTCTCTTAATATAGGAGATTGTATACTTTGGAATTTTTTTCTCTTCTAATATATATTTTTTTCTTTATTTAATTTTTTCTCACTTCAATTTTATTTTCACTTTTATATCATAAATATACAAGGTATTGACATTTTATAGGGTTTCTCCATAGTTTCCTCTTGATCCATCAATTCTTGGGACCTTTCCTTTTCTTTACCTTTATTTATCCATAGCCCATTTGGCTTGCTCTGATTCCTTTTCAACAACACCCCCATTGGCACTCTTAGCAACACCCTCGTTGGCACGCTCCAAGTCAATCCTAAAAAAAATATCATATTTTATCCAAGTCCATATACTGTGGCCTCAATGATTCTACCACTTGGTGATCTCCCAACATTTTTTCTAACTACCATGTTCCTTCTCTTTCTCCTTTTTCTTCCTCTAATTTATTCTCCATATCTCATTTTTTCTACTACTTTGTTCTTCTTACATCCCTTATTCATTTTATTGCCCAAGAATTTTCCCTAATTTGTCCTAGCAATCATGTATTTTTGGATATCCTCCCTTCTCTATACCATCACTTTAGTGCCTTGTTACTTTATGGCAAGTAATTATTCCTTAGTAGCACTCCCTTGATGTTCTCTATATGTACTCAATCATTTAAAATTTTCTTAATTTATATCATTTTTCACTTATAAATATTTATGTTTGTACAACCTCTTAAACATATATGTTGTCTTTTGCCAATTATATGCATCAATCCATTCATAATTCATTTTCATACATTCTATCATAGATTCCTTCTTCCACTTTTTATTCCAACACATTTTTCATAATGATTCATCAATCCACAAAGGCTACAAATATGAAGATCCCATCACATTTCTTTTATATGTCATTTCTTATGACAATGAGAACAATGCACTTCTTGAATAGAGTTATTAGAACTTGTTGTACTTGTGACATCATATTCTTTTCTATTTCTAGGACCTTCATTATTTAGCCTCACAAATGGTAAAATGGGCTCTTTAATAAATTTTCTTGCATATCCCACTCTTCTTGTCATCTTAAAGCTAACAGCCTTTGGATAACATCCTTTGTCATTATCATCACAACTATCAAGACTTGTAGATTCAAAAATATCATTATTGTTTTTTAAAAAAAAAACTTTTAGCTATATTACATTTATCAAATGATTCATCAAGTGAATAATTTGAATCATTTGTATCACAATAAGTATCATATAACATGGTCTTATAATTTAGAGAGTTATTTTCTTTCAAGGTTTCTTCCAATAAATTATTTTCAACTTGCAATTTTAATATTTTATCCTTTAGTTAACTATTTTCTTTTTGTAGTTCTTCATTTTTCTTTTTAACTTTATCCAATTCTTCTCCTAAAATGTTCTTTTCACACATTGAATTTTATTTTTCCTCACTCTTTGTTCATTCTTTCCCAATGAAATAAATTTAAAAAAAACCAAAAATTTCACTTCTTAAATTTTTAATACTAATTTATTTATTTGGAATGATATCCCTCCTTATGCAACAACAACCAAGGTGCCCACAATAGAAACAAATGTTGAGAGAAAAACCTTGACCGAGGTCTAAGGTTTAATATTCTAATATGTGTAGTCAACCTTGATCTGATGCAATAAAAAGGAAGAACTTAGATATGCAAGAAGTATAAACCAAATTATAATGAATTTATACATTCATATATATACATCTATAACATCATATATTCATATACTGTTATGTCTTATACATGTATTATAATTTATTTATCATGATTCATCCATATATATATCTTCCACACTTCCTTATTCTCATAAATATTTGTTCCATATGACTCTATGCTCTCTTACACTGTTATCTTTCATTTTCCCCTTCTTTATATAGCCTCTTAGTGCCTTTTCATAATTCCTTTCCATCATATCCTTTCATAATAACACTTAATTATCTTATTCTCATGAATTTACCTTTTCCTCTATGATATTTTACACTTTTATAGCTTATTTAGGCATATTAGAGGTGTTTTAAGGCTATTTAAGTGGTATAATGGGCATATGGATCTATAAATGACCCAAATGACCTATGATGTGCCTCAAAGCCCTCTATATTTTGTAAAAATTGACCAATGATATATATTCAAGGGAAATGGATTTGACCCACTTAGTGGAGAACTCAATGGTAGTGATGATGAATTCATGGTTGATGGAGGATGATGGATTTGTCTTGCCAATTAGATCAAGGCCCCCTGTAGAAAGGAGCCATGGAGTGGTGATCAATTGGAGAGATTGAGAAGAAAAACGGATAAGGTCCCCATGTTTTTGACATTTTGTATATTTTGTGACATGATGACATGCATCATGTTCCATGGTGGGCCAATAATATCACGTTCCTAACAATTTCTTGGTTAGGACCATACCATTAGTGTGCAATCCTCAAATGCCACCACAAAATTCTGTGATAAGTAAAGTTTCTTCTTGTGAATCTAAACATCATATAACATGGTGTCATTATAACCTCAATTATAAAGTTGTTCAAGAAAGTGCATTGTATGCTTTGCATAATATTTATAATGTAAAATTAATATTTATTTATGGTGCACCTAGGGAATATAAGGATGCATGCATAATATGGTTTAGATATTCTTGGGGCCACTTGTATGTAATATTAGGATGAATATTTAATTATGATTTGTACATTAAAAATATTTAATATTAGAAAAACTTAGTATTACAAAGAGAAAACTCAACACCAAATTTGAAATGAGGGGGACATGGTTTTGTAAGCTCGTAGTGTTATCCACATGGTTTGAGTAATACCACTTGGTAGTTTTGTATAGGATCGTTTCTATAAAAATGAGCACATGAGTAGTTTTTGAGGTTTTCTATCATAATTTTTTAGGCTTGATATCATTTTTCTTGCTCAAGATCTCCTATAAGTACATATAGGATCATGCTTGCTATTTTTTCCCTCATGAAGATTTTCCTAGGGTATATCTTGTATCAACTTGATGGTATATTTATCTTTTCTTTTGCATGGTGGATTTTGAATGCTTGTTTACATATTTTTCTCTCATAGGGTTATGTGGAAATAATTTATTATGGCTATAATTTTTCCTTTTATTTTTTCCCTTTAAATCCTCACCTTATGTGTGACCTTGGTGGCACCCTTCCTATTGATGACCATGTATATTATCATCTAGTCAAATCTTTTGTTGAGGCTTGTATGAGATCCATTCTTGAGTAGATAACTTAATTGTGCCGATAGACCTAGAAATGTTTCGATATCACCTTAGTAGTTTAACATTATTGCATTTCAAAATAAGTGACCATGATATTAGACTATGTTAGTCATTTATATCATTTGTAGATTGACTTGGATTCCATAAAGAATGAACTCCAATTTTTTAACAATAATCTAAATATTTAATAGTAAGCATAATTTGGTGTTGTGAGATGATTGTGTATTACATTTCATCCTTCTAATTGACATGAATTTGAGATTAAAATATAGTTCTTAGAAGACCTTGAATTAATTACAATAACCTAACTAGAGTTGGAATTGATACAATCATAAATATTTTGTGTGTTAGATATCATTTTGTGTTGGTATGAAATTTAGATTGAATTAATATACAATGAGAGGTAAAATTGATTAAGATTTTTATGGAAACTATGGTTTTGTATAGTTTATGATCATTTCAACATATTTAATTTATTTTTCTTTAGATATTCTATTGAGCGTATTAATGAAATTGTAAATGAGTATGCAAGCAACTTCCCATGGTCAATGGAAATAAGAGGTATTATAAGAAAACCCTAGTCATGTGGTTCCTAGTGAGGCCATGACCTTAGTCCATGATTAGGACTATGATCTCTAAATGTTTTATTTGTTGTAAATGTGAAGTCTTATTTTTGTAAATATTTTTTTTGAGTATTTTAATGTTTGAGTGAGTGGTAGTGGGTTCAAGTTTTATCTTAATTAGGAAAAATCGGATTTTGTTTTGTATGAGTTTCTAGGTGGTCCTAAAGTACATTTTCCCATTCTTTTTGAGTGATTTTGGGCCCTTAGGTCAACCCCATATAAATTGGATACCTTTTCAAACCTATACCTTGGATTTTGGCTTTGATTTGACCCTTCTTGAATGCCTTGGGAAGTGGATGACGATTTTGTGGCTTGTGAGTGAAGGTAAGTGACTTGTCACTTCAAAACCCACTCCCCCAAGTTCATGCATTGGGCTTTCCAAGACCTCAAGTTCATTCATTGGGATTTCCAAGACCTCACACATAGGAGTTCTTGTCAAGGATCTTGCTTGGGAAAGAGTGTATACAAGTACACCTCTTATCCCAATGCCCACACATGTGAGAATCTTGTGGGGACCACTCCTTTAGGGTTTGTTGGGAAAGGGAAGAAAGGGTGATTATGATGCATGTATCATCTCCTCATTGTAGGAGGAATGATGACATGACATCCATGATATATACTCTCCTTCCATGATATATTCTCTCCTTCATTTGATGGGTTCCTCATTCATTTTTATCTTCTATCTTGTTTGATATTTTTCTTAGGATCTGAGGAAGAGCTTGTGGAAGGACTTAAAGATCTTGGAGAAGAGATGGGGATTTGAGTGAAGAAGATCATGGGAAAAGGCTTATGGAGGATAACATCTTTAGACTCTCCAATAATTTTCTTGGAGCTTGGGGAGGTAGGCTTCCAATTATTTTGAATACTTTGTTTATTGTCTTCTTGTGTTTGGAAATTATGTTGGTAATGGCTATTTGTCATCTCAATAAATTGGGTGTTTATGAGTTTGTGAAATGTTAAGATATAAGTGGAGTTTTGTGTTGTGTTTGCAATTTAAATGGTTTGGGTGATGGTTTGATGTCTTCTTCATGAATATGTTTTGATTTTAGTGAAGTGGGTTGTGATGGGAGAGAGATTGTTTCCTCATCTCTCTATTTCAAATCTTAAAAAAATTCAATGAATTTGTAATTCCTTGGTTATAAGAAAAATTATGTTGTAAATTGTTTGTGTATGGATGACAATAGTGATCTATATCTTCTTGTAAAATGTGATTTGAGCTGAGGTTTACCTTGATACCTTCTGGCACAAGGGTGGCTTGTCAGAAAGCTTATAGTTGGGAGGTAAGCCCCATTGGCATGGAAAAAAGTGTTTCTTAGTGTTTGACATGCAAGTTTTGAGGAGTTCATAAAGAGATCTATTTTTTGGAAGAGTTCTATGTACCTTGTGCAAATGTGTTTGTGATAGTTTATTTTAATTAATTTTATAATAGAATGAGAGAGAAACAATGTCAAATGAAAGAAAATGAAATCAGTAGTACCCAAAATAAATAAATAAATCATGTTGTATAAATATGAATGTTAATGGTAATATAGGAGAGTTTCTTGCAAGTTTAATTTTTTGCTAGGACTGAAAATTTGATTTGTATGGACATCCTACCTTCACATATTTAACTTCAAAGATGAATAATAGTTATGCACAATTAGTAAACTAAGTGTTGTTGAAAGAAAATTAATATTATTAAATTTTGTGTGTTTTGGACTGCACATCATGTTGTATTAAATATAATTTGATATGCCTAGTTACCTTTTAGATGATAGTAGTTTTACTTCACTTATTCCTCATTGAAGATTTTATGCTTATGAAATGCATTATCATTAGTTCTTAGAACTGAAATAAATAAATAAATAGTTAGTTCTTGATTGCCTTCAATTAAATTATTTAGAGGGAACATTAAGTTCCTTAGTATCTTCTATTTAAAATTTGGTAACATAGGCACATTCAAGGTATGTGCAATATTTTTTGAAACACAAATGAAGAAAATAAATATAATTTTATGCATAATTATTTTTTGGTTTCACATTGTGTCCAAATTGTTATTCTCACCAATTCAAGTATAATGAGAAAACTTGGAAATGATACATGTAAGTTAATTCTCCTCTATTTAATTAAAAAAAAGAATATTCACATATAAATGTATATAAATTTATAATTATACATATATCGAAGACATAAAATGAATGCGGGTTGCTTCTATTACCATGTAGTTTCTGCAAGAGTTAATAGTGACTCCTCAACACCCCCAATAATAGTTGCTAGACCAAAATATCTTCCACAAGATAGAAAATGGCAAGAAAGCTTGCTTTAGCAATGCAAGTTGAATATTGGTTGAATATACAAATGTACATGAGATTCCTTGCTATAAAAGAAAGGTGAGATAGGATTAGACAAGATCATGACAAGTGTCTTAATCCTATAACATGTGACAACTAACTCATAACTACCTAAGAAAAGATAAGTTCTAGATATGAGAACTAAGACTTCTAGAAGGAATCATATAATCCTAAGTAAAATTAACATGTGAACATGTCTCCTAATTACCTAGTGAGTGAATTAACTAGGTACAAGGAATTTATCCACACCAACACCCCCCCTTAAGTGCAACTTAGGGAGAATATTATCATGCACACTATGCAAAGATGAAAATGAATATGGTCTCGGCTACGAGGCGATGTTAGGTATCCATTTTCAATACAAATGGAATCTCTCACAAATGAAGAAAATGAGAAAACCCAATGGGAAAAAACTCATCTCCAAAAGAGAGAAAACAAAACAAAACAACATGTTGAATGGAAGACTCAATAATACCCCCAAATGACTATCTATCATAAATATACAATCAATGACCCCCCCCCCAATAAGAGAGAAAAAAAGAGACAAGATATTCCCCCACAATGTGTGATCTACAAAAATGGTTAATGTCTGAAGACAAGACATAATCAAATACCTACAAATAATGTTTCTCCCCTTAGGAAGAAGATACACCAAGTACAAATGTAGGAATGCTTCCTATTTTTGATAGGAATTTGTAGGAAGTGGAATCCATATGTATGAAGATTGTGTCTCTGAAATTTGTTCATGTGTTGCCAAGTTCTTGGAAGATGATGCCACAATCCAATCAGGTACATTCTCAATCACAACAAACTATGAAAAACCAAGAACAAATGGAAATTGATCTTGAACAAAATCTAAAGACAAACATGAAGTGACAATAGTTGATCCATGACTATCATCAAATAGGAGAGATAAACCCTTAAATTGGTCTTCCAAATCTGAAATGTGAGACTCCACAAACAAAGAAGTAATGTCTCTCAAATAGGAATCCCAATTAGGAAGACAAATAGATACCTATTGTAATGAATCACCAACAAAAGATGAATGTGTGATCTCAACTAGAGAAGTAGGAGCTACAAGAGTAATCTCTAGATCATCAAGATGCTCAAGTTTTGCATCATATTCAAACTCCTCTAAGGTCTTATCATCATAGGGTATGTTGTCAACATCATCAAGTGGAATGAGTCAAACTGAAGTAGGATCATATGGCAATGGAGGATTATGTGGATCTCCAAAAATCTCCCAAACTTTGGTCCAAAGTGTGTGTGGCCATGAGATTCTCGAGAATATCTTATGATAGGTCTCTTTGAGGATGCTTGCACTAAAAGTAGAACCAATCAATCCTATAATATAATCATTATTATTAGCACAAACATATTTCTTATATGTTGTTTATAGCTTAGGAATTAGTCCATAAAGATGAGGTAAAATATCAAGCCACCTACAATGTGTCATGTTTCCTTTTTTCCATGACTCATCATTAGCCCTAGTCAAAACTATTATAGAAGGATGAGTTGCATAACCCATGATTACAATGATAATACACTTCTCAACTAATAAAATCTAAGATCAAAAAATATAATGAAGCTGAAATGAAGTACAATGATAAAAAAAACACCCTCCCAACTACCAAAATATCCAAGTATCCTCTAGTATACCCACACAGAAAAAACTAAAATCATAATGTACCTATGATACAAACAGGAAAAAGTGCATGGATGGATGGATGGATAGAGCTCCTCAATACCTTTCTAATGTCACAAGAATTGTGAAAATCGAAGATCATGGCAAAAATTTATGAGCTTGAGAGCCAAAAATCAAGATTTGAATTCAATAAAAAAACTACCAAAAAAATCAAAATTCTGAAAAATCACCTACACCACTAGAAAATTCAGAGAATCAACTTTCCGACAATATTTCATTTGAAAAAAGTGGCCTTCGTTAGCCCAAGTTATTGCAAAATGAAAAAAAATTATGGCACATGGGGTTCAAATAAGCACTTGGGGGCTTAAAATCCTTGCGCTTGGTCATTCCATATTACCACTAGATATATATATCATGCCACCACTGCCACTGGCAGGTGAGTGGGTGGAATAGGGGTGCCAGGTGGTGCTTTGCTACCTAAGGCTCAGCCCCCCACGAGTAATAAAACCACGGCCCCAAACAATAGCCACTATACCCTTGAATCGTCGGCCTTTTTAACATAAAACAAGGGTTTAATAAAACTTATATTAATAGTAGAACCTGCGTTGAAAAAGCTTCATACTGACAAGAATTAAAGGAAAAGTACCACACAGACAGATTTGATGCCAATGAAAGTACGATTCGGATTTGGCGAAAGATGATGTAGAAGTACAACTAAGGAATATTCCCCAGTAAATGCCGAAACCATAAATTTTTCAATTTTTTTAATAAAAACCTCTAATAATTTAAATAAATATTACTCGATACAAAATAAATACTGCATAATTTTTTTAATAATTTTTTTTGCAAAATAAAGATGATGACCTAGGAGGCACGTATAGGGAAAAAAAAATTGTCTCAAAAACTACTTTTCCAAATATAGTCAAATTTTATATCAAAATTCCTCTCTCAGGTCTCCTGATCACAATGGTGAGGTCGATTTGGGCTCAAAGTGCCCTGCAATTTCAGCTACCTCCAAATCTTGTAACTAAAACCCTCAAATTGAAAACCTCATAGATCAAGCAAAACATAACCAAATTTGATGAATGAAAGGAAAACCTAACTTTCTTTGACACCTTGGATTCAATCGTGAGGTCCTTGAAACCCCAAAATGTACCCAGAAAAATCTTCAAACCAACATAATACCCTCATATTTGGGAATGAATTTACAACACTGGAGCTCTAATACCATGTAGGAGTTAATGGTGACTCCTCAACACCCCCAGGAATAGTTGCTAGACCACAATATCTTCCACGAGAGAAAAAATGGAAATAAAGCTTGATTCAACAATGCAAGTTGAATATTGGTTGAATATACAAATGTACATGAGATGCCTTGCTTATAAAGGCAAGGTGAGAGATAGGATTAGCCAAGATCATGACAAGTGTCTACTCATAACTACCTAGGAAATGATAAATTCTAGATATGACAACTAAGACTTCTAGAAGGAATCTTATAATATTAAGTAAACTTAACATTTGAATATGTCCCCTAACTACCTAGTGAGCGAATTAACTAGGTACAAGACATTTATTCACAACAATGGTTTCAAGTGTTGTCCAACTATGCATAGTGCCTATATATAAGATACAAGAACAAAACAAATAAAAAACTAAAAAAAAAATTAATAAAAAATCACAGAGGTTATGAGGGCGGTAGCCAGGAACATACCTTGTCGCTTGCACCCCTTGTGAGCATGCATGAGGGGCACAACCTCCCAAAGGCATGTATATTTCCTTTTTATACATTATTATGTGTGCATAAGTAAACAAAAAAAAAAGAAAAAAAATGAATTAAGATTCTTTATATATTTTTTTTACGATCTTGCTCTGAATAGCTAGGAAGCTAATTCATATGTTGTTATGGTGTAGCTCAGATGAAACTTGCAATATTTGAGATGAATGTAATCATAAGATTGTGTATATCATTATATAGAGATGGTTTTACCCTATAAGTAAGTTATATATATATATATATATATATATATATATTCAAGAAAGGAATGTGTAAACTCAAATGAATATATTCTAATGTCTTTACCTTTGATGGTTTGCCTCAGCAGTAGAAAAATGAATGTTTGGGCTCAACAAATCCATGAAATCTCAACCTGCAACAAAAGAGGGCAATGAAGAAAAGAGGAGGGAAACAAAAGTAGAGATTCTTTCCTTTGGATTAGGGCTCCCACAAAGTGCCGTAGATTTTAGACTGTCATTTAATATAATTTTGTGGATGAGATTTAATGCATAATTCATTAGGGAACCTTAATCTTACAATTATAATCTAATAAAAATTTATCCTTTGGAGGGGGTTCATGAAGTTAGTATCCATGCATTAAGTGATAACATAGAAAGATTTTTTTTTTTTTAATTACAAAAATAATCTTATGTGCCATTAGATATTAAGAATAGGGCCGATCACCAAATTAAAATTAAATTCCTTATTAAATAAAGGAAGGGGAGAATTATTTCGATATATTTTTTTAAACTTCAAGATTAAATAATTAATGTGGGTTACCCTATGTTATAGTTTTATCCTATAATAGTGCATCAAGTTTAATTTAGTTTTCAGATGTTAACTAGATTGATGGAGATTTAAGCATATTATTTGTGTTTCCTAATCCACTAAATTATCTATTTTAGAACAAGAGAAAATGTTAGATCCATTCTATATTTAATTCAAGTGAGGAAGTAATGTAATACCCTAATTTTAATTGCAAGGTGTGGGCCAAATCTTACGATCTAATTATTTTTAAACACTAAGGATAATAACAAAAAAAGAGAGAAAAATATATAAATAAATTAAATAATAATAAATAAATGTTGATTTGTATATTAATTAAATCAGGGGTTTGTTAAACCTTTAAGGTGATTAACTCATAAGGGGTGGATTAAAAATTATTTAAATATTTTGAGGTTCAATTTTTGATAAGTTTAAATTATGGTTAAACAAGGGCTAGGAATTTTACTCAAAGATGTATTCAATTTCAATTGGTCTAGGTGATTTAAATAATTGTAGTTTTAGTCTCGTTTGGAAGAACTTGACTATCCATATTTCACATAGTACAATTAAGGGGAATGACTCAAGAGTGGTCCTCCATTGAGGTGTCTTGAGTAAAGATACCTAACCCTAACTAGTAACCATAATCATAAGGTGAGAAAAATGGACTCCACAACAACCAATTGCATTAAATTTGTCCCCACTTTCAAATGGTGTGCTTATGATGATGTGGTATGATCCATGTCAATGAGTACACACATTATTTAATCATGATGAACATGATGAATATTGGTAGTTTAATGATCTTGCAAAAAAAGTGTTGTGATATTGCTATCAAGAATCAAGTGTGTAGCTTTTTGAGTCAAACTCATTGGCCCATGTTTCATGAACCCATCTCTCATGATAATGAATGGTCCACTTAGCACTCATTGTATCTACGTGATGCTCATAGAGGTGAAGTATTAGACCTTCCCGGGAGGTCACCCATCCTAGTACTACTCCAGTTCAAGCATGCTTAACCATGGATTTTTCCTTAAGGTTAAGCCTACATAGCTTGCAACCCCATTTGTAGAAATTTAGCAAGTGTTGTGCCTTATGAACCATTCATTATACTCCCTTTAGCTCATCAATTGATAAGTAAAAAAAATACCTCCTACTTATCAAAAAAATATCAGTTTTGTTATGTTCACCTGTGAAAAAGGTGGGCACAAAATGCCATTCTAGTAGCCATTAGGTTTTTTAAAAAATATATATTTTTATGATAATGTTTGTCTTGAAAATTTGGGCATGACATTTGGTATTAAAGTGATGGTTTAAAGATTGGGAGCTCATGGAAATTTTGGGTCATCTTTGTTATGTGTGTTGGTGGTGTGTATGTTTTTGATAATATTATCTTAAAATATTGTTTAAAATTGACTAGTTTTTACACCTCAATGTTATAGTTAGGTTTAAATGTGTTTTCCTTACTCCCTTACATGTAACTAAAAGTAGAAAGAATAAAATGAATCATAATAGAGGATTTCATAATCATTTTTATATATCAATGCATGATGGTTTATCAACTATGGGTCCTCACTCTTTGATAAAAGCAATGTATCCTTCTACATCTATTTAATTAGTGATTCGTTTTTAGTTTACACAACTAAAATTTCATAAAAAATATCCAAAAATATTTTTTTTGATATTTTTCATCTTTGGTTGTGCAAATGCTACCCAAGCGCTCTTGAATTTCTACAAGATTAAGAAATCATCGAAAAACATGATCTCTAATATTACCTTATTGAAAAATTAAGCTTAAACATTGATTTATTTTATGACCTATGTTTTCTGCTTAGTCAACCCTAATATTTTTTTATCACACCTCCCTAGGCAAAGATCAATATTAACTTGGATATTTAAACTTTAGGCCTAAGAGACTTAAATTGATAAATTTAAATTTTGTAAAGATGTGTATTTTTTTATTGTCTTCTAACAATTGTGTGAATAATAATCTTATAGATGTTAAAGTCCTATAAGAATATTAAGAAGAGGAAATATAATTGAGAAGAGAAGGTTGAATTATAACCTAGGAAAAAATAAGTGTTGGAGGTTATAGCCAAACATAGGTGAAACAAAGTGTAGAGAAATAGTTATAAGATGTTTATTAAATTTTGATCAAAAATATGTCTTAATCTCTTGTCTATTAGTATCTAAATGTACTAAAAACTCCTTGGTAATGACCATTATGTTAGTCAAAATTCATCTAGGAGTGGAAATTTTACCTAGGCCTATCTACTTCTTGTGTGTTTTTGAATTATATGGTTAACATAGGTATAAGATGTGGAAATGCATTACTTTTTTTATGCAATTAGGAGGTAAAATGATTGTTAGGATGATTTAAAAGTAGATTCCTTATGTTATTAAAGTATCCACACTTGTAAATTTCATAACTAAATCATGTGGTTACTCTATCAAAAATGTTAGTAATACCTTTTGAAATCATATTATCCTTGATGTGGACTTTAAGATTTAGAGATGAAAACTAAATAAAATTGGCTATGTTACGAAAGGAAGAAAATCATGATAGGAAATAGAAAATAAAATTTCCTGTA
>VDFB02373365.1:260935240-260963383 GCA_007258455.2 Sequoia sempervirens
AAAGATATACCCGAAGGGAGCTTATTGAATATTTATTCATAGCTTTTGGCAACTACTAGGGGTGTTTCACTTGAGGAACAGAGAACCCAAAATTTCTTTGGTTTATAGAACAAAGCGCCATTCACTAGGTGACAGAGTCAGAGCTTGGAAAGAGCTGCCTGTAGAGGTGACAAATTGTCCTCGGATGGCCTTACCATGTTGCACAAATTCTCTTGCACTCCACCTAGGTCAATCATTTCCTTATGAGGTAGCGCATTAGGTAAGTTGGGCCCTATTTCACAATGGAATAGTAGTTGCACAAGCGAATGAATGAATCCTTCAATGTCCATTATAGTAGGAGGATGGATGAAAGTCTGGAAAGCATTGGGGTCATTTTCCTTCTCCTCTATTCTTTCCGCGATTTTCTTGACTGTAGCAATTGAGCCATCTTCAAGGAACGAAGATGACAGACACATCCCATTTAACTTGGAGAAACTCTCCCACATGTTGTCTATTGTTTTGTTCAAAGTAGCAGCGGCCACTTTAGTGTGCTGGAAGGCAGAGTGGCAATGGATAAACTTGTTTATCATCTGGGCCGCAACATCCCGATCCTCAATTCCTACCTTGGCAAGGTCTTCATCAGAGACCGAATATAGCTTGGTGAGCAGATCTTTTGCTTCTGGAACCTTTTCCAAGATAAACCATGGGAATTGCTCAATTGTATCATGAGCCTCCTGGCTCAGTCTTGATGCTTTGGTGATGAACCAGAGGGTGGGTTGCAGTGCTAGGAAAAAAGTTTTAATCTTTTCCCAATCATAAATGTACAACTTCCTAACCAATGGAATAATATCTGGTTGCGCAGGGGAGGACATGAGAGAGCTTTTAAGAGAAGCGATCTTCGTGTCCTTTGAGTTAATGGCCTCAGCCAACTCTACACTTTTTCTTTTTTCGGATGCCAGTTGCTCCACGGAGCTTCTCATCTCCTTATGCCAGTTTTCCTTGGCTTGGGAGTGATTTTCCAAGTGCATATCAAGAGAGGACTTTGTCTCCTGAAGTTCTTTTTCTAATTGGGCCTTTTGGTCCTTAAACTTGACCTATTTTTCTTGTAATTTTTTCTCATATTGAGCTTGTTGATGCTCTAAAGCCTCATTCTTTTGTGCTATCCCTTGATTATATTCAATGTGAAGCCGCTCCAGCTCCTCGTTTCATAGCTGCAAATTCTGCTCCACCTCCAAATTGTTAGCATGTAGCTCATTAACCATAGCAGGGTTGACAGTCTGAACCCTCACAAGCTCGTCCTGAAGTCTATTTCTTTCATGCTCTATTGCTAGTGCCCTTTCTATCAAATGTGCAACATCCGCTTCCAAGGATTTCTCCCTTTTCTCCAAAAAACTAGCTTTTTCCTTTACTGATTGAAGCTGCTCATCTCTTTTCTTCAGCTGGCAACCAATTTTAAGGAAGTTAGAGGTGACCACTCATTGTTTTCCCTCCATAAGCTCAACCTTATCTTGTAGTTGGGCCACCTTCATGTCAAGCCCTACTGCATATATTTCATAGTCCTCTGGATGCATCTCCCCCTGTGGCTTGGTTACCCTCGGGTACATGGTTGCAAACTTCAACTCTTGTTGGGTCTCATCATAGAGAGTTTGCATTTTTGGCTCAGCAGAAGCACTTCATCCTTTTCCTTGTTCTTTTGCATTCTATTTGTGCATGTTTCCTTTCCGAATTCAATCTGCGCCATGAATTGGGCTGGCGACAAGACTAACCCACCTACAAAAGGAGCATCAAAAGGTAGGACGTATGGATAGGTAATTTTGATAGGCCCAAACATTTGCTTTTTTTGGAGAGTGACAGTTTGCGAGGAGAAGGGGGGCACATTCCAAAGCTTGGTTTGAGAACTAGTAGAAGGGCTTGCCACTTGCCATAGCTCAATTGGTGAAATGGCAGGAGGACTCATGGGCTAGAATGGTGAAGGAGTTGTCATCGTGGATTTAGCTTGCTATGAGGGAAGAGGAAGGTTTGCGGCAATAGTAGACACAGGGGTGCCGACAATGGGTACGCCTTCAGAAAGTGAGGCAAGGAGAGCTTGAGTAGTAGCAGTTGGCATAAGGGTTCATGGAGGAGTAAAGATGGGTGGAGTGATCTATGAGAACTGGGCGAAACCTCCCACATGTGTTGGATCAGAGGTGGGAAACGAAGGGCCAATACTCATGGCAGGGATTTCCGCGGAGACAGTAGATGATACCAAGGATTGAGAAGCAAGAGAAGGAGTGAAATTTACTTGTTGACTGGTCGATGGTAGCTCTAGAATCATGGCTCTTCCTCATCTTCAAGCTTCTGGCTAGCTACAAGCACCTGTCTTCCAGTGGGTTCTTGCGAACTCTCTCCGATAATGGTCTTTGTATGCTGCAGCTTTGCGGATGGGGTTTCCCTGGCCTCGACAGTCACTATCAGCTACTTTTGTAGTACTCTAGCTACCTTAACGACCCAAGTGAGTGTATGTGAAGCCTTTGATACATTGAACTGCACATTTGTGGCTACATAGGTGAGTTGTCCAGAGCTTCTCTCTAGCGGTGTGGAGGATGCGAAAGTAGCTGCGTCTTCTTCTTCTTATTCTTCGGACTCACCTTCTGGGTCATTGCCTTTATTGGTGCTAGAGTTGGGGCTAGGATGCTCCTCATCCCACCATTTTTCTAATTCTTTGTCCTCCTTCAAGCTCTCATAAGGGGCATCCAATTTCCTTGTTTCTTGGTGATATTTCTAGAAAGCTTCTATCTTCTCATCATTCCACAACTGGTTGTACATGGTGCATTCCATCTGGATATTATCCTTAGCCACCACCACAACAAAGTAAAACTTGTGCCATGGCTCTCTGTTATCCTGTGTGGGAACACAAGCTAGTTCAAAAAAAAATTCATCCTTGTCCGCTGACGGATTGCGCCTCTTTTCGCAATAGGGTTGAGGAACATGAGTAACCTTCATGTGTGGCTCCGTCATTTCATTGAAAGGGTTATAATCCCATTTATCACATACTAAAACCAACCCTAAATGAGCCAGTTTATCCTACAATAGCTGATCCGATTGCTTCTTTAACAGAGTCACCATTTTGAAATTCTTCGGACAAGTGAAGAATCCCTTCTTCTTGACACTTGGGATGTTGTAGGAGGTATAATCAATGATACACACTTGCCGATAAATTTCAAGCACAAGAACCCTATTTGTGACGCAGGCTGGGAGTAGGAAATGTTGATCAATGAAGCCCCGCATTTGGAGAATTGTGAAATCCGCTATGAAGAACCAGTCACAAGCGGGAGTGAAACTCTGCATATATCCAGTCTGATCTATGTTGATCCGGACTGTCACCCCCTCCTTGTAAATCTTGCAATATCATATTTATAAAATAATTTGAAAATGTATAGTAATCATATGTCATGGAAAGAAAGGGTGTTCATGTGGATACTGGCTTCGTCTTCTGCTCCTCATAAAAAATCGACAATTCAAAATAAATGCCAAAGAAATCAGGGTTTTGATGCAGGAACATGTGAACCAGGAAGGAGAGAAATCTAAACCTTCCTTCCACTGGGTAATTTTTTATTTTCCATATCATTTCCTCCACTAGGAATTCGATGGAATCATATCATAATGTATTGTGTTGTTTGCGGAATTGGAAAGCCGACCCTAGTTGAAAGGCTTCCACCATCTCGCCGGAGTCCCGACCACACACAAATGCTAGCATTGACAAGGCATCCTACATGTCTTTGCGAAATGAACCGTATGGAAACAGGATACTCAACATCTTAGCGCCTGCGATTCCCTTCCTACCAATTTCCTCCATTAGGAAATCTGAGCTCTTTTTCATTGCCTTCCATGTTTTTTCTCCTTTACCAAGAGAGAAGGACTCAATTTTCTCCTTTTTGGTACTTGGGTTGGGGATACATAGCATATGCCAAATGGCTTGTGGGCTAATGTGAACACTGAAGGTTCGGCCCTTGATGCAGCAGGTGCTAGGGTTATAACGTTGAATGGCGACATCAACTATCTCCAGGAAATAATGTACCAGCAGGACCATGTATTGTGAAAGACCACTCTACCAAACCTTTTTTTCTATCGATGTGTCTCCCTTAGGTGACCTCATCCTTGCATAGGTTGCTTCTCTTAAGGATTTAGGTTTTTTTGTGAGGCGTGGGTCATGAATATTATCCCATTTCTCTTCAATCCTTTTCTGGTTTCTATAATCTTTGGGCCTATCCAGCTGTATCGTATTTTCCCTCTTCATCTTGCTTGGTATACCAGGCATAGCATATGATAACGCTTCATAGATATACACATCTTTTGACAACCATATAACATTAATCAAATCTTGGCCAATCTCCTCTTGAATTTGTTGTGATGAACTCTTTGACATTTTTCCTTCAGATGAAAGCTTCTGCAAGTTTTGAATTCTTCGCAATTTTACTTGGCTCTGGGTATGTTGAAAACTTCCCTTCACTTGGCTTGGCGTATCTCAAAATACATTAAGCATTAAAATCCTTTTCATGCAATATTTTAGCTATCTTTTCTCAAGGTGGTAGAAGAAAGTGGGATTTTTGCATTTAATTTGGCATGTACCATTAATTCCTTGGCTCGTGCAAAAATGAATTACTTTCCATTTCGAAGTGGGAAGAATTCATTATTGCGTTTGGCAACCATGTGATACGCTATGATTTCCTTGAAATTGAGCTGGCAATTTTCCTTCTAACCTTGCATTAGTATGTGTTGGAAATTAATATCTCAGACAGAATGATTAACCCAAAGCAAATGACCACCGCTTGCAGAGATATGAATCTTGCCTTGGGCTATGGTAAACGCCTGTGAGGTGACACAATAGCCTATGGACCGTGCAGCTTACTGCCGATGAACGCCACCATTTTAAAGCTAATTAATTAGCTCTTATTAACTTAGCACACATTGATCCATAATTTTACAAACGCAATTGGTCAGGAAATGTGAGAAAATGAAGGCACGCTTTTCAAGTTGGAACTTGGTTATTATCACGTTTTCTCAAAACAGATTAGCATGCTATTTCTCATTTTTTCTATAAATAGGCCGCTAAGTAGTGAGGAAATCACACTTAGCATTTGAGCAAATTTTAGCGATAGGTCATTGGCATAGTATTTAGCTTCAACAAGTGAGTTTTCTCATAGGCTAGGTGCTAGGAAAGTTTTAGGAGTAGTTAGAAGGTAGTAGCATTGTGTCAGTACCATGGATACTCCCATTAGGCTAGTTTCTTACAAGTCTTAGACAACTTTACTCAGAGAGATTTCAACTAGGCATGTGAAAAGGATGACAAAAAATAAACACTCCCTAGTTTTGATAGCCATAAAATGGGTTTTGCGTAGGGATTGCATAGAGTATGAGGAAAACTACTATGTAAAAATTGATATCTCCTCATACTTTGTTGCATCAATGTTAGACATTGGTATCTCTAGGCCTCTAATTCTAAAGTTGGTCAAAGAAATTTTTTCAAAAAAGTACCTAAATGGTCTAGGTGAGGTCGCCGCTCATGCTACGTATGGGGTAGGCCTGCCAACAACCAATGACCTTTGACGTTATATCAAGGAAGAAGCGGTCATCGTATGGATGCCATTTCTCAGTGGATTCTGCCTCCAAACACGCAATGAGCAGTAGTAGAGGGTTACCCAGGCCTTGCACTTTCTGTTCCATAGCTACAAGGTAGTGCCATTCTACAACATTGATTAGTACACTAACTTTAGGAACCTAGTGTTCCCTCTGCCAATGGTTGCTCCAAATGATTTTGCGTCTGTTGTTGAAGTACATGCTGATGAAGATGCGGTAGATGCTACCGTTAATGCATCAATTGCTGCTGCCCATGCTCTTGGATGAAATGCCTGTTGTTTCCTTGTTTTTTGTTGTTAAGAATACACCACCCGTTTACAATTTTTGTATATAAGCTTGAAAAAGGCCATAGATATAGCATATATCAAAATAATAGCTCATATAATCATATACTTTTTGAATTATGGCTCTCTCTTAGCCATTTTCGAGATGTAAAAATGAAAGAATATATATATAATGACATATATCTTTATAAAATCCACAACTCTCTCTTCTTTTTGCACATCTGTTGTATGGGTTCTTTTTCATCGCATATCTACCCATTTCCTTTGCATATGGGTGCATTTCCTGATTATCTCTGTAAAGAAATCCTACTGCTCTACTCTCTACAATTTGGGTTTCTTTCCACCGAAACACGAACTAATTTCTAAAAAAATTGGCCAACACAAAGGGGAAGAAAATAAAAGCATATTCACATATGTACAATAATAAAATTTGGCACTTAATGGAACAACTTAAGATGAATCCCATTGACCGAGATTCCCAAGGGTTCCTGTTCCATGCTTTCTAACTCGAAAGTGTTATGCTCCTTGCACTGAATGATTTTAAAGGAGCCCTCCCATAGGTTATCAATTTTTTTGTGTTGACCTGGCTTAGCAGCCCTTTCATTATATTTCAGCACTAAGTCTCTGCACTTTAGGCCTTGGTTGAAAGCCCTCTTGTCAAACCATCACTTGACCACTTGCTGGTGGTTTTTCATGTCTATTAGGGAATTATTCCTTTCTTCAAGTGTACTTCTAATAGTTCGGCAAGTCAAACCTCCATGGTGCCATTTTGTTCTATCTCAAGGGATTTCAATAGCTGAAGCGTTGGAATCTCCATAGATATAGGCACCAATTCATTTTTCCCGTATACTAACTCATAAGGCGAAGTCTTAACGACTTGCTTAGGAGTTATGCGGTTTTCCCAAAGCACCGCTTGAAGGTTTTTTTGACATTCTCTTTGGTGCTCCGAGCCAATTCTTTTAAGGAGTCAGACTAGGTTCTTGTTTGTTGACTCTGCTAAGTCGTTTCCCCGCGGGTAAAAATTTGATGATGTCTTAAGGAATATGCCATTTTTTAATGCAAAGTGACATACCTTTGTGCCTAGGAAAGCTTTTTTATTGTCAGAAATGATAGTCTTTGGAGGACCGAACCTTTTCACCAGCTCTTCAAAGAAATCACTATCTCTGCTTCTATTGTGTTTTTAAGCAGAACGACCTCTATCCATCTTGTGAAGTAATCTGTAGCGGTCAGAATCCACTTGTGCCCAACATTAGAAGCGAGATTGATCATCCTGATGAAGTCCAGGCCCCATTGTGCAAATGATTCATCCGCCACTATAGGCTTGAGAGGCATTGTAGAATTCTTCCTTCTGCCTGTAAAGAACTGGCATTCTTTGCAAGATTTTACCAAAGACTGGGAGTCGTTGAAAAGTGTGGGCCAATAGTAACCTTCACACATGATTTTGATGGTGGTGGTCTTAGCAGAGAAGTGTCCACCCACAACGCTATTGTGGAAAGTGTCAAGGATTCTCCTTGCTTGCTGTGCAATAACACATCACAAGAGGAGACCATTGAAATTCCTTTTGAAAATGATCCCTTCCACTAGCGCATATCCACAATTTTGCAGCTGATAGTATCTCCTCTTTTGGGAGGAAAGACTTGGCGGATACTTTCCTGTTTGCATAAACCTTACTCTATCTACTAGCCAACAACCCTTGGACCCTAGTTTATTTAACATAACAAGCTCTGGTTGCTCTTCCTCGATGGGTATCTCTTCGTCATGTGCCATGTATTTGCACAGTCCTCTTCCTCAGACGGTTTTAGTGGGATTGACCTCAATGTCATATTTAAGGATCTTGGTGATCTAATTAGCTCTTTTTTTGTGATTTCTCCCTCCATGATATATTTGTGCACACTAGAATGTGAGACATAGACAATCACTTTGTTGTAGGAAATTAGATGGATTTTTTTTTTAAGTCCCTTCACTATTGTAAAGGCTTGCCTTTCGATGAAATTATAATTCATCTCATATTCCTTTAGGGTCTGAGAGTAGAATGCCACCGGATGTTCTCCTTTTCCTTCAATATCCTTTTGAGTTAAGACAGTAGCAATACTGGACTTGCTACTGAATGAATAAATTATAAAATCCTTAGATAAATCTGTACTAACTAGTACCGAAGCTGCATAAATGGCATCTTTAACCTTTTCAAAGGCTTCTTGGGCTTCCTTTGTCCACTTGAATGCTTGATCCTTTTTAAGCATTAGGGTGATTGACTTAATTATTCCTGCAAAGTCAGAAATAAACTTGCTAACAAAATTTACCTTGCCTAGGAAGGACTGAATGCCTTTTTTGTTAACTAGAAGGGGAAGTTCCTTGATGGCTTTCACCCGCTCGGGGTCGATTGAAACTCCTTCTTTGGACACCACATGTCCTAACAACTTTCCTTGCGGCACTTTGAATACACATTTTTTTGGATTTAGGGAAACCTCGAAATCCTAGCATTTCTAAAAAATCATTTCTAAGTGATCAAAATGATCATCCTTAGACTTAGAAAACACAGTAAGATCATCCAAATAAATTAGGATAATCTTATTGATCAACTCTCTCAAAGCGATGTCCATTGCCTACTAAAATGTTGCCCCTGCATTGGATAAACCAAAATGCATTTTATCATATGCAAATTTTCCCCATTTTGTGGTGAATGTGGCCTTGTGCTAATCCTCCTCTTTAACTTGGATTTGATTATAACCGAAAAATCCATCAAGCAGGGAAATTTTTTTCGATCCTACCACTATTTGCAGGATTGTCTCCATAGAAGGCAGTAGATAGTGATCTTTCAGGGATGCTTTGTTCAGGTCTCAAAAGTCCACACATAAGTGGATATCTCCATTCTTCTTTCAGACTGGGACCAGATTAGATACCCACATGCTATGCTTGATAGAGAAGACAATTCACAACTCAATTAGCTTTGTTAGTTCTTGCGCCATTAGTGCTTCAATTTTGGGGTTCACTAGCCTCTGCTTTTGTTGAACTAGTTTTGCACCCTCTATTAGCTCAATGGTGTGTTGGATGATGTCAGAATTGTATCCCTTCAAGTCATCATAAGAACAGGCCACTACTCCATATTTCTCACATAAATTGATGTCTTTCTCTATCATCATGTAGGACATCTTTCCCGACTCGAAGGTTTCTGCCATCTAAGACCCGAAGGTCTATGTAGTTGCTTGTTTCTGCCACAAACTTCCATCTATCATTTCTTGCATCATCACAATCAAAAAGGTTTTTGAGTAACCAATCCTTTTAGAAGTTTGTTAGATTTGAGATGCATGATTTTTCCTTCATAAGCCTCTACGATCTTTGGTTGGAGCTAATCGGAAAACTCCCCTGACTATTGTATGAATGAAGAAATTTGTTCATCGCTTTCAAACACCTGCCAACTTTGATCATTATCAAGAACTTTCAGTCAGACTATTACTCGTACAGAGTGTTTGTTGTGAATGAGGTTGAAGGTAAGATCAAATTGGGATCTGATTGATGCCATGCGATCTGCATCACCATTTTGGTCTTGGGAAATAGTTTGAATCTTGAAGGATTTGAAACCCTCAACCAGGTCCCAAATTTGATGCCGATAGGATCTCATGAAGACATTCCTTGCCACAGAAATTTCCCAGACTTGATTGACCACCAATTCAGAATCTTTGAACACCATTAATTGCTTAATGCCCATTCACTCTGTAAGGCTTAAACCTTGAACTAACCCTTCATATTCATCTTCATTGTTCAAACAAGCAAACTCCAAGCAGAAAGACCTTAGTATTTTTTCATTTTGTGGGGATATCAAACATATCCCTACTTCGGTGCCTAATTTGCATCTTGCCCCATCAAAGTACAACGTCCATAGCTCAGGTGCCTAACCACCTTTGATCTCTTTGGTAACCTTTAGGAGCATTTGGTCTTCATCATAGATTACATAGGTGCCCAATCCTGTAGCATGGTAATTGTCGAAAGGGTCACTGTCCATGTGTTCACTTAACAGAGCATCCTCCTGATCATTTCAATCCTTTTCCTCCTCTAGTAATTCAACGCCATACATTTCTTGCTTGGTGATAGAGGTATGCGCAACTTCAAAATTGATCATGGCTTCATCTGCTACATGTTCATAATGTAATGCTTCCGACTCTATTTTCATTTTTGCACCATGCTTGGTTCTGAGAATCAGATGTGACTAATCCAGGGATAGGTATCTGCCCACCTTTGAAGTAAATTCTCAGGATAGACAAAGGCTGAAAAGGGGAGGAACATCTATGATCACAGTGTCTTGCAGCACAATGATACTAGGGCAAGTAAATAGAGTTAAAGGAAGTGCCTTGATCACACCTACGATGTCAAATTTGTTCCCATCAAGCTGCATTACTCCCCTTTCCATAGGTTCATAGCTGAGTCCTAAAGCTTCAACTATTTGTTTAGGCATAACCGTGGTGCTAGCACCAGAATCAATCATAGCATTATGTAATAACTTCTTCCCTATAATGAGAGTTAAGAAGGGTTGAGACTTTAAATTATCTCTGACTTCGACAGGGGATTCTTTTGTGTTGTTCGTAAGGACTTTAGCACGAGATAGTTGATTAACAACCTTTGCATTGGCTAACTGCTCCATTGGCATTGTGTTGATTTCTACTTGAAGCACCTTCTGTAATAGTGTCTTCTGCTCCAGGATAGCCAGAATGTCCCATAGAGACACATTAGCGAATGATTTCTTCAATTGTTCCACCACATTGAAAGGTGGAAAACTTGGAGGTTTCTACTCCTTTGCTCTTGTTATGATAATTTCCTTCCACGGTGGCTATTGCATTAGTGCAATGGAAGTGCCAGGTATCTGACTGAAAGCATCTTTAAGTTGTGGGCTGGCTAGTTGCAGAGCAACTGATTTGCTGGTAAATTTCCTCTTTGAGTGAGTGTTATAGTCAGATTACACTTGCGGTGTTTTGGATATGGACGTATCATTAGCAAACACTATTTCTTCTTCTTCCATCCATGAGAAGAGCGCATGATCAAGAGCGATGTCAGATTCTTGTTCTAGAGACATCTCTTGCATTTGCGTTGTAAGAACCACACTCTCCATTTGTGGTGAGGCATATACATAACCTCTATGGTCTAACGTCATGCCTTGGCTGCACTGCTCCACCACCTTTTGTTGTAAGTTGCTACACAAACAGTTCTGGGGCATATGCACATCACTGCAAGGGAAGCACCACAAATTGATGTCATTAATGAGGTTACACTATCCCGCAGTCAATTCCATTCTCAAGCTCAGTGAAGTGCTCGTCAACAGAGTAGGTACTGGCACCATTTGGTTGGTTTTCAGAGCTGGTGGATTAGTGCGAGAACTGCCTTGGTACTGATTCTACTGATATGAGGACCATCCACCTTGATAGTTTTGATAGGAAGGATTCAGAGGCATTGATTGGTTCCACTTGAGGGTGGTTATATCATTTTCCATAGTTTGCAAAATTTCTTTAAGATTGTTCATTTCATCCTTGGGAGAACTAGATGTAGAGGCAACATTTTGTGGTGCTGACCCATATATGTACATTGATTGGGGATTTGTAGGCATGCTAGTCAACGCGACTTCTTGTGCGGGTATCGATATTTCAATAAATATCTGCATGATGGGCCGAGGAGGAAACTTTCCGCAATCTATCAAATGATTCTCAACTTTGACAGTGACACTATAAGCATTTGGTAGAGTAGCTCCTCCCAAAGACTTGATCATCATAGAAATGTCGGGGTGGATAGACTTCAAATAAAATATGAACCCCAACTTAGGAGTTGGGCATATAGCAACAGGGATCCTCTGCCAATTTGTGTGGAATCGAGCATTGAAGTCTGTCATAGCCTCTTGGGGAGCTCGTTTTATGACAAATAGTTGATAATACAACGAAGAGCGATCTTTGTCATTTGAAAAAATTCCATAGAACAGATCTCCAAGCTCATCCTAGGTGTGGATAGTGATAGGTGGCAGTGTTTGTTGGTGTAATTAATTAATTAATTATTACACTAACATAAGTTAACTTAGGTCATAAATCATTTAGTCCTAGGTTGCATCATTTAATAAATGGGATAATATTCCCTTTCCTAGTTTGTGGGATAAGATTCCTTCTAGAACTTATCTCATCATTTAATGATCATCAACATAGGGTTCACATGTTGTTAGATTTTAACACTTGGCAACATCTCATGCATATTAGGGTTTACCTCTTGCCTATTTAATTAGGAATCTTGTTCATTTGTATCATATCATATCATATCATATCAATATCATATCAATCATATTATCAATAGAATCTTTAATCAACATTCCATTGTTACAACACTTCTCTTTGTGGTTGATTATCTTTCATGGCTAAAGTCCTTCATTGAAGATTCTGAAGCTTCAGGGGCTATGCAATCCATCATCTCAACATGGTATCAGAGCTAGTCCATTGAAACATCAACCCTTGATCCAGGAAGTTGGAGTGCAAGATTCTTGCAGGCTTGGAGTTTTATTTTGAAGGCTAGTTGGTTCTACCCAGGAGCCAAGCTGATTTCTGGTGTAGATTAGGTTCTCTCTGACCTCTCCATTGCATCCAGAAGGCCTCAAAACCCATAGATTGCCTGTCCATTCATCAAAATTGGAGACATATCATCTGGGAGCTAGTTGAGGTATTATCTAGGGTTTGCAATTTTTTGTACTATCCGTACAATTTTGTAGAAAAAAATTCCCCCTTTCAGTCCTCCATCAAGGCAATTTTTTTTTTAGAAAAATCAAAAAAATCAGGCTATTTTTATCTCTTCATTTGGGAAAATTTTTATATAGTTCAGAAAAAAATCAAATGCAGTGGCATCGACTGGTAATTTATTTAAGAGTTGGCATAATATTTTTATTCTGCGCATATAGTTGGGGTTTATATTTTTGCATCGGTCGGCCATAATATATTTTTTGCAGAAATTATATCACTTTTTTTATTTTTGAATTGCAAATATTGCAATATTCAAAAATTCTTTCGTTGACTGCCAAGTTTGGTCGGCTAGGTCACATCACCTGACCTCACTCTGCGTCATCGTCACGTTGGCCCGTTTGTCGCTTCTCCCGCCGTCGACATCAACCACCTCACCGGAGTCCTCTTCCCGGCGTTTGACGGACCACTGGCATCATCGTCGACCTTTTCTGGTAACTGCCCACCGATTACCGACCGCTCCAGCCTCGGTCCCATCGATAACCGGGGGCTCTGCTATCCCTGGGCGGTCCATCCTCCGCCGGTTGTGCCGCCATCGATCTCCACCTGCCCGCCACTCCTCCACCACCCTATCTGGTGGTGGGTGTTTTTTTTCCTGCCGATAGCCCCTCGGTCCTATCAGCGACCGGGGGCCATTTTTTTTGCCCTAGGGTGCTTAATTCTTGCACCTATTTAGCCTGCCCTCTTCCATCCAGGTGTTTTTTTTCTGAGGGCCATATCTTCACGCCACGATATTGAAAATTTGCAAATGAGATATCGACGGAAAGAGAATTCAAAGCACTATCCAGTGGTGCTATCCATTTTGTAGGATTTGTCTTCTATAAATTTCTATAGTCAACTGAAGTCAAACCTCCTTTTTGGACTCAGAAGCACATATCTTCACATCAGATTGTTGGATTTTGGAGATTCTAGCGGCATTCGAGAGATATTTCAGTGCATTTTTTCATCAGTCCAGTCATCTTCTTTGGTTTCAGCTCTAGGTATCCTTTTTTTTGGTTTTTTGATTCTTGAGACATCTTGAAGATTGAAGAAGAATTTCTTGATCTCAGAGGCATATTCTTAGTTGTATATCTATTTGGAAGTCTTTATTTTTTGTTGAAGGTCAATGTCTTTGATTTTTGTGGAGAAATTTCGTTAAGGGGCTTGCATATTATTCTCCTTTGGTTATGTTGCACAAGGATAACTATTCACAATGGTGAGATGGGATCTGCCACCAGCTTCAGTCACTCGATCTATTGCCTCATCTGTATGGTATAGTTCCCCACCCAAGTGAAGGTGTTTAGAAATTTGCTTGGAGTTACAGTAGGTACACTATTTTGGAGATCATTGCTATGCAAGTTGATTCCAATGTTTTGAATGCTATTGATCATTGTGATTGTCCTCACATTCTTTGGATTAAGCTTTGGGAACTATACAGAGATTCAAATACTCCACCATTCCCCGATGATCATGCTTCAAAATGTCATTCTTTAGATCCAGTACCCCATGATGATATTGTTGTGCAGGAAGTTGATTACCTTGATCTTTTCGAAGAGGTTGACAAGGTACCTTTCAGTGCTTCTTCTTCATCAGAGACAGTTGGTATTCCTTCACATTTAGTGATTCCTTGTCCAGAATCATTGATTGAGGCTTCCACCATCATCATTCATTAGGACACATTCTGTTTTCCAAAATTACATCACAGGATGGCTTCATTTTAGGCATCACTGACTTGGCTACTTCTACAAGTTTGGAGGACATTCTTGAGGGGATATCACTCCTCTATTTAGATTTGGCTTTGGAGAGTTGTTTTGAGTCTCCTCATTCTTTTGTCTCAACCTTGATTGGGAATCCAGAGACTATCTTGGAGGCACTTGGTTTCTCTTCAGAGATTTCATATTCGAGACTTCTTCCCTATTATTCCATTCAGGATTTGCAGTTTCTTCAGCATCAACCATTGGATCTGCATCAGGCTTACTTTAGTGGTTTTGAGGACACTTCATTCAGGGGGGGCAATCCAGTCTCCATCACATCCATCATATTCATCCTATCTTCATCTTTGGATATTGTTCAACATCAGTTTCTACATCGACCTGGTTTGTCACTCTCTTCATTGATTGTGGCATCTTCATCTTCCGGCACGGAGACATTTGAGCAGAGTTCAAAGAAATCATCATCCATGTTCATTCTTCCTTCCTTCACTTCCTATCCGGAATGGGAAGCATCTTTGCACTTGCATTTGGTTTTTTTTCTTCTAAAAGGGAGACAAGTTGTTTGTCGACATTGGATTCTAATTTGTCTTCAGCCACTTACCATCTTTGCAGGTGATCACATCTTCTGGGGGGGCTATATAGTCTCTCTATTGTATCCATGTGACAGATGGTGTACTTGGGGGGTATTTGGGAGTCCTCCTTCCTTCCCATTCTCACTTTTTCATCTCCTTTTTGGAGAGGGGTTTTGTTCCTACTGGGTTTTCCCCTTTTCTCTGGTTGTGGGAGATTTTCTGCATCTATCATGTACATGGGTACCTAACATGGCCTCGTAGCCGGGACCCATCATCATCATCATCATCTTGCATAATCATTGCATTTTCCTCCCTAAGTTGCACTTATGGGGGGGTGTTGGTGTAATTAATTAATTAATTATTACACTAACATAAGTTAACTTAGGTCATAAATCATTTAGTCCTAGGTTGCATCATTTAATAAATGGGATAATATTCCCTTTCCTAGTTTGTGGGATAAGATTCCTTCTAGAACTTATCTCATCATTTAATGATCATCAACATAGGGTTCACATGTTGTCACATGTTAGATTTTAACACTTGGCAACATCTCATGCATATTAGGGTTTACCTCTTGCCTATTTAATTAGGCATCTTGTTCATTTGTATCATATCATATCATATCATATCAATATCATATCAATCATATTATCAATAGAATCTTTAATCAACATTCCATTGTTGCAACACTTCTCTTTGTGGTTGATTATCTTTCATGGCTAAAGTCCTTCATTGAAGATTCAGGAGCTTCAGGGGCTGTGCAATCCATCATCTCAATAGTGTTCAGTACCAATCTAGCAACTTGCCTTTGAAAGATGCGGTAAGGAGCCTTAGAGCTACGTTCTATGCAGTGATCCCGTGTACCAGACACACATCTGCCACATCTTGCAGATGCTCTGCAGTGTTCTTGAGCCATCTCCAGTAAACTTGGGTATAGTTGTCATAGCTGAGACTGAGATAACACCCCAGACAACAGGTGCTACTGGAGTTGCTAGGGGACTTCTGGCATCCCATGCCACATAATTTCTATTGGCAACTAGCAACATGGTTAGAGGAACGGGTGGCGGGAGTGGAACGATTACCAACTGACTTGCGGCTTGCACTGTTCCTAGTGGCAGTACTAGTAAACTGGGGTTGTTTGCAGTTTAGGATCTAGTTATAGGTTGATGGTTCATACACCCTTCTAAAGCACAAATTCATTTAAGCTCTATCCCACCAGGTGTGCCAAAAAATGAACAAACTATTGATGCCAAAATTTGACAAGGTAACAATGTCTTATGGGAAACTCAGTTTATGGGGGACCTTTTATGCTAAACTGAGTGACCTTCAGGTTTTTAGAGAAGTTGGCTTCTTCTATAATTGGGTTTTGGAAAGTGAAAAGGAAACATATATAATAAAATAAAGTCTAACCTAAGGTGATACGTTGAGACTTAATGATAGGCACGATAAATCATAGATCTATGGGCCCGATTGGCATTTGTAGTGTTCCAGAAAGGTAGAAACTGAAGATTAAAGTATAGATAATTCATTCATTGACATAAAATAACATTGCATACATTCCTACTATCAAGAAGAGTCATTTAGACATGATCTAGATTAATAAACTTGCATTCAATATATATAGAAGTTCTCAAATGAAATATCCAGACAATAGCAACAAAGTTTAAAGTATAATCAAATAGCATGAAAGAACAGAAAGGCCAAACAATTGGAACAGTCTGAAAGTCTTTTGCAATAAAAATAAAACAGTAATAAAGGCCTGGTGTCTTTTCCTAAAATCAGTGTTCCTTCAAAATCCGGACTTGTTCTCTCAAAACAGAGAGAAGTATATATAGCAGAAAACTCCCACCGCCTGCAGAGGCGTAACAGAAAATATTTTGTGATCTATGACAATAATGTAGAATTGAGTATATTCCCCAAGCTATTGCAATAGAAAATATTTGAAACCATGCATTCGGTCCTTCCAGGCTTAGGTGCATCCCCTGCAAATGATGGCGGTCGTCCCGGCAAGGTCAAAAAGAAAAGTGTCATCATCCCGTGAAGTAATTATGACACATGGCAGCCAGTTGCAACATTTGGTTCACTTGATTCATCACCCGAATATGAAACCCGCCAAAGAGACACGTGGCAGCATAGCGTTGCCCGTGTGACCTTTATCTTTCACCATTGAAAACTTGCACCAAGGTGACACGTGTTGAGTGGGAAGAGCTCTATCCAAAAGTGGAGGAAAGCAATCATCAGTTGGGTGCAAAAGAGACGCGTGGCAGCATTTTGCTGCCCACGGTTGTTATTTCATCCTCTCGCTGAGAGCTTGTGCAGAGCAAACACATAGCAAAGTGCATTGCAGACGTCGATCGTGGGGCCCACCAAAATTATTTGGGAATGAGAGTTGTGGTGCTTGAGCGGGGCCCGCTGAGGAAGCAAAAAGGAATGATCAAAATGGTTTGCAACTACAACACGTGGAAGCATAGCGGGGATTTCTGAAATGCGAAGGAAGGGCAACCTCTAGGGAACACATAGCAAACACATGGAGGGAGCCGCAGACTTTGAAAAAAAGGATGAGGAGGCGACTTTGCGATGTGGAAGTCGATACTTAGAGCAAACATATACTCGAAGGGAGCTTGTTGAATATTTATTCACAGTACTATTTACCATATTTTGTTAGGTTGACCATGGCTCTATGATAGAGAAGCTATACATAATGACAGAGAAAATACATTTAGCATAATAAAGGATGGGGAAGAGTATGTTTTGAGTCCATTGCAGGGTAAACAAGAGGAAGTGGTGAAAGAAGTTGCAACAATATGCCCTAATGAAGGTGTAACGTCTAGAAAATGCAGAAGAAACAAATCAGAGCAAACATGCAATCTAAATCTAAGAACTCTAAATTCAATCTAAGCTAAGAAACAAAGAACAAAGGAAAGCCAGAACGTAAATAAACTGAAACAATCTCACCTAATATGTACGTAATACCATGTATCATCTTGATTTCCCTTCTCCATTTTTTCGTTGTAGTATAATTGCCCTCAGATTTTCAAAGTGCATGCAAGTATAGCCTATGATAGTGATTTAGCAAAACATCAAAGATTTCAAGATAGTTTCTTCACAAAGTCATAAGATTTCGAGAGAGATTGGAATGAAGAATGACAGATCAATTTATAGAAACTTGATTATTCGAACAACAGGCCAAGATCGAAAGATCAACAAATGGTTGAGATAGACTAATTAAACATGCATTATGATAACTGTTAGTAGTGACATGAGTGATAAAAATTAGAAATAGAATTAAAGATTAAATAAATGATTTAATCTTCGAGTTTGGTATTTGAAAACAAAAGAATAGTCTTTGCATGACAAAGATAAAGATTGATTAAAGCAACTCTTGTTCAAATGCATGCACAAGATTTAATTAATTAAATAGGAATATTTAATTAATCTACATGTACACACATTTGAGTTAGCACTGGATGATTGAATGATTTGAAGAGATTACTCGAGAAAGCCACCCAGACATTAAATCAAGAGTTAACTGAGCGATTAAAATAGATGTTGAGTCAAGTAAGAGTGAATACTTAGATAATTTGCACAATTATCTATATATAGAGGAATGTGTTAAAATAGGATTTATGAATTAAATAATTCATTTAATTCAATATTTGATATTTGAGGAATAATTAAATAAATAAGATTTATTTAATTTAATGATGAAGAGGTTTGAATGAATAATTAAATAAATAAAAGAATTTATTTAATTATAGTTGAAGTATAATAAAGAGTAAATTAAATAAGCATTTATTTAATTTGACATGAAGGATAAGGTTAATTAGTAACATAATTAAATAAAAAGTGTTTATTTAATTAATCAGATAGAATAAAGAAAATGTGAATGAATTAAAAAATTAAGATTATTTAATTAATATAAGAAATGAAGACCTTAGAGAATAATTAAATAATTGACATTATTTAATCATGACCATGAAGAATACGAATTATGAAGAATATTGAAGTCATAGGCTTAAACCAGATTTTGGTGTCTACATTTTCCCCTCTTTGATACAATGTCATTTCGGCATTGTGTCAAAGAAAATTGATAAAAATATGCCCCAGTGTAAATAGGTGAAGGTATGCCCCCTTGGGAAAATTGACAAATTTTTGAAAAATTCAAAAAAAAAAATGGAAATGATCCCGATTAGTCCATTGGATAGCCATAAGTGTAGTGGAGTTGATGGAATTGAAGTTGGAAGTGGTATGGATGGGTACGGGTCGATTGAAATTGGAAGTTGACGCGGCTAGTAGAAAAGAATGCCTCCAAAACCCTAGGTATAAATAGAAATTGGGGTAAAAACCAATTCATTTTCACCCACGTAGCTTTGAGAATTGAGATTTTGCTCTGCACCCACAGTGACAATGTCTCCTGTTTTGAACACCCACCATCAAGCATATAGGATCCGAACCTTTAGGTGGCTAGCCGCGCGGACCCCCCGGTATGTACTTGAAACTTGACTTTTGAAATTTTTTATTTTCGTGCCTTTTTATGCATTTATTTGATATTTTCGTTATGCATCTCTTTATTGAAAAGCTACATGTGAGTGCGCAATCAACACATTTTCATGCGGATCAATACATGTGTAATTTCACGTAGATAGGTAAAGTAGGTTTTTCTGTGGTTCGACACATTTGTTTCTTAATTCAACGCATTCGATAAAGAACAACACATTTGCATTTAAAATAGCCGCATGTGATATTTTTTCAACGCATTTGATTTTATTTCGACGCACTTGTTATTTCATTTATACAGTTGCAAATGATAGTTAATTTATGCAGACGCATTTGTCATTTAGGCATGCATATGCATTTTATTTGACACAATTGTTATTTAAGTTACACAATTGCATGTGATAGTTAATTGTTCAGAGACATTTTTTTATTATGCATGCATATGCATTTTAAAGTTATGCATTTGAAAAAGAATGATGCATATGTGTAATTGAATGACGCATTTGATTTTTCTGCAATGCATATGTAAAATAATGACGCATGTGCAAAAGAATGACACATTTGCAAAATAATGACACATTTGAATAGCAGTTAATTTAGTCTTTTTACACTAGGATAGATGTTTGATGCTGACATGAGGCATGTATAATGCCATTGCAGGTTGTATTAGACACGGTATATACGCGAGAGTCGAGACCTATGACTTTTCGCTTCTGAGACAGCTTGCGGAGTGCAGAGCGGCAATTCCTATGGCACCTAGGTATTCTACATGTGACGGAAATGCCCCAGATTTGGGTGAATTGGGGTTTATTGACAACATTGTGCGAGCGGTGGCACTCGAAGACGTCGTCGTTTCATTTGCCTACTAGAGAGGTGACAGTGACCTTAGAGGACGTCTACAGGATCTTGAGACTTCCCATCAGAGGAACGAGGGTGAGGTACGACACCCAGAGGGGTGTCATTGAGATGTGCAGATACTACCCCCACGCCAATGTCAGACAGTTAGGGTTCGATCATTATGAGATTAGATGGTGTGTTTTGGCACAGAGGTATAGGCGGCTAGACTGTCTAGTGTGTACATTGATAGGTGGCATAGTGCTTCCTGACCGTCGGGGTCATGGTTTTCCTGTGGGTTGGGGGGAGATGCTAGTAGGTATGCTACAGTGACGGGAGGTATATGCATAGGGTTCCTGTCTCCTTGGCATGTATTATTTTCACTTGCATGATATAGCCTACTGAGAGGCTCAGTCCATGAGTTGTGGTACTACGCTCATGATGGTATGGGCGTGGGAACACATTGCTATTTTTTGGCCACCAGTGACAGTAGATGTACAACACAGAGCTCCTTATGCCTTCCGCTATGCAGGGGCAAACACTTAGCACCACATGGGAGATACTGGGTATTTCAGGCATGCTATAGACACTATGGTTCAGTTTACATGGAGACCATACCTAGGATGCGCAGAGTGGTCAGATGAGGATGAGCACTTTCCTTTTTGCTGCCAGACACAATACTTGATTGGGCAGACTGTTTCACATGTCCACATCACAGAGCGCATTTTCCAGATCGTGTATTATGACAGTTCGAAGAGGTACATGATGTGCCGAGAGGATGGGCCGAGTTCACGAAGTCCTCGCGAGAGATTCCTCAGTGGGGCCCATAGATTCCAGTGGCTACTATTGAGGCAGACATTGATGGATTGTAGGAAGCTCCGTGGGGATGGAGAGATGGTCCCGCAGACTCAAGTACCATGGAGGGTTATGATCAGTGGTGGGTCATGCATAGGCCAATACCCCTTACAAATCCAGATCAGCCGGTGCCGATAGAGCGGTAAGGGACACGACCGCGCGGTAGGTGTGGCAGAGGCAGAGGTCAGAGAGGTGGAGGAGGCTGTGGTGATGATGGAGATGATGGTGGAGGTGGTCAGCGAGGTGGTAGGAGAGGGAGGCATGGACAAAGGGGATGAGGGCCACCATTGTCACCGATTCGTGAGGAGGGACGGGGAGAGGAGGATGTGGCCATGCCGGATATTGGTAGATGTGGGGAGGAGGTTGATGTTGATATTGGTGGAGAGGAGGAGCATCCCGCAGAGGAGGCCATTCCAGAGGTTCATGCAGAGGAGGAGGTAGATAGAGAGGAGGTAGAGATTGATTCCCTTGGCTTACTGGGTGCCTACTAGGATGATGACGAGGAGGATGATGATCATGAGCGGGAGATCTGAGGCAAGATTCTGGAGGATTTGGAGGATGAGGATGATGGTGTACTAACGGTGAGATAGGTGGATACATAGGCAGTTGATTCCGACACTACTACACTTCAGGCCTAGATTGCATCCTTGGAGGAGAAGATGAGGGTGATGATGTCTGAGAGGGATTTGGTATAGATGGAGAGGGACAGGGTCATCATGGACAGAGACCAGACCATAGCTCGGAGGCATGAGACTAAGCAGAGATTCACAAAGATTAGAGCCTTGTGTACCGGGCCAGCAACTACTTTTGCCAGAGAGTTAGTGAGAGCCGGAGAGAGGGCCACCTATTACATGGATTTATATGAGACAACAGTTCCTCTAGAGAGATAGGCTCCGAGCTCTTTAGAGGCACATAGTGAGAGGTATCAAACTAGGACCCACTCCAGGACAGTTAGCATAGAGGGTGTGGAGCAGCCACGTAGATCAGGTCCATACGACAGGCCCCACTCAGGTCACAGGTCATCGGGTTCTTAGCATTAGTCATCCGCACACTCTAGCCATGATAGCAATGGCAGTTTAGGATAGGGACACCTCTTGATATGCATCAAGACATTGTATTATGATTATATAGCCTGCGGGCTTCCATATTTATTGATACATTATGACATTGTGATGTGACACTGTTGAGCGATATATATAGATATGATTTTGGTGGCGATTCTCATGATATGCATTTCTATTTATTGATCATGCAGTCATTTATTTGTACATGTGATGTTTATATGATTTGTCTTGTGATGGATGATCGTATCTACTTTATGATGTGTTTATGCAACCAATGATATGACGTTGATTCTATGTCATGATGTATGTATTAAAATGTATGATGTCAATGGATGTTATGTATGAAATTTATAATTATGAGCTGCAATGTGATGTTATATGTGCAATGCTTTCTACATGTGATGCTATATAGATATAACGTGGTGTATGTATTTACATTTGTTATGTACATGGAATGCTTATGATCTGTATTGTATGATGATGAATGTCTATTATGCCATGATGTCCTAGATATGATAAATGCCTATATGTATGTACTCTTCTAACATGTATGTGTATGCAGGATGATTTATATTGTTGTGTGTCACAAGACTCCGTCATAATGCAAGAAAGAAGAATTGTTAGTGCAGAAAGAAAGATTGAGAAATATTGCCAGAAATGCAATAGATGTTAGTATTAGCAATCTTTGATGTTTCGCTATATCACAAAAGGTATTGCACTTTATCATCATTGGGCGGGACTAATACAAATGGAGAAAAACACCATGATATGACATAGATGAAGGTGTGCAAGGTCATCCACTTGCTAGCAACAGACAGTCACAGACAAGGATTGTCGTTAACTCATACTAAGGGCACAATTGCCCCAATCTTTTTGTCAAGACAAACCACAAACATCAAACAAAGTAAAAGATGGGTCATGAGACGTCATCGCTCCTCTAAATCATTCATGGGACATCCTTGAGGAAACTAGTAACATGACTCAAAATCCAATTTAAAAGACAGTTGACAAACAACAGTTAAATAAAACATAATTTTGATACATCGTTGCTTCTCTAAATCCTTCATGGGACATCCTTGAGAAAGCTAGTAACATAATTCCCATCATAAAGTCAAATAAAAATGATAAAATAAATAAGCCATAAAGTCAGAAAGCCAATAAAATATTTTCCAAAACTTGATATGTTTGTTTGATTCATTTTGATTGATAGAAGGATTGATTGATAGAGCCTGATTTTAGGAGATACACATACCGGATAAGACTGTGAGTCTAGTTTCGATGTTATGACTATCTGTATAAGGCATGACAAAGCCTGGTTTCAGAAAGACATGTATCGTATAAGACATTGAGTTAGATGTCGTTGATGTGATAACCTGCGTAAGGCTATGTTTGATTGTTTAACAATGTCAATATGCAGGAAGGACTCATCCTATATAAGACATAGATTGTTTTATTGATATCTGTATTCAGGAAGGACACATCCTGAAGCAGACATTAGTTGATCATTCTGATGATGTTTGTTTCTAGGAAGGACACATCATGTAGTAGACATTAGTTTATCTGTTTTGATTGTTTCGTTTGGCAACTTGTTTGATTTGACTTAGAGACATTGCTGACTTGTTCACCAGATTAATGCATGACCTGATATGATGTGTGGAAAATTGACTGTGTGTGATGACAAACCCTAAAGGACTAACCTAGTGTGGCCTCGGGGGCTCATCGATTGATGGCCTTGCCTACGTTATACATGCAGAGACCTCGTAGTTCGACGTGATTCCAACTGACAAGACTGACTACAAATAAAAGACGTGTGTGATAGTGAATGAGATGAACCCTAAAGGAATAACCTAGTGTGGCCTTGGGGGCTCATTGATTGATGTCCTTGCCTATGTTGTACACACAGAGACCTCGTAGTTCAAAAAATGACACAGACTAACAAGTGCGATTGACTCTGACTCTGTTTTTGGATTTTTGACATGTTTTGATTTTTTTGTCATTTTGAAGTTTTCTGATGTTTTTGTGTTTTCTTAGGTCATTTTGTGATGTTTTTTGGATTTTTCTATGGTTTTACGTCTTCAATATAGCCAATGTAAGAACCAATATGACACATGTCAAGTGTTTTCCCCCAGTCGAGTATAAGACCAATTGATTATGAATAGGGTAAAATGGGGAATATGAAATGCACTTGATGTCAATCGTTCCAGGTTATGGGAAAGACTACCACTTATTAAAAATGGTATGTACAAGTGATAGATAGGAAAGACAAGTGATATGTACAGGGAAATAGGTAGTATATACAAGGATAGGGTGTATGTACAGGGATGTGGACTATGTACAGTGAATTCTAGATTAGAATACTAGTAGACAAAGGAGCAGAGTCAACTACACATGGTGCTTGTTTGCCAGGTTTTCACCATGGTACCTATCCAAAGCACCACCGAAGTGGTTTTCACTATTGGATGAATTATTTGTCTTTACTGTTTCCTGGATTATCTAAGTTTTTTGGTGTTACCAAGATGCCTGTTTGCCAGGTTTTCACCTTGGTAATGATTTTTTTGATTTTCTTTTGATTCTTTTTTGTATTTTTGCTAATTAAGACAAGGCTCTCAGAAGCTATGCGTAGAAATTCTTCAGATGAAGACTATTGATTGGCGAGGATAATGGTTCCCCTTTAGGAGTAGAGAGTTGGTACACTCCTGATCCAAAGGCTTCTGTAACAATATAAGGTCCTAACCAGTTTGGTTCAAACTTTCCTTGTTTTTCTCTTTCTGCTTGATTCTTTGGGTTCTCCATTAAAACCAAGTCACCGATGTCAAAGTTTTTGTTCAAGACCTTCCTTTTATAGCTACGACGAAGGCGATTATGATATGCTTGGAGATGGTCTAGTTCCTTGTGTCTTCGTTCATCCAAGAATTCTAGCTCATGGAGTCTCGATACTCAGTACTCTTCATCATCAATGTGGCCTTTCAAGGATACCCTTAGGGAAGGAATATCGACCTCAATAGGAAGAATAGCTTCAAAACTAAATACTAGTGAATAGGGAGTGGTGCCAGTGGGAGTACGAATACTTGTGTGATAAGCCCATAAGGCAGGATTAAGCTGTAAATGCCAATCACGACCAGCATCATTGACAGTCTTTTTGAGGATTCTAATGATGGTTTTGTTAGATGCCTCTGCTTGGCCATTACCTTGTGGGTAGTATGGAGTGGAAAAGTGATGTTGAATATGAAATTCATCACAAAGATGGCAAACTTCTTGATTCTTAAATGGACGGCCATTATCAGTGATTATGGACTGAGGGACACCATACCAACAGATGATATAGTTCAAGATAAACTTAGAGATTTGTGTGCCGGTAATGTATGTCATAGGAATGGCTTCAATCCACTTCGTAAAATACTCAGTGGTAGTAATAATGAATTTGTGGCCATTAGATGATGTGGTGTGGATCTTACCTATGAGGTCGAGTCCCCATTGGGAAAAGGGCCATGGTGACATTATAGGATGGAGCTCCTGTGCTAGTACATGTATTAAGTCTCCATGATCTTGGCATTGGCGACATTTCATTATAAAGACATATGAGTCTTTTTCCATAGTAGGCCAATAATAATCCAATCTCATAATATTTTTGGCTAAGGTAGGACCGCTAGAATGGGAACCACATATAACCTCATGCACCCCATGCAAGGTTGCTTGTGCTTCATTAGAATCCAGACATCTCAGTAGGGTATTATCTAAGGCACGTCTATATAGGGTGTCTCCAACGATGGTGTATTTGGCTGATTTGCGAAGGAATGTCCTACGTTGGTTGTTTGATAGGCTAGTGGGTATGATTTTGACATGAAGGTAGTCATAGATTTCTTTGTACCATGGGGAATCAGGACCAACAATGTCACACCATTTTAGAATCTGGGATATCGTAGGCTAGGACTAAAATCTATTCTACCAAGAAATCAAACCTAGGCACGTTGTTAGGAATGTCGAGAAGTGATGCAATTGTAGCCATAGCATCTACTGCCCTATTTAAAACATGAGGTATCTGATGAAATTTGACTTTGTCAAAGTACTCTTTAAAGCTATCAGCCATGCATTTGTATGGAGCAAGCTTCTCATCCTTAGTCTCATAATCATCATTTACCTATCTGATTACTAGTTGAGAATCACCATATACCTGTAGATTCTTAATTTTCCACTTGACTGCCATGCGTAACCCTGTCACTAGAGCTTCATACTCTGCTATGTTGTTAGTACATGGGAATGCAATCCTGAATGACTTAGGGATGGAATCACCCTGTGGTGTGATAAAAAGTGTACCAACCCCTAAGCCATGATTTGTATGTGAGCCATCAAAGTACAGTTTCCATGTTATGTTTGTGTCAATTGTAAATATAAACTCATCAGAAATTCTACAACTAATGGGTGATCTGCTTGTAGTGGTGCATTGGCTAATTGATCAACAATAACTTGTCCTTTAATAGCCTTTCTCTCTACATACTAGATATCATACTCACTAAGTATCATAACCTATTTGGCCAGTCGCCCTGTTAATGCTACCTTGCTAAGAAGATATTTCAGAGGATCTATTTTAGCAATCAACATCATTTGATGGTTTAGCATATTGTGCCTTAGTTTTTGGGTAGCAAATACTACTGCAAGATAGGGACGTTTAATGGTACTATAGTTGAGCTCATAACCTACCAAAGTTTGATTGATATAATAGACTACCCTTTCATGACCTTCATCATCATTCTGTGGAAGCATTGCTCCGAGTGATGAATGGGTTGCTATAATATAAAGAATCAATGGTCATCCTTCAACAGGTGGCATTAAGACTGGTGGTGTGAGTAAATATTCCTTAATTAGTTGAAAAGCCTCTCCGCACCTAGTTGTCCATGCAAAGGGTACCCCTTTCTTAAGTAGATATTGAAAAGGATGTGTCTTATCTGCTAACTGCACTATAAATCTTTTGATGGATTTCAGTCTTCCTTGTAATGTCCTTAGTTGACTGAGATTAGTTGGTGGAGGCATGTCTATGATTGCTTTCACCTTGGCTAGATCCACTTCAATGCCTCGTCTGGAAATGATATAGCCTAAAAGCTTTCCTGACTTGACTCCAAACACAAATTTCTCGGGATTGAGTCTCACTTTATACTTCTCCAGCCTTTAAAATATCTTTTCTAAAACCTGTAAATGTTCTTCCCTTGTCTTGGATTTAACTATAAGGTCATCGACATAATCCTCCATAAGAGTGTGTACTAGATCATGAAAGATAGTGGTCATGGCACGTTGATAGGTTGCTCCAAAGATTTTGAGTCCAAAGGGCATAACATTCAGCAATACATTCCCTCAAGGACATGTGAAAGTTGTCTTAGGTTGGTCTTCAGTTGCAATTCTGATCTGATTATATCCTGAAAATCCATCCATAAGGGACAACATCTCATATCTTGTTGTCATGTCAACTATCATGTCTATGTTAGGCAAAGGGAAGTCATCCTTAGGACAAGCCTTGTTGATATCTCTAAAATCGGTGCAGATGCGGATTCCCCCTGTTGGTTTAGTGACTGGTACAAGATTGGAAATCCAATCTGCATAGTCGATTGATCTAATGAAACCAACGTCTAACAGTTTCTTGAGTTCTGTCTTGACTAGTTGACTAGTAAAGCAATCTATGGATGCATTTTCCTCAAATTTTGTTTCACTGGTTTGACGCCTGGTTGTAAGGGTAAGTGATGTAAAAAAAACTCAGGATCCAACCCAGGCATGTTTGCATATGACCAGGAAAAATTTACCTGTCTCTGTGCAAAGAAGTTGTGGAATTCTGGCTGCTCTTTTGTTGTCAATGATGCTGCAAAATAAACCAATCAAGGGTTCTGTTTTGTACCTATGTTGACTTCTACCGATTCTTCAACAAGCATGGGTGAATTTTCCTATGCAACGGGGAGAATGTTCAAACCTCCATCCTTAGGTGCCTTAGATAGGTTTTCACCTTCGGATGC
>VDFB02373365.1:260963483-260989792 GCA_007258455.2 Sequoia sempervirens
CTATTGTAATCAGTGAGATTATGGTTAGTGATACTTAATGAAGATTTTGATGAGATTGGATAGTGGTTTTTCCCTACTTAGGGTTTTCCACTTAAATACTTGTGGCATAGTTTCATTTGCAGGATTTTATTGTTTTCTATGTCCTTGGCATGTTGACACTAATTGCTTTTACAACTATCGGGTTGATTAAGAACTAGTTTTATTAGATCACTGATTCACCCCCCCTCTCAGTGGTCCATTGTATTCCGACAATCATTTATAGTGACTATAAAACACAAACAAACACACCACCTAAACACATCACCATCCATTGCATTTTAGTAAAATAATCCCTTGTCACTCACTCATTGGTTATTTTCTTCCCCTCTTGATGAAATTCTTGTTCAAATTTATACCTATAATCCCAATAGATATTTCACCCCTAAAGGTTGACATCACTACTCACAATCACAACAATCTACAAATTGGTTTTCAACCTGGCGAGAGGAAAATATTTATGTATATTCTTTGTTTGTTTTAGTCATATTTAATTTTATGTTCTTTTATTTTCAATCTAAAATATACTCTTCCAATATTATCATGGTTCATTATATCCTATTGTGCTTTAATGATATGTTTGTTGGGGAATATTTACTATTTACCTTTTTGGCATGCACGTATGAGTCAATCCTTCATGCATATGATAAAACAACAAGGTTTCATATGTTATATCAAATTTAGGTTGCTTGATACATTTTATTTTTCTCAAAATCATTGGCATGTACCTATGTACAACTCTCACAACCTTTTTCTAACTAACTATCCAAGATGACCACCTATTCTTCACCCCTTCAATTTTCCTCAACCCTCTTGCCCCTTTCCATGTTGGCCTAACCTATTTTTTATTCTATTTCTCCTTTCAAGATCCCATTCTCATACTATGCACCTTCTTTATTCTTAAGGGGCATCCTTCCATAATCCTTAATTCATCCTTAAATATTTGGAGCATCTTAAATTCAAAATCCAATCAATTAGTTGATCAAGCAATACCCTAAGTAAGAAATCCCAAGCATAACTTTTTCACTATCACCATCCCACCATGCTGCTCATGATTATCTTTTCTTCAAAAAACCATTACTTCTCTTAGTCTCAATGACTTGTAGTCACAATGACACTTCAAAAAAGGAAAAAATGTATATTCATAAAATTATCCTAACATCATTCTACACTTGTGACTAATCATAGTTAATTAATATAATATGGTAAGCACAAATTAATTAATGATTATATTATTTAATTATTCTAGCTCATCACCAACTAATTAAATAAATGTGTTTTGATCATTCTAACCCATTGTCACATCTAATTAAATAATCTTACATCTACTTCCATCCCACATCTAAATAGTAATATTATTATTTATTGTTTCAATTTCCACCTCACATAGAAAATTAAATAAATAATATTGTGTTATTTAATTTACCTATATTCCCTCCATTTCCATAAATAAATGACCAACTTATTCATTTTCCCTCTCATTTTTTGTTGCAACCAATTTTTTTCTTCTATTTTTTAGCCAAATTGTCTCACTCCTTGGAAAAATTTAATCACGGTCATCCATCTTCTCCTTGGTCCAAGGAAATTCATGATATCTATTTTCCACCATCAATCTTCTAAAAAAATCCCCACCATTCATTCTCCCTCCCAAAAAATCATAAATGAAGGTGCAAGTTCCTCCAAATTAATCAATCATCTTTAATAGGCACATACTACAAGGTTTTTGGAGCAATTACTTGAGAAACCACATCCCAAATCCTTGGAGAAAATACACTTCACTATGGGATTCAAATGGTAACTCTATTTATTTATTTGTAATTATTTGAATTCTATTATATTCTTAATCATGAGATTTGTAATTAGTTCATAATAGGAAGCAACTTTTTACATTTTTTTTTTGGTTTAAGTTCTAATCTTCTTGTTTATTTTGGGAGTTAAGGTGTCTCAACCTTTACAAACTCCTAGAATTATTTATTTATTTATTTTATATTTTCCTTTAATTTATTGAAAATGATCATATATTATTATTATTTCAATTAGCCTCACAGGAAAATGGGGCATAGGATTTTGAGGTGCCATTATTTTGGACCAGGTGTTGGTACTTTTTAAGGTGTTGTAGGAGGTATTTAATATGGGTAAATTTAGTAGATTTGATATTCCTACTTTTGTGGGATCATATAATAGCCTAAGACAAATTCTTATGAGTGTGTAAGATCCAAGAATAGAGGGAGTTATTGGGGATCTTGACCAGAACTATGATGATTGTCATAACTGTGATTTGAGGATATTATAAAGCAAAAAATGGAGCACTATATTTGGGGTTTGTGATGACATATGATAGGTGTAAGGAATTTACTATTTTATAGTGGATTTGATTTCCCATGACTTGGGTGTTTTATTTTTCCACCCAATTTGGGTACCACATTTGAGAGTTGTTTTAGCTCATGGTTTTGAGTTTCATTTGGTGATTTTCATGTATTTAAATCTTCTTTAAATTGGTGTTTGAGGAAGTGATTTGGATATGAGAGTTTACAAGTACATAGGTGTTGTGGTAATGTTGCTAAAATTCTTCCAAGTTTAATTGTTGATTAATCACTCCTATAGAGACTTGCACTTCAAGTGTGTTGTAATATTCTTTCAAATCAGATAGTACATAGTGTAGGTTTCTGGGTAGAGTTTTTCTCCCAAAATGGTTTTCTTCATATTAATCACTATAGTGTGGTTACATTGTTTATCTATTTATGAATGTGTTTCTTTGATGCAGTAGGGACACCCTCTGACAAATACACACACTTACAATTCACAAAAAATAGATTTCAAACATATTGCAAATAACACATGCTTCCTTTTATTGAAATCAACAACAAATTACATACAATATCTTATCATAAAAATCTGCAACAAACTTGGCCTCTCAAACTCTACAAAAAAAAACTCCTCTCTTTCCTCTCACACTCTCACAACAATTTCCTTCACAAGTCCCTCTCATGGGATGAGATATCTCAATTTCCCCTTGAAGAAATATGCCTTAAATATGTAGCAATATTTTCTTTTTATTAGCTTCTCCAATCTGCAAATTCTTTTCAAATTTCTGCATGAGGCATTGAAGGGTCTTTGAAAACCTTGCATTTCACTTGCTGTATGTAGCACTTAGAATGAAAATTACTACAACCAAATTGATATTTCAAAATATTAATATTAAAACAATTAAAATCCCTCCAATAATACCTTTGAGTCTACATACATTATTATTATTTATTTTTATTTTTTTTTTAAATTTATGTAACTGCAACAAAGTGCACCAAAGGCTAAAAAATGACTTTTTGCATATCTTCTTTCCAGAAGCTCCTCTGTGCATGATTTTTTTTTAGGATGTGTAAAATAACATTCCTAAGCTTTCCACCAAGCCATTTTGTCCTAGTACTAATAAAACTCCAAAAATTAATTTTCTTCAAAATCGCTAGCCGAGGATGGCACGCGACTAGTTTTCCTGCCGAGCTAGGGCATCCGTGCCCTAGCTCGTTCCCTGTTTTCTGCTTGTGCATGCACTGGAAGGGGGGTCTGTGCTTGTTTCCGGGGGTGTGGGGTGGCGTCCCCTTTTTCTGTTGCTTCCATTTATCTCTGTCGTGCCTGTGAGGGCGGATCCTTGGCGTTTGCTACGCATTTGAAGCCGTTGGGAGCCGCGCGGGTGCTGCGTGGAACGGCCCTTTGGGCCTGGTTTCTCCTCCTTGTGCGGCCTCTTTTTGGAGGTGTTTCTTCCTTGCTTTGCTTAAATTCTGTGGTGTGTGGTGGCTGGGGCTTCTTGATACCCTGGTTTTGTTCTTATTTCTGGGGGTGTGTTTGCCTGTAGTGGCTTGGGTCAAATGTCGCCTAGGGAGACCTTGGGTGCTGGCCCCAAAATGGACTTTCGATCTGTGATTGGTGCGAAGTCCCCAACGCATGCCTCAAAAGTTTTCAATAATGATTTGTTTTTGTCAGATCCGGGACTGGATGGAGTGGGCTCGTCTAGTGGGGCTCGGATCACGAAAATCAATGGCTGCTTGGAACGTTGTAAGGATAGGCCGAAGCTAGTCATCCCTTTGGAGATGGTTGCGGAGGATATTGAGTATTATTCGAGGCACTCCTTTTATTGCAAATTCTTGGGTATGCGGATATCGATACAATTTCTAGAGTCTTGGGCCCGACGGACCTGGATGCCGGAGGGGTAGATGGATATAAAGCTTCTAGCGAACAATTACTTCATGGTTACCTTTGATTGCATGGTGGATCGTAACAAGGTCTTTGAAGGGGGCCCCTACTTCTATAACCAGGTTGGCTTGTTTGTTAAACCGTGGCATGCTGGTTTTAACCCTGCTGAGGAGCTTCCGACTCGGGTCCCGGTGTGGGTTCGTCTTCCGCGGTTTCCTGTGGAATGCTGGCGGGATGATGTTTTGCATTTGTTGGGGTCGATGCTTGGGAAGCCAGTGGGCTCGTCACAACAGACTCAATTTAAAAAGGTGATAACTTTTGCCCGTATCTGTGTGGAAATTGACTTAAGTAAGCCATTACCAGATTCTTTGGATATGTCTGTGGGTCCTTATTCTTGGGTGCAGTCGTTGGATTATGAAACTCTCCCATTTCGATGTCGTCTTTGCCATGAGTACGGTCACCTACAGCGAAGATGCCCAAGGGCTAGGCCCGTGGAGCCACGTACTTCTCAGCCTATTCACAACCCTCCTAGGGAAGATAAAGGAAAGGATCCCATTCTCGGGGATGGGGTTGGGCCAGATGGTTTTGCCCCTGTTAGAAACCGTAATAGAAATCGAGGGCAAAAGAGGACCTTGACGGAAAGACAAGATGATGAGTGTTTTAATAGATTTGAGATTTTGGATGATCTTGGCCAGCAGGAAGTGAATCCGGGCTTAGTTAACTTGGATCAGGGAGTTGTGTGTTATGGGCAGGAGGATCCTCTTTTTGGGGTTTCTCAGGCTACACATGATTCTGGAGCCGTGCAAATGGTAACCGACCCTCAAATGGATGTCTAGGCGGAGTCAGTTTCTTCTTTGGAAATGAAGAAGAGTGGGGGAGACAAGTCTGTTATGGTTGTCCATGCAAGTTCAGATGCAGGAAAGAATCTCAAGCCTTCTCCTTCTCCTTTGGGATTGCAACAAAAGGATCTCAAAAAAGGGTTGGGGGAGAAATCTTCAAAGCTTGGCCGGAAAAAAGACTTGGAGAAGATTAAGCTAGCTGGGGAAACTCTAGTGGAGTCAGGGTCGGTTAAGACCTTGGATTCACACTTCTCAAGCTCTCTAAAATGATTGTTCTATCATGGAATGCAAGGGGCTTGAATAGCAGCCCTCGACAAAAGGCTGTTCGTGATTTGGTTAGAAGTCAATCTCCTGATGTTTTGTTCCTACAGGAGACTAAGTTATCGGTTGAATGCATGCTTAGTTTATCTCCTAAGTTGTGGAGAAATGGTGAGTGCCAATGCATTGGTGCTCAAGGCTCTACGGGTGGAGTGGCTTGCCTTTGGAATCCACGGAAGATCCGCCCTCTTTGGTGGATGGCCATCAAGTCCTCTATCTCAATGATTGCTTCTTGCTTTGAGACTGGGGAGTCTATCCTCCTCACTAATATCTATGCGCCTGTTGATTTCCAGGGTAAGCAACTTTTGTGGGCTCATGTTCACTTTGTCCGGAGTATGGTGCCTTTTTATCCCTGGATTATGGCAGGGGACTTCAATGCTATTTCTGAGTTGGCTGAGAAGCGAGGTGGGATTGCTAGGTTGGAGCCTTATGCGCTGCTTCTTCAGGACAATATTTCTGCTTTGAATCTTGTTGATGTTAAGCCTACTAATGGTTGTTTCACTTGGAGCAACCGAAGGCTTGGGGATCACTGCATCTCCGAAAGGCTTGACCGGTTTCTGGTGTCCTATTTTTGGGTTGGTGGCCTGTGGTCTTCTAGCTCTGAAATTATGGATTGGAGGGGGTCTGACCATTGGCCTATCAAACTTGTTGTCTCTTCTGCTCGTGCGCCTCGATCGCCCCCTTTTAAGTTCCAGCTTATGTGGCTTCGTGAGCCCTCTCTTCATGATTATATGGCTGAGTGGTGGAGAAATGGTAGACCTGCTTTTGGTACGGCAATGTATACTTTTGCTAAGCTTCTCCAATTTGTTAAGTATCAGCTAAAGCGATGGAACCGACAGTGCTTTGGGAATATTTTTCATGCCAAGCTTGCTACCCAAGCTGAGTTGAATAGCATTACGAGGGTGATCAGGGAGGATGGTGTGACCGCTAAATTACTTCAAGAGGAGGCTAAGGCTTTGAAAGTATTTGAGGAGTGTGAACTGCGCGAAGAGATCTATTGGAAACAAAAGGCGCGAATTGAATGGCTTATGGAGGGAGATAAGAATACTGCCTTCTTCTTCAATTCTGTTAAGGCTAGGCGTCACGGGAATTCAATTTTTGTTCTGGTGAAAGATACGGGTGAGTCTCTCTCCTCTTTTAAGGATATTTCAGATGAAGCAGTTCATTATTTTGAATCTTTATTCAGGGAGGACCCCCAGGGGGCTCCTGATGAGGAGGCCCAGGTTCTGTCCTGCATCCCTTCATTGGTTACTATGGAAATGAATGAGCATCTTATGAGTGATATCTCAATGGAGGAGCTTGAGGGAACGGTGTTCCAGATGAAGAAAGGGAAGGCTCCTGGCCCTGATGGCTTTCCGGTGGAGTTCTTTCAAGATTTCTGGGATATCATTAAGCTGGACTTATTGGCAGTAGTCCAAGAATCTCAAATGAATAAGCAAATGTTACGGGCTTTGAATTCTACCTTCTTGGCACTTATCCCCAAACGTGATGGGGCGGACAGGTTAAGTCAATTTAGGCCCATTTCTCTCTGTAATGTGATTTATAAAATTATCTCTAAAATCATTGCGGATAGGCTGAAAAGATGGCTCAAAGTGTTGATCTCTGAGGAGCAGAGTGGTTTTGTGGCGGGCAGACAAATTCTGGATGGGGTGGTTATAGCTTCGGAAACCATTCATTCTATGGCCATTTCCAATTATAAGGCAATGTTCATCAAGCTGGACATGGCAAAGGCTTATGACAGAGTTCGCTGGTCCTTTCTTCGGAAGATCCTTGGAGCATTTGGTTTTGGGGATGAATGGATCCAATGGGTCATGAGTTGTGTTACTTCAATTTCCTTCTCTGTTTTAATTAATGGTGAGCCCTCAGAGCTTTTTTGTGCTTCCCGGGGCCTACGTCAGGGTGACCCTGTTTCTCCATATCTGTTCTTACTTCTTGCTGAAGGGCTCGGCCGGTTGTTGAAAAGGAATGTTGAGATGGGTCTCATTCAAGGGTGGCGATGGGGAGATAATATTCTCCCACAGTCTCATTTGCAATTTGTGGATGATACTGCGCTGATGGGTATGGCTACAATCAGGGAGGCTACTAACTTGCGTGTTGCATTGGATGTTTATCTTCTTGCCTCGGGTCAACTAATTAATGAAGATAAGTCCTCAATCTTCTTCTTCAATACTCCTGGTCATATCTAGAGGAGGATAGCTAATATCCTAAGGTTCCAGATTGGGTCCCTTCCTTTGACATATCTTGGTATTCCTATCTCTATCAAAAGGATGCCCAGGGATTCTTGGCAGAGTATTCTGGATAAGTTTCGGACAAAGGTTAACCATTGGACCCACAGATGGTTGTCCTTTGCTAGCAAGGTTCAGCTAATCAAGTCGGTGGTTCAAGCTCTTCCCATTTATAGATGTATGCTCCAGGTGGCCCTGGTTGGTTTTGTTCAAGAACTTGATGCTTTAACTAGGCAGTTTCTTTGGGCTAGTAATTTATTATCCTCCAAATGGAGTCTGGTTAGATGGGAGGTTGTTTGTAGCCCGAAGCAATGTGGAGGGCTTGGATTAAGGCAGTCTTCTTTGTCTGGGATAGCGCTTGCTGCTAAGTTATTTTGGAGGTGGTGTGTGGAGCAGGATCAGACCTGGGCCAGGATCTTGTCCCACAAATATTTCCCGGGGATTTCTCATATGGAAATTCCTCGTTATCCCTTGGTGGGGAAAGGATCGGTGATTTGGGGTACCCTCAAGAAAGGGGCTGCTCTTGTTAAGGATGGTTTGTTTTGGACCTACAAAAGTGGGTCAGAGGCTCACTTTTGGTTGGATTCTTGGGATGGCTTTCCCCCTATTGTTTCTCAGTTTCCTAATTTGCTGCCCCTTAGTCAAAGATTCATTGCGGCTGGTTGGGTCCGGGTGAGAGACTTTAAGTCGATCTCTGCTCATGGCCAATTGATGGTGGCTAGGTGGAAGAATCCTGAGGAGTGGCCTATGGTTGGTATGGAGGAGGAGTGTGCAGATCTGCAACGCATCCTTTTTAGTAGGAGTTGTTGCTCCCTACCTGACGGAGATGTTTTATCTTGGTCCCCCAACCCTAAGGGTGTTTATACTGTTTCCTCTGGCTATCAGGTTCTTTTATCTCACAAGTTGGACGGGGTGGAGGTTCATTGGTGGCAGAGAGTTTGGGATAAGGTTTCTTGGCCGAAGTGCAATTGCTTCATCTGGACTTTGGCTTGGAAGAAATGCTTGACTTGGGACAATATTCAGAAGAGGGGATTTCAGGGACCTTCCAGGTGTGTGTTGTGTGGGAATGAGGAGGAGGATTCTGCTCATTTGTTTTTTCGTTGCTCTTTTTCCTTGAGGCTGTGGCATTTTTGGTGGGAAGCTTGGAAATGTCCTTGTGTCCATGCTTCCTCCTTGGTGGATTTTTGGAATAGTCTTGGCAGACCTCCTGCTATGGCTTCTTTCTTACAGGACGTGTGGTATGTTGGGCCTACCTTCATTCTCTGGCAGATTTGGTTGGAGCGGAATCGTAGAATCTTCCGAGGTGAAAAGATGGTCATTCAGCAAATTTGGCAGAGAATTTTGTGCATGGTTCGTGAGATAGTGGAAGCTAAGTGCGAGGTGGTGTATCCCTTGGAGAAAGAGGATGCTGCGAAGGTGGAGAGACTGGGGCTTCGCGAGATGTCTTTGGCTTCGGCTTGTGTTCGAAGAGGAAGGCAGGCGAGGAAGAAAGTGATGCGAATGGGTAAGTGGCTTCCCCCTCCTGCTGGATTCATGAAGATTAATACTGATGGATCCTCAAGGGGAAACCCTGGGCCTGCAAGAATTGGTGGGATTGGTAGGGATTCTTCGCGGAAGGTGGTCTTCTTCTTCTCTATCTATGAAGGGGTGCAGACTGTCAACCTTATGAAGGGTCTTGCAATCCTCTCCGCCCTTGAACGGGCCTATTCATTGGGGTGGAGAAAGGTGATTTGTGAGTCAGATTCACAAGTTTTGGTTAACTTGCTCAATGCTAGGAAGGTGGCGGATGTCAGTTGGCAGCTGGCTAGGTTGGTGCAGCAGATTCTGAGGATTAGTTCCCTGATGGAGGTGGTGTCTTTTGTCCATATTCCGAGGGAGTGGAATAGGGCAGCGGATTGCTTGGCAAAATGGGCTTCAGAGCATCTTGATGGCTGGAAGGTTGAGAGGTGGGAGCAGCTCTCCCAGGAATCCCGCCGTGATCTGGAAATGATTATTGCCGAAGATGGGAATGAAATTGGGGATGGATGATGAATGGCTCTTGTGTTTCTTTTTTTGTTTCTTTTGGGTTCCCTGGGGCTTTGGCCCTTTGCTTTGATGTAATTCTTTGATTTTGTTATTCAATAAAGTTTTTACCCCTTTTTAAAAAAAAAAAAAAAATCGCTAGCCGAGAACAGAGAAAATTAAATTCTCCCAAACCATACAAGATATGGCTGCAAAATATTCACCATTAAATCTAGGATGCTTTTAAAAATATACCTATGCAAGGATTCATCATGAAATCTTACCCATTTCCTGAAACAATTTTTTTTGTGTGCAATGTTGATTGCGTCTATACCCGGATGCTCCTGCATTAGACATGCTGAGTAGGAAAATTTTGTGAGTATGAATAAAAAAATGGAGTTGAGTAGTGAGACTAATATTTTAGGTTGAATGCAACCTACAGTGAACTCCGTCACTAAATTTGATAGAAATAATTTCTTCCTCTGCCTCTTCCAGCACTTAGCCGGGACACTTGTCATCCTCCTCCACCAAGTGTGCACCTTCTTCTTCCTTCCTCTCGTGGACTCATGTCCACCATAGACCAACCTCCTCCAAATACTCTCCCTACTCCTCGCATCCTTCGTGGGATCCAACCCACCATCATTCGACCTCCTCCACCAAAATCCCTCATCACAACCTGCAGCATCCGCACACAAATTTGCACCTACAACTTCACCATTATGCATTACAATTGCATATAACATTGTACTAACAATATTCATATGTACCATTTCTATATTCACTTCTTAGAAATTCATCATCTTATTTGAATCTATAATACAAGATTCAAGAAAACTAATTTTTACCTCTTCCTCTTTTGTTGATGTGACAACATCTTGCTCATCCTCTACCACAATGTTTTCATATTCACCAGCCACTGCTACCATCATCATCATGTCCTCCAAAGGACTCACAAATGTTGTAATCCTCTTCAACTGCTGCAACATCACATTGCTCCTCGATCTTTGTTGCGATCTCACCATCTTCCTCTACAACTATATCCTTTTTCTTTTCATCCTCGGAAACCTCTACCATAGCATCTTCTCTTTCTTCTTTATCCTCAACCACTACTGCACTTCCCTCTTCTTTTTTAACCTCTTTCTCTATGCCTTCTGTAGACACCAAAATATGGTTTAAGCCTGCGACTTCAATATTCTTCATAATCCGTATTCTTCATGGTCATGATTAAATAATGTGAATTATTTAATTATTCTCTAAGGTCTTCATTTCTTCTATTAATTAAATAATCTCAATTATTTAATTGATTCACATTTTCTTTATTCTATCTGATTAATTAAATAAACACTTTTTATTTAATTATGTTACTAATTAACCTTATCCTTCTTGTCAAATTAAATAAATGCTTATTTAATTTACTCTTTATTATACTTCAACTATAATTAAATAAATTCTTTTATTTATTTAATTATTCATTCAAACCTCTTCATCATTAAATTAAATAAATCTTATTTATTTAATTATTCCTCAAATATCAAATATTGAATTAAATGAATTATTTAATTCATAAATCCTATTTTAACACATTCCTCTATATCTAGATAATTGTGCAAATTATCTAAGTATTCACTCTTACTCGACTCGACATCTATTTTAATCGCTCAGTTAACTCTTGATTTAATGTCTGGGTGGCTTTCTTGAGTAATCTCTTCAAATCATTCAATCGTCCAATGCTAACTCAAATGCGTGTACATGTAGATTAATTAAATATTCCTATTTAATTAATTAAATCTTGTGCGTGCATTCAAACAAGAGTTGTTTTAATCAATCTTTATCTTTGTCATGCAAAGACTATTCTTTTGTTTTCAAATACCAAACTCAAAGATTAAATTATTTATTTAATCTTTAATTATATTTCTAATTTGTATCACTTATGTCACTACTGACAGTTATCATAATGCATGTCTAATCAATCGATCTCAACCATCTGTTGATCTTTCGATCTTGGCCTGTCGTTCGAATAATCAAGTTTCTATAAATTGATTTGTCATTCTTCATTCCAATCTCTCTCAAAATCTTATGACTTTGTGGAGCAACTATCTTGAAATCTTCGATGTTTTGCTAAATCACTATCATAGGCTATACTTGCACGAACTTTGAAAATCTGAGGGCAATTATACTACAACGACAAAATGGAGAAGGGAAATCGAGATGATACATGGAATTACATACATATTAGGTGAGATTGTTTCAGTTTATTTACGTTCTGTCTTTCCTTTGTTCTTTGTTGCTTAGCTTAGATTGCATTTAGAGTTCTTAGATTTAGATTGCATGTTTGCTCTGATCTATTTCTTCTGCATTTTCTAGATGTTACATTTGGTGAACCCGACGTGAAGACACCATCTTCGCGTATCTGTAGAGTTTTATTTCATTTTGCAGGTTTTTGTACGGAACGACGCATCTGCTTGACGAAATGCCACAATTGACATTCAAAGACGCATCAGTGTGACGAAGCAATGCAATTGACTTTCTAAACCGCATCTAACATAAAAAAATGACACATCTGTCATTTTCTAAGCCGCAATTGACTGATAAAATACGGAGACGCATTTGACAGAGAAAATGACACATCTGATTGGTATATTTTAGGATTAGATTTTCAATTTACAGTTTCCTTTTCATGGTTTTGTTTTCGCTAATCTTCTATTTTCAGCGTGTGTCTTGGGGAGTTAATGAAGTTTTTGCAGATCGATAGTTAAAGACCAATATCAAATTACTAATGAATCTTTTTGCAGAACGCATGTTGAAGACCCTAGTTAATTCTTTGAATCAGATTGTTTGGTAGTGTAGCAAATCTTTCATTTGGTTTAAAATTAACAAGTGTCTACTGTGTTTGGTGCGAAAGCACAACTGTGTAATTACCCTCACGATTTGGTACATCGACGTATCCTCTCCCCTTGCGCATCTGTGCGATCCTGGGTGTAAGAGAAATGGTTACCAACTCTAGAACTTGGGCCTGTTCTGGTGGGAAAAAGTACTCACCCTAGGACGACTCAGATCGGTAGCACCCTGAACCCGAGGGACTTCCAGTCGGTATATAAAAGTGGATTCTTGGGGAAAGCCCAAGAATCACGCGTATGGTTCCGACGAGATGAATCCGAAAGGGGACTCTCACCGCATGGGTCATGCCCTACGAATGAAATGCCCGTATTAAACCCTATTTTAGAGACCAACCATTTTTCGGCCGTTGCTTGGTATAGTGCAGGGTACAGTATCATGCCCGAAGACACTCACTACTGATCCCCTTGAGTCAAGATAGCAGTTCTTGGGGAAGTCATTACCCAAAGAATCTGAAGTTGGTGTGCTCGAATGACGTTAATGAGTCGTGGAGGGGAGCCAATGCCACCAAACTTCTAAGCTATCCGCTCTCGAGAAGGAAAGGTGTTTATCACCAGTCCGGGGTATATCAATGGGCTATACCAAGTATACAAACCCTTGGCCTATTGGCCTAATAGGATTGTACTTGTTTGTTTTCAAATTACACGTTCTTTGAGTCCAAAATCAAACTAAAAACACTTTGTCTTATGATTGTCTTTGTTTATCGGAACTTGATCACAAAAAATAGCGTCAGTTTTATATCTCAATTCACTAAAACTACAATAGAGTCACATCTGTTTAACTTCAAGTCACATCTGTCATTTTCAATCGCATTTGTTTAGCATAGAGTCGCATCTCCCAGATTAGCTCGCATTTGTTTTATGAAAAACTGCATATGTTATATTCTAAGTCGTAATTGCTATTACGAGTCACATCTGTTAGAAACTTAACTGCATCTGTCTGACACCAGACACTGAACTTTACCAGAAACACGCAGTTGATTGACAGAAAGCCGTAACTGTGAAAGATAACCGCATTTGATAAATTTTGTGATGCATTTACCAGATTATTAGAAAACTAGAATTCATGGTCACTATCTAGTCAACACTGTCATACCAGTCTTTGATCTATCTTACTTGTCCTTGGATAGAAACCTGAAATGATTTGCTCAATTTTTGCATCCTTTAGGTATCGTTTAGTCATTACCATAGTTTTCTTGATTTTGGGTTTTACTTTCATCTTTGAGTACATATTGCCTTTAGATTTAAACTTCTAGGAAGGTCACTTTTACAAAGTTTAGGATAGTTCCACCATCTACACTTTAGAAAAATCACAGCGTCAACGAAATCTGTCATTGAACCTAGTCCTATCATCTTATCCTTTGTCCTGCAGAGAGTCCTCCTAGCTCATCAGTCTAGTTAGGAAACTCAACTTGTCTTTGATCTTCGTCCTACATTGGTTCCTTGACTTAACTAAATTGATGCCTTGGTTAGACTTTAGGTAGTTGGTACCCTCGTCTTAGGTTTACAAAATTAATTACCTTAGAAGTTTGCTTATATTTTGCATCTTTGGATATTGTCATTTTAGACTAGCGTCATCCTAGAACATTCCTTATTTTGCATTCAGAAAATCCCAAAAACATAGACTAGAGTCATACTATCCATAGACGTAGTTTTGCATTCCTTGCATATTGAGCTAATCTTACATGGTTGAAACTAGGTCTAAGAGAAGAGAGAGAGAGAGAGAGAGAAAAGATGTCGAACCCAAACAAATTCATCAATCCATTTTCCTCAAGACCTCACAAGACTTTACTAGACAAATTCACCACTAGAAACACTCAAGGGCACATTACGACAGAAGACATCGAGGCTGCCGCACAAGACCCTAAATTTGCCTCTTTTGTGGATGAGTACCTAGCAAACGATCGTCAACAATACTTAGCCAAATTGCTAGCTGAAGGTGCTAACTTACCTACAGGATTTGATATCAACACCTTACAAACTCAACATACACAAGGGACAAATACAATGACTACCAGTACTACTATACCTCAGGTAAATACCACCATACCATTTGGCATACCTACACAGAGTACGACAGTCCATACATCTCCATTTGGTACGTCTGGCATGACATCAGAATTTAATTTCACTGTAGGGGCATCATCGTCCACTCCCTTCGGTCCTCTTGTTGGGAGTAAAAGATCTAAAACATCAACTTATACACCAAATGTCAGTGTCACGAGTACCATACCACAGTCAACAGCCATACCTAGTGTTCACATCACAAGTACCATACCTCAGTCAACGGCCATACCTAGTGTTCAAACCACTGGTACTATACCAAAAATTACACAAACAAGAGGCATTCCCTCATTCCAATATGGCAATCAGAATCCATCTTCCCAAATCGGCAGTCAAAATATATTCACACAGATTCCAAATCAGAATTTGTTCTCCTAGATGGGTAATCAGAACCCATTCTCCCAAATTCCAAGTCAACAACAATTTACACAGATTTTGAATTAGAATCCCTTCTCCCAGCACGGTTACCAGAATCCGTTCACACAGATCCCAAGTCAAAACCAATTTATGCAGATTCCAGACCAGAACACGTTTACTAACATTCTGAATCCAAACCCACCTCAAATACCAATGTTCAATCGAAACCCATCATGAGACCTTGGATTTCAGAATACATACACAAATCCACATAATCCACCTAGCACATCATTGACCCAGGTTGACGTCTTGCAAACACAAATGCATGCACTACAAACAAAAATGGACAACATGGTGGTGTCAACTAAGAAATCCTTTTCAACAAAGGACATATGCCCATTTCCCTTTGATAGATCATTGTACATGACCCCTTTCCCTCACGGGTATGTCATACTAAATCTCCCTAAGTACAATGGAAAATGGAATCCAATAGAACATATAAGGGAATTTTCTACCATATGCATAGATGTCCCTTATGACCCCACGTATCTTATGAGACTATTTCCAAGAAGTCTTTTAGGAATTGCACTAGAGTGGTTTTCAGGTCTAAACTATGGCATCAGATCTTGGGGTGAACTGGCTAAGAAATTTGTTGAGCAATTCTCCTTCAACATAGACCATGAGATAAATATAGCAACCTTGTGTCACACAACACAAGATGAAGGTGAAACATTCATCACCTTCTTCCAAAAATGGAGGACTATAGCTAGTCAGTGTCCTGTCGAGATACCTGAAAAACAAAAAGTTACTATTTTCCAGGAAAACCTTCATGCGAAACTAAGGAGTAACTTAAGGGTACATTGTTGTACATATTTTTTGAAACTAGTGGAAAAAGGGGTTATAATAGAAAAGGATCTCATTGAAAAAGGTGAACTTAAGACATCAACATCCAATAGAAATCCAATCGTGCAAAACACCCCCAATGACAGAAACAGATTTTGGTCTCGCAACAAAAACGTCACCAATGATGTGGTAGTTGATGCTAAAACTATACAAGCAGGACCAATCATCACATTACAAGGACCTAACACTTCTGCCAACATGCTTAATTATGTCAATCAACCTCCCAACATGGTCCAAAATACTCAACGTTTGCAACAACAAAGGAGGTTTCAAAAATGTGAGTTCAATCCTTTAGGGGAACCCAAAGAGTCTGTATTCAAACAATTGTTACAACATAATCTTATACAGTTGCAAGAGCCAAGACAATGCGATCTAGGACAATTTAAACTAGTTTGGTGGGATGACAATTCCTTTTGTGATTATCATAGAACTAAGGGACATAACCTACAAAATTGTCGCTAACTGAAAAATATCATACAGGATCTTTTCGAAAGGAGAATAATTGAAGTTAGTGGACAAAAACAAAATTCATCAAACACTAATCATCAAGTCTTTTTCTAATCCACTACATGACCATGGTAAAGGAACTATTCCCAGTTCGAGTACTAAGACCAATATGTCAACCAACTATGCGAGTATCAAGCATGATTATAATAGTGGCAAAACCATTCATCACCTTCGCACTGCCGATTAGAATATCAATACAAATCCTGAGTGTGCAATCAACACTCGTCATACGAAGATCACTATCCAAGGTCCTCCATCACAGCAAACACCACAGCCTTCCAAGTCACAATATAACCTTCTTGACTAGTTGGGGAAGACCCCAACCCAAATCTCAATCTTGGAACTATTTCGTATCTCTCCTGAGCATCGATCCATTATAGATAAGGCTTTACAAAACACCACGGTCCCCAATGACCTTGATGTCAATCGTTTCCAAGAAATGGTGGGCTATTTGACCAATAATCATCATGCCACATTTTCTCAACAATACTACGCAACCAAAAAGACAAACCATAATGACCCTTTACATCTTGAAGTCCTTGTTGATGACACCAAAGTTAGATGAGTTTTGGTAGACGGAGGAGCATGGTTAAATCTGTGCACTTTAAAATTGATTAAGGCATTAGGTTTCTCAGAAGCATGCGTAGACACAACTAAAAGTCTTGTCATTAAAGCTTATGATGATGAGGAACAAAAATCAAATGGGGTGGTAATACTTCCTATCAAAATTGGCCCTGCAATAATGGAGACAAAGTTCTAGGTCTTGGATCTCACCCTTCCTTATAACCTTCTGCTAGGTAGACCATGGATTCATGCCATGAAGGCGGTCCCTTCCACATATCATCAGTGTCTCAAGTTTCCTTACAATGGCACTGAAATAACTATAGATGGTGACACAGATCCATTCCAATATTGCACCAATCTAAAAGAAATCCCCCAACGCCAAGTGTCGGTAAACCAAGAGGCTTCATCGTCCAATCCATCTCCCTATGTTGATCCATCCACACTCACTCTAACATCTATTTCACCCTCAATTCCTACCACTCCTAGGGTTGAGATCCAAGACAAAGGTTGTGGAGAGTATTACATGAAGACATCTTATTGTGTTAGCCATTTGGTTCCTCGTAAGTCATACGGTTTACCTACATCAGATAGGAGACAATCTATGGTCACTATACACATTCCTCTCACAACAACTTTCACTAAATGGGGCGAATTAAGCAAAGAAGCCATAGATACAGAAGATGTCACTTCCTGGCTATATAAGGAAGTTGAGGAAGAACCTCTCTCACTTGCTCACATTCCTGCAGATCTATATGGAAAAGGTTTCACAATCATGCAGAGCAAGGGATATAATGGACAGAGTGGTTTAGGCTTAAATCAAGATAGGAGGATTGAACCAATCTTTGTTTCTCAATGGAAAAAAGGCTTAGGGTTGGGATTTCAACTGATTTAGATTGGCATTCCTAGTACCACATCACCCTTAATTGAGGAAGTAAGTGCTTCAAAAGATATTAAGACATCTCATGAACCATCGAACCAATATCACTATGACTCCCCCGACTCAAAAGACTATGAGTGGGATTCCCTATCCTCTACCTCTTCCATGGACCTTGACAAGTTATTTGGAGAACTTGACTTAATTTTAAGATCCTCACCCAATTCATTGAATTCTTGTTCACCAAAGAATATGACAAAAGAGGAATGGTTTAAACACTACTATTGGGAATCACTTGATCCTACCTCTTGGCAACCTGAACCATCTGTTTCAAATAACCAAACCTTGGCATTAGGCCCACCTCTCAATCCGCCTAGACCTAAACCTAAGAGCAAACAGGACTTAGTACAAGACTTTTGTGACGCCATATGAATAACTTAGTCCTTACCTTGACCCCATTAAACATTGATAACTCTGATGATGACATGCCCTTAGTCTATCCCCAACTCATTGATTGGGACCAACAAGACACACCCATCTTAGACATTTTTTAGAATGATGAAGCAATTGTTGAGTTCCTAGGATTACGAGAAGGCATACCTAACGATGATCACAAGGTTGGTTTTACCATTGACTTGGACAAAAAAGCATATTTTGGGGAATCTATTCAACCCTCCAGTCACAAAAATGAGAAAAAGAATAAACAAGATAAAATGGATGAGTCTCTAGGTGAAAACCGAAAGGCACCTTTAGACAATGAAAAAGTAAAAAGAAAGGATGCATCCGAAGGTGAAAACCTGTCTAAGGCACCTAAGGATGGAGGTTTGAACATTCTCCCCGTTGCACAGGAAAAGTCACCCATGCTCGTTGAAGAATTAGTAGAAGTCAACATAGGTACAAAACAGAACCCTTGACTGGTTTATTTTGTAGCGTCATTGACAACAAAAGAGCAGCCAGAATTCCACAACTTCTTTGCACAGAGACAGGTAAATTTTTCTTGGTCATATGCAAACATGCCTGGGTTGGATCCTGATTTTCTTTTACATCACTTACCCTTACAACCAGGCGTCAAACTAGTGAAACAAAATTTGAGGAAAATGCATCCACAGATTGCTTTACTAGTCAAGGCAGAACTCAAGAAATTGTTAGATGTTGGTTTCATTAGATCAATCAACTATGCAGATTGGATTTCTAATCTTGTACCGGTCACTAAACCAACTGGGGGCATCCGCATCTACACTGATTTCAGAGATATCAACAAGGCTTGTCCTAAGGATGATTTCCCTTTGCCTAACATAGACATGATAGTTGACATGACAACAGGATATGAGATGTTGTCCCTTATGGATGGATTTTTAGGATATAATCAGATCAGAATTGCAACTGAAGACCAACCTAAGACAACTTTCACTTGTCCTTGGGGAATGTATTGCTGGAATGTTATGCCCTTTGGACTCAAAAATGCTGGAGCAACCTATCAACGTGCCATGACCACTATCTTTCATGATCTAGTACACACTCTTATGGAGGATTATGTCGATGACCTTATAGTTAAATCCAAGACAAGGGAAGAACATTTACAGGTTTTAGACAAGATATTTCAAAGGCTGGAGAAGTATAAAGTGAGACTCAATCCCAAGAAATTTGTGTTTGGAGTCAAGTCAGGAAAGCTTTTAGGCTATATCATTTCCAGACGAGGCATTGAAGTGGATCCAGCCAAGGTGAAAGCAATCATAGACATGTCTCCACCAACTAATCTCAGTCAGCTAAGGACATTACAAGGAAGACTGCAATCCATCAAAAGATTTATAGTGCAGTTAGCAGATAAGACACATCCTTTTCAATATCTACTTAAGAAAGGGGTACCCTTTGCATGGACAACTAGGTGCGGAGAGGCTTTTCAACTGATTAAGGAATATTTACTCACACCACCAGTCTTAATGCCACCTGTTGAAGGATGACCATTGATTCTTTATATTATAGCAACCCATTCATCACTCGGAGCATTGCTTCCACAGAATGATGATGAAGGTCATGAAAGGGTAGTCTATTATATCAGTCAAACTTTGGTAGGTTATGAGCTCAACTATAGTACCATTGAATGTTCATGTCTTGCAGTAGTATTTGCTACCCAAAAACTAAGGCACTATATGCTAAACCATCAAATGATGTTGATTGCTAAAATAGATCCTCTGAAATATCTTCTCAGCAAGGCAACATTAACAGGGCGACTGGCCAAATAGGTTATGATACTTAGTGAGTATGATATCTAGTATGTAGACAGAAAGGCTATTAAAGGACAAGTTATTGTTGATCAGTTAGCCAATGCACCACTACAAGTAGATCACCCATTAGTTGCAGACTTTCTGATGAGTTTATATTTACAATTGACACAAACATAACATGGAAACTGTACTTTGATGGCTCACATACAAATCATGGCTTAGGGGTTGGTACACTGTTTATCACACCACAGGGTGATTCCATCCCTAAGTCATTCAGGATTGCATTCCCATGTACTAACAACATAGCAGAGTATGAAGCTCTAGTGATAGGGTTACGCATGGCAGTCAAGTGGAAAATTAAGAATCTATAGGTATATGGTGATTCTCAACTAGTAATCAGATAGGTAAATGATGATTATGAGACTAAGGATGAGAAGCTTGCTCCATACAAATGCATGGCTGATAGCTTTAAAGAGTACTTTGACAAAGTCAAATTTCATCAGATACCTCATGTTTTAAACAGGGAAATAGACGCTATGGCTACAATTGCATCACTTCTCGACATTCCTAACAACATGCCTAAGTTTGAGTTCTTGGTAGAACAGATTTTGGTCCTAGCCTATGATATCCCAGATTCTAAAATGGTGTGACATTGTTGGTCCTGATTCCCCATGGTACAAAGAAATCTATGACTACCTTCATGTTGAAATCATACCCACTGGCCTATCAAACAACCAATGTAGGACATTCCTTCAAAAATCAGCCAAATACACCATCGTCGGAGACACCCTATATAGATGTGCCTTAGATAATACCCTACTGAGATGTCTGGATTCTAATGAAGCACAAGTAAGCTTGCATGGGGTGCATGAGGTTATATGTGGTTCCCATTCTAGCGGTCCTACCTTAGCCAAAAAGATTATGAGATTGGATTATTATTGGCCTACTATGGAAAAAGACTCATATGTCTTTATAATGAAATGTCGCCAATGCCAAGATCATGGAGACTTAATACATGTACTAGCATAGGAGCTCCATCCTATAACATCACCATGGCCCTTTTCCCAATGGGGACTCGATCTCATAGGTAAGATCCACCCCACATCATCTAATGGCCACAAATTCATTATTACTGCCACTGAGTATTTTACGAAGTGGATTGAAGCTATTCCTATGACATACATTACCGGCACACAGATCTCTAAGTTTATCTTGAACTATATCATATGTCGGTATGGTGTCCCTCAATCCATAATCACTAATAATGGCCGTCCATTTAAGAATCAAGAATTTTTCCATCTTTGTGATGAATTTCATATTCAACATCACTTTTCCACTCCATACTACCCACAAGGTAATGGCCAAGCAGAGGCATCTAACAAAACCATCATTAGAATCCTCAAAAAGACTGTCAATGATGCTGGTCATGATTGGCATTTACAGCTTAATCCTGCCTTATGGGCTTATCGCACAAGTATTCGTACTCCCACTGGCGCCACTCCCTATTCACTAGTATTTAGTTTTGAAGCTATTCTCCCTATTGAGGTCGATATTCCTTCCCTAAGGGTATCCTTGAAAGGCCACATTGATGATGAAGAGTACTGAGTATCGAGACTCCATGAGCTAGAATTCTTGGATGAGCGAAGACACAAGGAACTAGACCATCTCCAAGCATATCAGAATCGCCTTCGTCGTAGCTATAATAGGAAGGTCTTGAACAAAAACTTTGACATCGGTGACCTGGTTTTAATGGAGAACCCAAAGAATCAAGCAAAAAGAGAAAAATAAGGAAAGTTTGAACCAAACTGGTTAGGAGCTTATTTTGTTACTGAAGCCTTTGGATCAGGAGTGTACCAACTCTCTACTCCTGAAGGGGAACCATTGTCCTCGCCAATCAATAGTCTTCATCTGAAGAATTTCTACGCATAGCTTTTGAGAGCCTTGTCTTAATTAGAAAAAATACAAAAAAGAATCAAAAGAAAAGAAAATAAATCTTTACCAAGGTGAAAACCTGGCAAACAGGCGTCTTGGTAACACCAAAAAACTTAGATAATCCAGAAAACAGTAAAGACAAATAATTCGTCCAATAGTGAAAACCACTTCGGTGGTGCTTTGGATAGGTACCATGGTGAAAACCTGGCAAATAGGCACCATGTGTAGTTGACTCTGCTCCTTTGTCTACTAGTATTCTAATCTAGAATTCACTGTACATAGTCCACATCCCTGTACATACACCCTATCCTTGTATATACTACCTATTTCCCTGTACATATCACTTGTCTTTCCTATCTATCACTTGTACATACCATTTTTAATAAGTGGTAGTCTTTCCCATAACCTGGAACGACTGACATCGAGTGCATTTCATATTCCCCATTTTACCCTATTCATAATCAATTGGTCTTATACTTGACTGGGGGAAAACACTTGACATGTGTCATATTGGTTCTTACATCGGCTGTGTTGAAGACGTAAAACCATAGAAAAATCCAAAAAACATCACAAAATGACCTAAGAAAACACAAAAACATCAGAAAACATCAAAATGACAAAAAAATCAAAACATGTCAAAAATCCAAAAACAGAGTCAGAGTCAGTTGCACTTGTCAGTCTGTGTCATTTTTTGAACTACGAGGTCTCTGTGTGTACAACATAGGCAAGGACATCAATCAATGAGCCCCCAAGGCCACACTAGGTTAGTCCTTTAGGGTTCGTCTCATTCACTATCACACACGTCTTTTATTTGTAGTCAGTCTTGTCAGTTGGAGTCACGTCGAACTATGAGGTCTCTGCATGTATAACGTAGGCAAGGCCATCAATCGATGAGCCCCCGAGGCCACACTAGGTCAGTCCTTTAGGGTTTGTCGTCACACACAGTCAATTTTCCATACATCATATCAAGTCATGCATTAATTTAGTGAACAAGTCAGCAATGTCTCTAAGTCAAATCAAACAACTTGCCAAATGAAACAATCAAAACAGATAAACTAATGTCTACTACATGATGTGTCCTTCCTAGAAACAAACATCATCAGAATGATCAACTAATATCTGCTTCAGGATGTGTCCTTCTTGAATACAGATATCAATAAAACAATCTATGTCTTATATAGGATGAGTCCTTCCTGCATATTGACATTGTTAAACAATCAAACATAGCCTTACGCAGGTTATCACATCAACGACATCTAACTCAATGTCTTATACGATACATGTCTTTCTAAAACCAGGCTTTGTCATGCCTTATACAGATAGTCATAACATTGAAACCAGACTCACAGTCTTATCCGGTATGTGTATCTCCTGAAATCAGGCTCTATCAATCAATCCTTCTATCAATCAAAACGAATCAAACAAACATATCAAGTTTTGGAAAATATTTTATTGGCTTTCTGACTTTATGGCTTATTTATTTTATCATTTTTATTTGACTTTATGATGGGAATTATGTTACTAGCTTTCTCAAGGATGTCCCATGAATGATTTAGAGAAGCAACGATGTATCAAAATTCTGTTTTCTTTAACTGTTGTTTGTCAACTATCTTTTAAATTGGATTTTGAGTCATGTTACTAGTTTCCTCAAGGATGTCCCATGAATGATTTAGAGGAGCGATGACGTCTCATGACCCATCTTTTACTTTGTTTGATGTTTGTGGTTTTTCTTGGCAAAAATATTGGGGCAATTGTGCCCTTAGTATGAGTTAACGACAATCCTTGTCTGTGACTATCTGTTGCTAGCAAGTGGATGACCTTGCACACCTTCATCTATGTCATATCATGGTGTTTTTCTCCATTTGTATTAGTCCCACCCAATGATGATAAAGTGCAATACCTTTTGTGATATAACAAAACATCAAAGATTGCTAATACTAACATCTATTGCATTTCTGGCAATATTTCTCAATCTTTCTTTTCGCACTAACAGTTCTTCTTTCTTGCATTATGACGGAGTCTTGTGACACACAACAATATAAATCATCCTACATACACATACATGTTAGAAGAGTACATACATATAGGCATTTATCATATCTAGGACATCATGGCATAATAGACATTCATCGTCATACAATACAGATCATAAGCATTCCATGTACATAACAAATGTAAATACATACACCATGTTATATCTATATAGCATCACATGTAGAAAGCATTGCACATATAACATCACATTGCAGCTCATAATTATAAATTGCATACATAACATCCATTGACATCATACATGTTAATACATACATCATGACATAGAATCAACGTCATATCATTGGTTGCATAAACACATCATAAAGTAGATACGATCATCCATCACAAGGCATATCATATAAACATCACATGTACAAATAAATGACTGCATGATCAATAAATAGAAATGCATATCATGAGAATTTCCGCCAAAATCATATATATATATATATATATATATATATATATATATATATATATATCACTCAATAGTGTCACATCACAATGTCATAATGTATCAATAAATATGGAAGCTCGCAGGCTATATAATCATAATGCAATGTCTCGATGCATATCAAGAGGTGCCCCTATCCTAAACTGCCATTGCTATCATGGCTAGAGTGTGCGGATGACTAACGCTGAGAACCTGATGACTTGTGACCTGAGTGGGGCCTGTCGTATGGACCTGATCTACGTGGCTGCTCCACACCCTCTGTGCTAACTATCCTGGAGTGGGTCCTGGTTTGAGACCTCTCACTGTGTGCCTTTGAAAAGCTCAGAGCCCGTCTCTCTAGAGGAACTGTTGTCTCATATAAATCCATGTAATAGGTGGCCCTCTCTCCGGCTCTAACTAACTCTCTGGCAAAAGTAGCTGCTGGCCCGGTACACAAGGCTCTAATCTCTGTGAATCTTTGCTCAGTCTCATGCCTCCGAGCTATGGCCTGGTCTCTGTCCATGATGACCCTATCCCTCTCCATCTATACCAAATCCCTCTCAGACATCATCACCCTCATCTTCTCCTCCAAGGATGCAATCTAGGCCCGAAGTGTAGTAGTGTCAGAATCAACTGCCTATGTGTCCACCTATCTCACCCTTAGTACACCATCATCCTCATCCTCCAAATCCTCCAGAATCTTGTCTCAGATCTCCCGCTCATGATCATCATCCTCCTCGTCATCATCCTAGTAGGCACCCAGTAAGCCAAGGGCATCAATCTCTACCTCCTCTCTGTCTGCCTCCTCCTCTGGAATGGCCTCCTCTGTGGGATGCTCCTCCTCTCCACCAATATCAACATCAACCTCCTTCCCACATCTACCAATATCCGGCATGGCCACATCCTCCTCTCCCCGTCCCTCCTCATAAATCGGTGACAATGGTGGCCCTCGTCCCCTTTGTCCACGCCTCCCTCTCCTACCACCTCGTTGACCACCTCCACCATCATCTCCATCATCACCATGGCCTCCTCCACCTCTCTGACCTTTGCCTCTGCCATGCCTACCGCGCGGTCGTGTCCCTCACCGCTCTATTGGCGCCGGCTGATCTGGATTTGTAAGGGGTATCAGCCTATGCATGACCCACCACTGATCATAACCCTCTGTGGTACTTGAGTCTGCAAGACCATCTCTCCATCCCCATGGAGCTTCCTACAATCCATCAATGTCTGCCTTAGCAGTAGCCACTGGAATCTATGGGCCCCACTGAGGAATCTCTCGCGAGGACTTCGCGAACTCGGCCCATCCTCTCGGCACATCATGTACCTCTTTGAACTATCGTAATACACGATCTGGAAAATGCACTCTATGATGTGGACATGTGAAACAGTCTGTCCAATCAAGTATTGTGTCTAGCGGCAAAAAGGAAAGTGCTCATCCTCATCTGACCACTCTGCGCATCCTAGGTACGGTCTCCATGTAAACTGAACCATAGTGTCTATAGCATGCCTGAAATACCCAGTATCTCCCATGTGGTGTTGAGTGTTTGCCCCTGCATAGCGGAAGGCATAAGGAGCTCCGTGTTGTACATCTACTGTCACTGGTGACCAAAAAATAGCAATGTGTTCCCACGCCCATACCATCATGAGCGTAGTACCACAACTCATGGACTGAGCCTCTCAGTAGGCTATATCATGCAAGTGAAAATACAACATGCCAAGGAGATAGGAACCCTATGCATATACCTCCTGTCACTCTAGCAAACCTACTAGCATCTCCCCCCAACCCACACGAAAACCATGACCCTGACGGTCAGGAAGCACTATGCCACCTATCAATGTACACACTAGACAGTCTAGCCGCCTATACCTCTGTGCCAAAACACACCATCTAATCTCATAATGATCGAACCCTAGC